>CM046443.1:27576030-27909137 GCA_025506515.1 Flaveria trinervia
CTACTGACTTCAACTACTGATGGTGCTTTATCAAGTAGTGAATCACATGATGAGGTGGATTGGTCATTACTTTCTCCATCAGAATCCGCTCCTGCTCTTGAAGCAACAACTGTAGGAGGAGCAGTGTGATTATAACCAATTCCAAACTTCACATTGGAAGCTGTTTGCTTACTAAGAAGCATTTCAAAGCCCTTGCAAGATTGTACCCATCGATCACACTCTACCTGGGTGACAGCAAGAGTATCTTTGAGGTCTTTGTACTTCTCTAAGAGTACATCCTCCCTAGCCTTATCATCAGAAATTGGCATTTTAATTTGTAAATCTCATCAGTTTTCTCTTTTAGCACAGACTCAAACTCAGCTTTATTTTTGAAATTGTTTGTTCTAGCTCTACATTTTTATTGATTAAAGCCACATTTGCTTCTCTAATAGAGGCAAATGCTGCTATGCAAGTTTCAGAACATAATTTGGCCTTAGCCTCAGAGGATACCTGTGATACCTGTTTGAAGAGGTATTTGAGGATGATCCATCAGAGGATTCCAAAGCCATGAGAGCTAGATTTCCAAAAGGATGCTCACCACCATGTTGACCAGCACCTGAGAACAGTTGTTTATTACCAGACACATCATCTGGTAAACTGCTCCAGTCAACAACTCCTGGTGTGAAGAAGCTGTGTTGTGTGAAGTTGATTAGGTTGATGAGATTGGGATGGTTGAGGCTCAGGGAGTGCATGTGGTTGCTGAGCAGTGGGTGCTTGAACCTGGCCTGGTTGTGGCATGTAATAGCAGGGGTATGGATATGGCATTGGCCCCTGCGAACAAAATATGCAGGAGATTGTGGTTGATGATGATAACCAGAATTGACAGGTTGTTGCCCTCTGTTTTGTTGACTATTGCCAGGGAAAGTCACAAAGGTGCAGGAGAGTTAGATCCAGATGATCTACATTCTCTTGCAAAGTGCCCAAGCCTGTGGCATTTATGGCACTTCAACTTACTCTTGTCAAAACCAACTTTGGTTTTGCCAGAGAGTCCTGGGAATTTCCTTCCAGTTCTTTTGTAGAACTTCTGAGATCTGATATTATCAAGGCCATTTGGCTCAAAATATCCATCTCTTCTAAGTCATCATCAGCAATCCCCTTGAGATCATCCATGATGAAACATAGATTGTCACTATTACTACCAGCAGAATAACTATCAACACTCACAAAGGCAGGCTCAGAAGTGTTTGTAGAGAAATCAATATGCTCATCATACTGGCTTTCATGACGCATATTCTGACTCTTGATGTCCAATCAGGGCAGTGTTCCCTTGGACAAAATCCTCAGTGAGCTTGCCAGATGAACCAATTTCCTTTTCCTGCTCTATCTCTCTCTCGAATGTAAGCAGTTTCCCATGAAGTTGGGTGAGAGATAGGCGATCAACATCAGCATTTGATGTAGAACAATGGTATATGTGTTCCATCTCTCAGGCATGATCTTAAGAATCTATGTTTCATCTACTCCTGGTATATTCATGTTTAACCATTTTCAATTCAGAGATTAAACATGAAAACCGCTCAAATTGTTGAGTCAGAGTCTCACCCTTTCTATGAGAGAAAGTCTCATATTGTTGGGCGAGGATTTCCCTTTGTTTGCTAAAACCTCATCAGTACCACCAAATTGTTCTTTGATGGCATTCCAGAGGTCATGAGCAGACTCACAATGCAGAAGCCCAGAGTAAATCTCATTAGGAATAGCCATAGCCAAATTCCATGGGCTTTTGCATCGATTTCAAACAACTTCTTGTCCTCATCGGAGTATTGCTCCTTCTTCTTTGGAACCAACTGGTTTGTTTCTGGATCATTCACCATTGGCTTATGTGGTCCATGTACCACAGATGTCCAACAACCTGAGCTATTGACAGACAGGTGATGGAGCAATCTTCTCTGCCAAATGTTATACTCATTCCTCACCAAGATCGGAGGCTTGGTAGAGGATCCAGTATTGAAAGGATCATTCGAAGAAGTAGTCATTGTTGAAAATCACAGATTCAAGTAAAATCACAATAAATTTAGCTCAAAACCACACAGAACCTCAAATAAAACGGCCAGAAGCGATACACTCTCAATCTCTATAACAGATCCTTGCGAATTTTGCTAATTCGATTAAACTTAGAGCGATTGAACAGTTTCAATGATCAATTGTTAGATCGATCAATGATTACCTGCTCTGATACCATTTGTTAGGATCTCAGCCCTTGGTTTAATCGATTGAACAGATATAGCAGCGGAATAGCTCAGAATTAGACAAATTCAAACAAGAACAATGATATAAACGATAAAAGAATTTTGTTATAGAGAGAGAAATATCCGACAAAAGGAATTGCATTAAGATTGTGGCCTCAAAGGCACGATTACAGGTGAGTCATCTTTCCTTATAAAGGAAAGAATGACGTAGGCTGATGTCACCTGAAAGTGACATGTACCGTTTTATAACTACTGATGTTTAACAACTACTGAAGATGTCAACAACTGACATCTCTTACAAATGTTCCTAAGTGTTAAACATCTTATTTACAACTACTGAAAAACATAAAACTACTGAAACTACAACAACTGAAGAACAACCTCTTCAGTTGTTTACAAGTACTGAAAAGAAAAATAAACAAACTACTGAAAGGAAAAGAACTACTGAAGAAGAAAAACCATCACAACAACTGAAGAAGCCCTCTTCAGCTGTTGTCATCAGCTGTTAACATCAGCTGATGTCTTCAGTACTTGAACATCAGACTTTGTCTTTCAGCTGTTGATCTTCAGTCTTGTCTTCAGTACTTGTTGAAGTCTTCAGACTTTGATCTTCATCTTCAGCTGTTGTCTCAGTCTTTGTCTTCAGTACTTCAGACGTACTTCAGCAGTTGTATTCTTCAGACTTTGTAGAACAGCTGATCAGGTCTTCTTCTTCAGCTGTTGTGATGTCTTGTGGGACTTAGAGGTTTCTCTGATCAGCTCATTGGTTCTTTTGGTCCAACATCATGCAAAAGACAAATTTTACTCCTTGAAGTAAAAATTTACCTTCGGAAGTAAAATGGCTTCGAAGAAGTATACATTGGGAAGAAGATTACTCTCAGAAATCCTTTATACTCAGAGGAAAATCTTACTGTGTAATGGAAATCTTTGGGCCCGACACATAAAAAGTAAAGATTTTCTTAATAATGTCGGGATTTTTAAATGGTTATTAACCTTACTGCCACTATCACATCTTACCCCAAACCATCTTTTCACCTTATCCATAACCCCAAAAACCGCCATTCCACCCTTTTAAATAATCTTAATTCTTCACTTTAATCTTTTTAACAAATTTACTGTCCAAAGCTTCTTCACCCTAATTCACCCTGCTCAAACTTGTTTTATCATCTTCTTTCTTACAATTGCACTCAACCCTCAACACAACCAAGTCACACTCCTTGACTCTACCAAGGATGTTGACTTCTCAAACATCATCTCCTTTCTTATCCACTCTACCTACTTTACTGCTCTGACTGTGAACCCCGTCATTACTTGAATCACATGGAAGAGTTTTGGGGTAATGGTCAGATAGTACTCCTAAATGGAGTTAGGGTTATTAGGTCGAGCATTTCTGGCTGGGAGTTAATCATTACTAAACAATTCATCCTGGAGCATTTGGAGCTCCACGATAAAGGCACTCCTACTAAGTTTCCCAAATCAGACCTAGATGAAACATATCTCCAAATGGGATATGGTGGAGATGTGAGTAGATCTACAGTGTACAAGTTCAATTTCTCCTACGATTGGAAGTTCCTACTTCACGTTGTTCTCTATTGATCCATATGTACCTAGTTTACGGTCTTAATGTAATATATCTGTCATGTCCTAAATGTAATGAAAACGAATGAGTTGAATGAAACATATTATGTGGTTGTTGATCTTAATGTCTAATGTTTCAGTGTATGTTTTAATGTTTATTATTTATTAACGCATATGAACCAACTATATAGGCTTGTGGTTGTTTGAATAATCCTAGTCAAGTAATGATTGAGAAACATATTCAAACTTAGTCGTATGAAGTCTTCATGTGAATGGACCATGCTAATGGACCATACGCATGAACACTTCATGCTAATGAACCAGTCGCACAACTGAACCAGGAGACTGGATCAGTCGCACGACTGGACATATGGATGACTCAATCACACGACTGATCAGTCGTGTGATTGACTTAGTCGCATGCTTTAGTCGCACGACTGAACCATGCAAATGGTCCAGTCGTACGATTGACTAACCCTAACCTATAAATACCACTTAATTCATGGAAAAACATAACACTTTGAAGAATTCGACTCCTACTCATACCCTAGCCATCCAGAACGTCCAAGAAAGCCAGTCCAAGTTCATAGATCGTTCTTGATCGATTCCTATTCGTTCTTAACGTTTAGTTTAATCTTATATCGATCGGGTTAACGTTCTTACTGATTGGATCGCCAATCAAATAGGATTCCGCACTATTTGAGTTGGTATCACATGAATCAGTTAGTACTCCATCCAGTACACGGTCCCTAACAAACTGTATCAGAGCTTTGGCTCTTGATTTACGTGTGATTCAATCGATTTTGATATAAAAGTTGTGTTTTTCACGCAAAAACACAATCTTTTTGTGTCAAACGTTGTTTTGGACGTCTCCAGGTCAAAAAGTTAATATTTTCCAGCATATAGCAATTAGGGTTAGTGAGAAATTCATGTTTTTGCATCAAAATACCTTAAACCCTCGAATTCTCAAAATACAGTAGCTTCAGTCGTACATCCACTCGTACAACTGAATTGCCTAGTCGCATTGTTCATTCGCACCTGTCCATTCGCACGAGTTAGCCATCCGCATTGGTTCATTCGCACGTCTAAGCCATACGCATCGGTCAATCACACGAATTGTCCAATCGCACACCTTCATTCACACAAGTAAAACAGTTCATTCTAAAGACCAAAGTCATTAGTAATGGAGGATCAATATTCAGCGTTCATCGCAGGAAGGGACTCTAGGATTCAAAAACTGTTGCTTCTAGAAAATGAAGTGGGAAATCATAACAATCCCCCTAAGCTAATACCGTTAGATGATTACCCACAATGGAAGCAAAGATTTGAGATTTAACATGGAGTAGATCCCAATCTGTGGGAGTCAATAGAGACAGGATATAACATTCCTGTAGGTGCAGATGGAGTCAAACTTACATTAAGCAGTATGATAGATGACCAAAAAGTAAAGTACAATGCAGAGAAGAAATTATATGCATTGCTAACTCAGTCAATTCCTAAGGACATCTTCCATCAATTTTCTGAGAACAAGCAAGCTAAGAAACTGTGGATGCATTGGAAAATAGGTATGAAGGAAATGCATTGTTAAAAGCTCTAAAGGCTAAAACGTTGAAGAAGGAGTTTGACACTTCTAGTCAATGGGAAAGGAGAGCTTGGACGATGTCATTGATCAATTCTACCACCTCATGAGTGAGCTGCACACTCATGGAGTCACCACGTCTATGGAAGACAAAGTTTCAAACTTTGCAAATGGATTACCAGAGAAGTGGTTTCGTTTGTCTCCAACCTCAGATAGAATGATTTGCTGGCGAAGTTAGATATCAACGACTTCATTCTAAAGCTGAGAGGAAGAGTTGAGGATGAAGTACAGGGCCCAAAAGTCGCCATATGATCAGAATCTAACACTGTACAACTCAACCATTAAACAGGAAGTGATTAAGCCCAAACAGAATAAAGTCACACAAGTGTCACATACTTCTCCATAGAAACAGTTAAATCATCAAGTCGAAAGCAGATCATGCTATAACTATGGAAAGTATGGTCATATCACGTCTTAGTGTCCTCATTATTAGACACCAAAGAAAAAGGTTGAACTTTATGACACTAAAGTGAGCTCTTCCAAAAGAAGCTCCATGACTCCACCAAAAAGGGTTAGTGAACCTAAAGTACAACCCATTAGCCAGTCGTCTGTTTACCACAAACAGGCCTTACACAAAGCTGGCTTATAAAAAAAAAGTCTATGTCTGGAAATGAGAACAAGAAGAAAATGATCTTCCCTCACCCTCAAATGGACAATGGGTGGAATTTATGATGTGTGATGCCTCTGGGTCACCCAAGCCAGTTAAGGCTTAGGTCCCTGACCTTAACTAATGTTTTCCACTAACTATGCAGGGTGTTCGCTATAGTGCTAAAACAACACTTGGATTGTAGATAGCGGAGCATCAAGGCACATGACTGGAAATCGGGCACTCCTATCAAATGTCAAACAAATCAAAGGAGGTCATGTTTCATTTGCTGGAAACAAAGGAGGGTACATCACAGCTCAAGGGGAAGTGGGAACTAAAAAGTGAAGTTTGATAAGGTAAACTATGTTCAACAACTTCAAAATAACTTGCTTTCTGTGTCCAAAATATGTGATAAGGGATTTAAAATATTTTTTGACAATAAGAAGTGCTATGTCTTTAAAAGGATTATATGATTCCGGAGGACCAAGTCCTAATGTCAGCCTCAAGATATAATGACCTTTACGTCTTGGATCTATCAAAGGCCTCCACAACGGATCATCAAGTTAATGCTTCTTGTCAAAAGCTACTGAGAAGGATTCTATCTCCTGGCATAGGAGAATGGGACACATCAATCCAAGGAAGATGAATCACCTGATCTAGTGAGAGGAGTCAATGTCAAGAACTTCTAACTCCCGAATTTTTGTGTTGCCTGCAAGAAAGGCAAACAAACTAAGAAGTCTCATAAGGCAATGAAAGTTAATTCAATAGAACTGCCTCTTAAGCTTCTTCACATGGATCTATTTGGTATAGTCAGTACAAGAAGCATTGCAGGCTACTTGTACTGCTATGTAGTTACAGATGACTACTCAAGATTCTCCTGGGTGATGTTTTTGAAATCAAAATCTGAAACATTTGAGTCATTCAAAGAATTGGTAACTACACTAGAGTCACTCTATAAGTTGAAGGTAAGACAAGTACGCTCAGACAACGGAACAGAGTTCAAGAACCAATGGATGGAGGCATTCTGCAAAGAAAAGGAATTGTACATTAGTTCACATTTGCCTACACTCCACAGATGAACAGGGCTTCTGAAAGAAAGAACAGAAGCTTGATAGAGACTGCAAGGATGATGCTAGCAGACTCGAAACTGCCTATCCAATTTTGGAATGAGGCAGTTGCAAATGCGTGTTACATGTTAAATCGAGTTTTGGTAGTCAATGCCACGGCAAGACGTGTTACGAATTACTTCAATAACGTAAACCAAATCTAGAGTATCTCGAACCATTGGCGCACCGTGCACCCTACTGAAGAAAACTCAAGAAGGAAAGTTTAGCGAGAAGGCTGAAGAAGGAATCTTTCTAGGATACAATATACCGAATAAGAGAGTTTACAACAACTCAACGGGTCAAGTAGAAGTGTGGTGCAATGTCGAAGTTTAGAGATACACCGCTCCTCCTGCTGGAAAAGGACCCGCGTTCTTTTTCGACTATGATGGATTTTTCAAGTCCTTCAACATTCCTCTCTCCACTTTTGACGATGAGTTAGTAGCCAAAATGATGTATGATGTCTTAAACACACCATCACAGGACTCTACATCATCTGGTTCACAAGGTGACGTACCTAACCATTCAGGGGGAGCACTCGAGGTAAGTGACTCTTCCTCTGATGATGAAGCCATGGAAAATTATTAGGACACTCAGGAGCAACAGGTTCCTTCTACTGCAAGTCCACAAGCATCTGACGTTGATGCCTCTGAGTCTTCGAAACCTCACACTCCTACTGCCTCAGATGCGGAACCAAATGTTCATAATCTTGATTCTGAGGTAGCTGTACCCCCCACTCCTGGATCACGCCTAAATTTCTATCATCCCCCGGACAATGTCATTGGGGATGTCAGATCAGGATTTCAGACAAGAAATCAGCTGTATTCATGATGGTACTTATCGTTGTTTTGTGTCTCAGTTTGAGCCAAAATACGTTAGTGAAGCCCTAAAGGATGAGGCATTGTATGGGCACTGGTAGATAGACCTAAAGGTGCTAAAGTTATTGGCACAAAATGGGTCTTGAAATGTAAGAAAGATGATCAAGGTGTCATCATCAGGAACAAGGCTCAACTTATAGTTCAAGGATTTCAACAAGTCGAGGGAATTGATTACAATGAAGTATTTGCACCAGTGGTGAGGATGGAAGCAATCCGTATCTTCTTAGCCTATGCCTCTTACATGAAGATTAAAGTCTATCAACTGGATGTAAAGAGTGCATTTCTTCATGGTGAAATCCGGGAAACAATGTATGTCAGTCAACCCGAAGGATTTGAGGATCCATATCATCGGGACAGAGTTTACAAGCTGGATAAGGCTCTCTACGGGCTTCACCAAGCCCCGAGAGCATGGTATGAAAAACTCTCAACTCACCTTATGAAACACGGATTTCGTAGAGGTGTAATTGACTGTACACTGTTCATCAAAGAAAAGGATGGGTATCTGCTGCTTGTTCCGATTTACGTTAATGACATAATCTTCGGTTCCAAGAATGACGACTTATGTAAAGAATTCGAAGTAGTAATGAAGGTAGAATTTGAAATGAGTGCCATGGAAGGGATGAAGTTTTTTCTCGGGTTACAGGTGGAACAAACACCAAAGGGATATTTCTACATCAGAAAAAGTATGTAGGGGATATTCTCAGTCGGTTTGACATGGAAAATGCTTCCACAGCTGGGACTCCACTGGCTACAAACCATGATGTAGCACCCGACGAAAATGGTGATCTGGTTGATGCCACCATGTACTGAGGAATGATTGGATCCCTCATGTACCTCATTGCCTCAAGACCTGATATAATGTATGCAACATGTCTTTGTTCAAGATATCAGGCGAAACCAAAAGTTAACCATCTTATAGGAGTCAAGAGGATATTTCGTTATCTGAAGGGTACACCAACACTTGGGTTGTGGTATCTTTCTGACGATGATTTCGAGCTTATCGTGTACAGTGACTCGATTATGGCAGATGCAAGATGAACTACAAATCCACCTCAGCAGGTTGTCAATTCTTTGGGAGAAGATTAGTCATGTGGCAGTGTAAGAAGCAGACATCAGTTGCGTTATCAACTTGTGAAGCTGAATATGTTGCTGCGGCAAGCTGCTGTTCTCAAATCATTTGGATTCAACATCAGATGCGGGACTACGGTTTGAAATTTTCTAACACCCCTATATTTGTTGATAATTCTGCTGCAATAGCCGTTACTAAAAATCCTGTCCAACATCCTAAGACCAAACACATGGGCATTAAATATCACTTTAAATGTGATTGTTTTGAAAAGAATCTAATCGATGTTAAAATAAATACGAATTTTCAACGCACTGACCTCTATACAAAAGCCTTTGATAAACCACATTTTCTATATCTGTTAGAGGTCAACGGTGTCAAAAAGAAAAGTGATGTAATTCCAGAAGATGAACATGTTTAGTCCGATGCGTCGAGTCATTTTTCTTTTATTTTTTTAATTTTATTTCAGTTAATTAATTTTCTTGGTTTATTTCTTCACCTATTAAAATCCTAAAAACGCAAATCATTTACGGTTTTAGAATTTTATGGGGAGAATATGTTAACTTAAGTTAGTATTAAAAAAACAAGGGAGGAGGACAGGCAAGCTGAAAGAAATGAGATTGTATCTGAGATATCGATTCAACGACTATGGAAAATGATAGTACACAAGAACAAAGAATTTGGGACTTTAAAAGATTTAAATTGATTTAGATGCCAAATTCAAAGTATAAGTCTGAGAAATCTAAGCAAAAATAAAAGAAAAAATGATAGTAAAACTAGTTGCTACTAAGGTAACACGGAGAAATTAGACCTAGAGGTTGCTAGACTGTTAGATGATGTGTCGGTAGATTCAACACAATAGATAAGTAGACCTCTTTGGTGATCTCAAGATCAAACTAAGTTGTTCAACAAATTGTGGGTTATCATCTTATCCCTGGTTAACACAATCAACACAGCTCCAATAAGGGGTGACGAGCAAAATAAACGCCACAAATGTGTGCGGATGACCAAAATATGAGCAAAGCACATGTTGAAAAATGAAAAAAGCATTCAAAATAATAACCTATGTTGTTGGTGCGATCTGTGCAAAAAGAATAAAATTGCTCAAACAAGAAGATAGGTTGTGTGCCTCTCTGTTGTGCGGTGGCACTGACCTGAGGATAAGCATAAGCTATATATTCTAGAATTCATTGTTGTTTGCCGCCTCTCTGTTGTGTGGTGGCACTGACCTGAGGATTGGCTTCTCTTTGAAAGCTCTAAGAATAGTTTCTTTTTGTAAAAAATACTCGTAGACCGCTCAAAAATCTCCTGAGGAATGTTGATTATCATATAAGCGTGGGATCCACAAATGCTTGTTGAAATAATTAAACCTTAAATCATCACCAATCTGTGTCAAAAGTCTGTGTATGGATTTAAGTGGACATGTATACTGACAATCATCGTGGCTATAATTCTTGAAAGTCCAAATCAATGTGTGCATCTTATAGTACTAGTATGATTTCCTAAACTTGCTAATCACTCTCGACGAAAACAAGAATTTAGCATCAAATGATTTTGGTAACATGTCCTGAATGATTTGATTACCTATATGATTCCATAATAAACCATTCCACTTATGGTCAAAATAACTTGAAGCTGTCTGTTCAAGAAATAAATCTGTTAGATTTCTATCTTAGGATTTCCACCTCACACAAAATCACAAAGAAAAAACATTTTTAGTTTTGTCTTTTAATGTTAGCTCTTTTGTTTTGTTTTAACATTTAGTCTATTTAGTGTTATATGTCGGACAATGTCTTGGAATTCAATATGGGATTTAATTAGTTAAAAGGGTCACGTCTGAGGTGACCAAACGTGTTTTCAACTGTTAAATAGGTCACGTCTGAGGTGACAAAATGTGTTTTGTTTAAAAGGATCACGACTGAGGTGATCAAAAGTTTTCAAAGTTAAAAATGATCATGTCTGAGATGATCAAATGATCAAAATGTTTAATCAAAAGTTAAAAGGGGTAAATATCTAATGGTCATAAAGTCAAAATCACGAGTATGATCCATTCGCACGACTGGACCATGAGTATGGACCAGTCGTACGATTAGACCATACTTATGGACTATACAACCGAATAGAGCATGAGTATGAACCATTCACACAAATGGCTTACAAGATTGAGCCATTCGCCTGAATGGAGTTGTCTGAATGAGTCAGTCGCCCGACTGAAACCCAATCGGCCGACTGAAGGTGATCGACTGAACCAATCGCCCGACTGAGTTCCAATCACCCGAATGAAAAGAGCGAATGGATCCAGTCGCCCGATTGAAACCAGATTCAGTATAAATAGGGCTATAGTCGATCGCATACGTTCATCACTCCTCATTTGCCCTAAAATTGCATATCGTGCCGTTACTCTGCCAAAATTTCTTCTGACCTTACTCGATTTCAAATTTCGGTATTCTAACGATTGTTGGTCTTTACACTGGTAAAATGCGGTGCAATCTACACAAATCGCAATCGATTTGTGCCCTAAATTAATGAACTTGGCCCTAATAAAGAACCGAGACTTAGTTGGACAAATAAACTAATAAAACTAAGTAAAATGTTGAAATCAAGGTTATTAGGTGCTTAGTAGGATTGTTGCGAGTCTAATGAGCCAAACCACGATGTCTAATATTAAGATTTGCTCAAAATTTGAATTTCAATCGAATAGACAGTAGGTCATGCGACTGGACAACCGGATGAACTACAATCGCATGACTGAGTTGGGCGAATGACTCAGTCGGCAAAATGAACAAGGCGTATGAGCTCAGTCGGCCGACTGAACCAGTCTCAAGCTTAGTCACCCGATTGAACTCAATCGCATGATAAGTCACCCGACTATATTCAGTTGCATGTTAGGTCAAACGACTGAACCCAGTCGTCTGGTTCAATCGCACGATTGAACCAGACTGACCTTAACTAGTTTAGATTAAATTACTTTCTGTTGTGTGCTGATCTAATTTGTATGCTTCCAATATTACAGATCTATGGCGGATCGGTGGACCATCAACACCAAGCACAATATTTGTGCTCATTTGGACGCCAAACGCTGCCGAGTTTGCTGGCATCATTGCTTTTCTAAAGAGATCACGGATACACCAAGCCATATCTACACCATGCACTCCCTACAGGTCTATACAGCAGGCCTTCTGGGAGGGTGCATCAGTTGACAGATCTAGTGAGCCTTACTACATTAGGAGTACCATCTTCGGGCAAGACATAGAGGTGGCAGATGCAGATATTAGACGGACACTGAGCTGGGTGATGATGCTACTCACCCAACCAGGCTACACCCTCTAACTATGAGGGTATGTTTCCTTAGGATGAAGTACTCTGGGGACATCAATGCAGGTGTGCTAAACAAAAGCAACCTGTGTCCCCAGTTCAAGTACTTGGCACACGTCATACTAAAGTGCATAGCATCGAGAAGGGGTGGATTTGATGACTTATCAGACCAAATCCAGAATGCCTTCATGGCACTGGTGCCGAATCACCCCTTCAGCTTCTCCAACATGATATTCGCATACCTGATTGAGAATCTTGAGGCAAAAGCAAAGAGGGATTTTGCATGTACCTGAGTTTCTTCTTCAGATGATTATCGACAGAAGCTGCCCTCTCTGCCTAAGGAGAGCCATGATACGGTATCACTTGAGGTGATGGATGATAATACACTGGGCCGCATGAAGGTCTACAGGGGAAAGCAAGTCAAACCCCCTGTGAGGAGACTTTCGGGCACCTGGCCCGGCGGATTACGTGGCACCGACAAGGCATAAGTGGCGCCATGAGGAGAGTGACTCAGATGTTGAGCAAATTGCTCTTCCATCTGATGACCCCGATGATGACGACAGTGATGTTGGTGGAGAGTTTGGCCCCACTACTTCTAGGCCACCACTGCACATGTTACACCTCCACCACCCACTCATGGAAATGCCACCACCGCCAGTTTCCCTCAGGATTTTTGCCCTCCTGATGAGGAGGAAGAGAGTGATGAGGAGCCACTAACAAGGACAGTGGGCGGCAGGGTGGTTGCCACCGACCGAGGTATTCGAGAGGTTGTAGGACGCCCTAGTGAGTCTGGGGAGACTGCGGCAGACCCCATCTACACACTGAATCAGCCCAACAACATCCCAGGGGGAGCATCCTCCTCAAGGGGCACGAGGAAGAAAAGGATGGCTCAGCCCCATGGGATGAAGACCAAGAAGAGGAGGATGACTTTCATCACTACCACCACCACAACCACCTCTACCACCATTCCACCCACCACCACTGCTACTACTTCACCCACCATCACCACTACTACCACCTCACAAACCACCACTACCAAAGCTACTCCACCACTTACCCACATCACATCCACCACCACTATAGCTTACCTATCACCACCCACACATATACCACCTTCCATATTCACCACTGCCACCATCACCACCTCTAGCCACCAGGCAAGACCATCATATCACCCAACTTTTCCCACAAGATCATCTCTACCTCCCAGTGGGGTAGAGGAACAGCTTTCAGCACTAAATCATATGGTGCTGAAGCTGTTGGCTGCCAATGACAAGAAGACTGCACAGCTACGACAGCTGATGGAGCTCATTGTAGTGCAATCACAGCAGATATCTCAGCAGGCAGAGGAGATTGCCCAACTCAAAGAGCATAAAGCCGAATTAGAAAAGAAGATTGAAGAGTTAGAGTCATCTAACAGATCTATCATGCTCAGGCTTAAGGGATCCAAAGAAGAGCCTCTGAAGATCAGAGAAGATGATGATGATGATAGTGATAATGGTGATAATGAAGGTGATGATAAAGAGGATGATACAGAGGAAGGTAATGATGAGGATGGAGGAGATGATGAAGGAGAAAGAGATCCATCTGCTTCGGGTGCCCAAGAAGCTAGTGAGAGGCGGACCAAAAGGAATCAAGATCTGGGTGCCTCGACATCAGCCCCGACAGCAGAGGAACACATGATCCAAGACAAAAGTAATGCATAGATGTTTGTGTAATTGAATATTGTATTAAACTTATGTGCATGAATTTTTATGTATATATTTAATGTTTACTATCTTGATTATTTACTGATGCATGATGTATTAAATGTTTTAAATCAAGCAGATCCACATTATCAGAGAGATGACTATGATGTTGCTCCCCTTCAGCAGATCAAGTCTCAAATCACAATGATACTTGATTTGCAAGGGATTGTCAGGAGGTCAGTAAACTATACTCCCAAAGAAAAAGAAATTATTCACAACCTCACTGATGAGCAACTCGCAGAAATGTTCCGGTTAAACCCGGATGAATTGGTTAAGGATGCCCTTACCGTCGATATTGCTAGTGATGATGAGCTCAACTATGTTGATGAGATAGAGATTGAAGACATCACAGCACAACACTATCCGGAATATACTGATCGAGAGGGAAATGTGGTTCTAGATTTTGGAGATACACTCGACAGTGATATGCATGTTAAATTGGATACGATGGAGAGGGAAACCGACAAATCAGAAAGCCAAGCCCAAGCCTCTGATGTTGATGTTGAGCACAAAAAGCCTGAATGGGCGGCTTGCTTTGCAGAGATCCATGCCCAACACACAGCGCCAAAGCCAAGTGCTTACGCCAAGCTCTACAAAGTTAAGAAGCATCTTAAGGTGTCTGGCAAGATTATCGCGTGGGCTTACTTTAAGGATCTTAATGTATATGCTGTGAATAGGGAAAAGGGAATCGAGTACTTCAGATTTCCACATGATCTGAAGACTATCCTTGGTTTTGAGCTCAACCAGTTGGCATGCCTGAACCTGCTATTTGCTGACCCCAGGAAGATGTAAGGCTGGTTTGAAGCTGTGTTGAAGAGAGAATACCACTCACGATGGGTTAATTTCAAGCCTTAACAACCTACGAGGTACATTCGAAGGTCGGAGGTGGACCTAAGGACTAGGAAACCCAAAGTGGTGCTGAAGTGGAATCCACCGCGTACTATGTGAAAGATCTCCATGAGGGAAATGCCACAGGACTTCACTCCCCACTTCAAGTGGTGGTATTATGACTGGCGAACAGGAGAAGCAGTCATAGTATTAGAGAAAGAGCACCAAATGGAGACCATCCGGGTATTTGACCCAATGTGGCTAACCAACCTGCCAGCTAGTGATGTTTATACTTTACACAAGTGGCCATTATTCTATGATCCGTAGGATATTATACAGACCCTCCAGTTTTAGAACGTGATAAGACTCTGTTTTGCATTCGAGATACATGCTGGAGTCACAGTCGAGGAGAGGCATAAGAAGTTTGACGAGGTAATGAAGGATGCCAAACAATGAAGGAAACTAGG
The DNA here is from genome assembly GCA_025506515.1 of Flaveria trinervia. NCBI lineage: Eukaryota > Viridiplantae > Streptophyta > Magnoliopsida > Asterales > Asteraceae > Flaveria > Flaveria trinervia. Next base: position 27,591,461 of record CM046443.1, read on the forward strand.
TCCAAGGGGGAGTTTGTTGATCCATATGTACCTAGTTTACGGTCTTAATGTTGATGCATGTATGTCCCTAGATCATGATATGAAATGTAATAGATCATGTTTATCTGATTCTGATGTAATTTGATATGATTAATGAAATGATATTGGTTGTTTGTGATTTGTAATGACTAATATTTCGTTAATGAGTCGATATTGAATTGGTTAATTAGGATAGTGATTGTTTGAATGCTTACACATAATGTTTATTAATGAATACATTCCAACTTAACATAATGTAGTTTTCATGCGAATGGCTCATGCGAATGGACCACACGCATGAATAACTTCGTACGATTGACTCAGTTGCACGACTGAACCAGGAGAGATCAGTCGTATGATTGACACATAAGATTGGCTCAGTCGCACGATGAACACTCAGTGACGAACACTCAGTCGCACGACTGACTCAGTCGCACGACTGAACACTCAGTCGTGCGTATGGATCAACCGCATGCTTCAATCGCACGACTGAACCATGCGATGGTCCAGTCGCCCGAATGAACAATACTAACCTATAAATACAATCCAATTCGTGAAAAAAAAGGGGCATTCATTCTATTACGAATCCAGACGTACCCTAGCAGTCCAGAAGTTTTCCAATTCGTTCTCCAAGTTCATAGAACACATTAGATCGATTTCCAATCGATTTCTAACGTTAGTTTCAATTCTTTATTGATTTTTGTGTGTTCTCACTGATTGGATCGCCAATCAAATAGGATTCCGCACTATTTGATCTGGTTTACACGCTAATCACTAGGTATTTCGTGCAAATACCCGGTCCCAACAAGTGGTATCAGAGCTTGGCTCTTGATTACGTGTGATTCAATCAAGATTGATAAAAAGTTTGTGTTTTTGCACTAAAAACGCAATCTTTTGTGTCAAAATTGATCTTGGACGTTCCCTGCTCATCAAAGTTTGGTTTCTACGGACTTAGGCGATTAGACCTTGCGAAATTTCGAATTTTTACGGCTAAAACACGTTTAACCTAGAATTTTCCGCAAAACAGCAGCTTCAGTCGCACGATTGAGCCATTCGCACGACTGGACCTCATTCGCATTGCTCAGATGCACGATTGGACCTAGTCGCATCTCCATCCGCACGATTGAACCATTCGCTCAGTTCATTTGGACGGATAGCCCAATCGCATCCTTCAGTCACACCAGTTGACAGTTCGTCTTAGTAGACTTAAAGTTATTCGCCATGGAAGATCAAATGTCAGCCTTTACTGCTGGGAAGGACTCTAGGATCCAGAACCTGCTGTTACTTGAGAGTGAGGTGGGTAATCATAATAAACCACCGAAGCTCTTAACGTTAGATGAGTTTCCCCACTGGAAACAACGTTTTGAGATCTACCTCAATGGAGTGGATCCGAATCTGTGGGAAGCTATCGAGATTGGGTATAGTACACCGGTGGGAGCTGATGGAGTAAAGCTAACCTTAGGAGGGATGACAGACGCACCAAAAGTTAAATATAATGCAAAGAAGAGGGTTTATGCATTGATTACACAGTTTATCCCTAAAGACATTTTCCACTAGTACTCAAAGAATAAGCAGTCCAAGAAACTATAGGATGAGCTGGAAAAGAGGTATGACAGGAATGCTTCGTTGAAGGAAATCAAGGCTAAGGAGTTAAAGAAGGAATTCGATAACTTCTCATTGATGGGAAACGAGAGTTTGGACCATGTTATTGGTAGATTCTACCATCTGATGAGTGAACTGCATACACATGGGGTGGCTACTACCATGGAAGAGAAAGTTACTAACTTTGCAGACGGATTGCCAAAAAAGTGGGCTTCATTCGTGTCTAACCTGAGACAGAATGGAATGCTGACAAAGCTGGAATATAAATGACTTCATTCTAAAGCTGCGAGAAGAAGCACTTAGAATGAAGTACAGAGCTCAGAAGTCTTCGTATACTCAGAATCCAGCTTTGTACAATGCCACGCCTCAAGCTAAGACATCTGGAGCACCTCTCCAGACTGCATTTGTGTCTAGCTCATCGGGCCCTTCACATGCTTCTCCTTCAGGATCAGACACGTCGGGGTTTTCTTGTACCCAACATATTGGATCTGAAACAAATGCTACTAGACTTAAGACCGAGAACCTCGGTAATGTGACTGTAGAAGTAGCTCGAGAACACATGGATCTTTTGGCTGCAGTCGTTCATTCTTATGATGGACTTGTTGCTGGGAAGATTGGAACTGCCATCTGTCAGACGAGGACTACGAGCAGGTGGACGAAATGGAGCTGGAGAGAATGGACATAATGTGGGCCTTAGCTAGTGTTGTCCGGAGGGCAAAGAAGTTTGTGAAAAAGATCAGACAGAACTTGGTAGCTACTAAGGATACCACATTTGGCTTTGACAAGAGCAAAGTGACCTGCTTTAACTGTGGAGAGAGGGGGCACTTCAAGAGAGAATGTGTTAAGCCAAAGAAGACGGGTAACGAGAACCCATTCTCGTCGTTCACTCGTCAAGACAAGCAAGCTACTAGTTCTACTTCATCAAGCAAGGATCCAAAAGCCTTGACTGCTCATGATGATGAAGGACAGGACTGGAGCTTTAGGTTTGTCTCTCTAGGGGAATCAAACATTGCAAGTGTAGAAGACTTTGATGATGATTCTGCGAGTGAAGGAGATCTAGCAGTTGATATAGCGATGTCTAATATTGAAGAGACAACTGCAACTGAGGTCAGCTACAAGCCTAAAGAGGAGACTACCAAAGCAAGGACAGAAAAGACAGAATCACCAGAACCAGAGACATCTGATGCTGCGTTGATGGCTAACTCTTCTGAACCAACTCAGGTAAGTACCACTGACCAAAAGTTTAATAATCATGCTTGTTTTGATTGTAATACATTTAGAAATAGCATAGATGAGAAATTTGCTAGGTTATTAGATCATAATGATAACTTGTAAAAGATTTACAACTGTGCACTGAGGCGAATAGAGTATTAAAACAAAATGAGCATAGTTACAAAGAAAAGATAGACCTTTTGACTAAACTTAGGGAAACCGAAGTAGTTGCATTTAACCAAGCTAATGACATTAGGTACTATCTAAACTCCCTAGAAGACACTAAGAAGCAAAAGGCAGTTCTAGAAGTAGAAGTAAACTCATTAAAACAGAAACTGCACAGTTGGACAAGTTCATCACACATAGTCCAACACTTAGTGAGAGAAAGAAACAATGGGGAGGGTTTGGGTTACAAAGTGGTTCCACCACCACCTGAGACCTTGATGAACACTAAGAGTAGACCTGTAAATGACAATCCCATCAAGGATCATGTGGTGTCTACTCCTCTTGTTAGTGATCCAGATTCCTCATGTTCAACCATTGAATCTGGAAACAAACAAAAGGAGGCCACTTCAAAGGCAAAGGGTAAATTGCCTTGTGTTAATCTGGAAAATAGTTTGAAAAGGTTAACTTAAAGTCAGGGTCAAACAGAGTCAAATCAGAACCTAAAAGGACTTCAAATAGTCAAAAACCAGTTAACCAAAGGAAAAAGATATTAAACATGTTATAACAGTTAATCTGTTAAACAAGAAAAACATCAAAAGAACCAGTCAAATCTAAAGTAAGTGATGTTACTAGAGTGTCACACACTCTCCACAAAGAAAGTTTAATCATAAAGTTGATAGCAGGTCATGCTACAACTGTGGAGAATGTGGACACATTGCTTCCTATTGTCTTTATTATCAGACACCTAGGAAAAAGATTGAACTTCAGGACTCAAAACCTAGGTCTTCTAAGAGGAGTTCTTTAACTCCACCTAGAAGAACTAGTGCACATAAAGTCCAACCCGTTAGCCAGTCGACTGTGTATCACAAACAGGCATTGCACAAATCTGGCTTATGGAAAGAGAAGTCAACCTCTGTGTCTGATGATGATGACAAGAAGGAACCTGGGCTACCCTCACCCTCTAAGGGTCAATGGGTTGAATTTATGATGTGTGATGCCTCTGGGAAACCCAAGCCAGTAAAGGCTTGGGTTCCTAACCTAAACTAATCCTTTACATTGTATGTGCAGGTGCTCGCTACAGTGCTGAAATTAACACGTGGATTGTAGACAGCAGGCATCCAGGCACATGACAAGAAACAGGGCTCTTTTATCTAACGTCAAGCAAATAAAAGGAGGGCATGTTTCGTTTGCTGGAAACAAGGGAGGATATATCACAGCTCAAGGAGAAGTGGGAGATCAGAAAGTTAAGTTTGATAAGGTGAACTATGTTCAACAACTCCAAAATAACTTACTTTCTGTTTCCCAAATCTGCGATAAGGGATTTAAAGTCATCTTCGACAACAAGAAGTGTTACGTGCTCAAGAAAGATTACGTGATCCCAGAAGACCAAGTTTTGATGACTGCTTCAAGATATAAAGACCTTTATGTTTTGGATCTGTCAACACTGCTACAACGGATCAGGAGGTTCAGTGTTTTCTATCTAAAGCTACTGAGAAGGATTCCATCTCCTGGCATAGGAGAATGGGACACATTAGTCAAAGAAAGATGAATCACTTGATTCAGAAGGATTAGTGAGAGGAGTTAATGTCATGAACTTCCAGCTTCCTAATTTTTGTAGCTTGCAAGAAAGGCAAACAGACGAAGAAGTCTCATAAGGAAAAGAAAATTCATTCAATAGAACTTCCTCTTGAACTTCTTCACATGGATCTGTTTGGTCCAGTCATACAAAGAGCATAGCAGGCGACTTGTACTGTTTTGTGGTTACTGATGACTACTCAAGGTTCTCTTGGGTAATGTTTCTGAAGTCCAAATCAGAAACATTTGAGTCTTTCAAGGAGTTAGTAACCACACTAGAATCTCTCTACAAGCTGAAGGTTAGACAAGTACGCTCAGACAACGGGACGGAATTCAAGAACCAGTGGATGGAGGCTTACTGCAAGGAAAAGGGAATTGTACATCAATTCACTTCTGCCTACACGCCTCAGATGAATGGCGTTGCTGAGAGAAAGAACAGAAGCTTGATAGAGACAACACGGACTATGCTGGCAGACTCGAAACTGCCTATCCAATTTTGGAATGAGGCAGTTGCTAATGCATGTTATACACTGAATCGAGTTCTGATTGTCAAGCGTCACAGAAAGACATGTTACGAGCTACTACAAAGACGCAAACCGAATTTGGAGTATCTCGAACCATTTGGCGCGCCGTGCACACTTCTGAAGAAAACACAAGAAGGTAAATTCAGCGAGAAGGCGGATGAAGGAATCTTTCTAGGATACAACATTCGAACAAGAGGGTTTACAACAACTCAACGGGTCTAGTAGAAGTGTGGTGTAATGTTGACGTTCAGCGATATACCACACCACCTACTGGCAAAGGACCTGCCTATTTCTTCGACTATGATGGATTCTTCAAGTCCTTCAACATCTCTATCTCTCCGTCGGATGACGAGTTAGCTACACGGATGATGTATGATATCTTGAATACACCAACATCAGCTCACTGGGGATAATCATCTACTCAGTCAGGGGGAGTAGTCGACGACAGTAACTCCTCCTCTGAAGATGAAGCTGAAGAAGATGACCAGAACAGTCAGGAGGAACATGTTCCAGTTCCTGAAAGTCCACAAGCATCTACCAGTGATGCACCTTCGACTTCGGAGCCTCAAACTCCAACTACCTCAGATGCAGAACCAAATGCTCATAATCTTAGCTTTGAGGTAGCTGTTCCTACTACTCCCGGATCACGACTAAACGCCTATCATCCCCTAGACAATGTCATTGGGGATGTCAGATCAGGAGTACAAACCCGAAATCAGCTATACTCAGCTGATTACGCCTCCTTATGGAAAAGGGATATATTCATGATGCTGCTTATCGGTGTTTTGTCTCGCAGTTTGAGCCAAAATACGTCAGTGATGCACTAAATGATGAGGCATGGGTGAGTGCCATGCAAGAAGAACTTCTTCAGTTCAAGAAGTTAGGTGTATGGACTCTGGTTGATTGACCTAAAGGTGCTAAGGTCATTGGCACCAAATGGGTCTTAAAATGCAAGAAGGATGAACAAGGAGTCATTATCAGGAACAAGGCTCGACTGGTGGTTCAAGGATTTCGCCAAGTCGAGGGAATTGACTACAATGAAGTGTTTGCACCCGTGGCACGGATGGAAGCCATTCTCATCTTCCTTGCCTATGCATCGTACATGAAGATTAAAGTCTACCAATTAGATGTAAAGAGTGCATTCCTTCATGGGGAATCAGAGAAACAGTCTATGTCAGTCAACCCGAGGGATTTGAAGATCCTTACTATCGGGATAGAGTTTACAAACTCGACAAGGCTTTATACGGGCTTCATCAAGCTCCAAGAGCCTGGTATGAGAAACTCTCGACTCATCTTGTGAAACACGGCTTTCGCAGGGGAGTTATTGACTGCACGCAGTTCATCAAAGAAAAGGATGGCGATCTATTGCTCGTATAGATCTATGTCGATGACATAATCTTCGGTTCAAAGAATGTAGAGTTATGCAAAAATTTTGAAGCAGTTATGAAGAAAAATTTGAGATGAGTGCTATGGGGGAGATGAAGTTCTTTCTCGGGTTACAAGTGGATCAGACTCCAAATAGGATATTTCTACATCAGACCAAGTATGTAGGAGACATTCTCAGTCGTTTTGACATGGAGAATGCTTCTGCTGCTGGAACTCCACTTGCTACGAATCACGATATAGCACTTGATGAAAATGGAGATCTTGTAGATGCCACAATGTATCGAGGAATGATTGGATCCCTCATGTATCTCACTGCCTCAAGACCTGATATCATGTATGCTACATGTTTATGTTCTAGATATCAGGCTAAGCCTCAAGTCAACCATCTGATCGGGGTCAAAAGGATATTTCATTATCTGAAGGGCAGACCCACACTTGGGTTGTGGTATCCTCATGATGATGACTTTGAACTCACGGCGTATAGTGACTCGGATTACGGGGTCTACAAGATGAATTACAAGTCTACATCAGCAGGGTGTCAATTCTTTGGGAGAAGATTAATTACCTGGCAGTGTAAGAAGCAGACATTGGTTGCATTGTCAACCTGTGAAGCCGAATACGTTGCTGCTGCAAGTTGCTGTTCACAAATCATCTGGATTCAACAGCAAATGCGGGATTACGGTTTAAAGTTCTTCTACTCCTATTTTTGTGGATAACTCTGCTGCAATTGCAGTAACTAAAAATCCGGTCCAACATCCTAAGACCAAACATATTGGTATTAAATACCATTTCATAAGAGATTGTTTTGAAAAGAACTTCATTGATGTGGTAAAAATTAATACTGATTTCAACGCACTGACCTCTATACTAAAGCCTTTGATAAACGTTTATATATTTGCTAGAGGTCAACGACGTTAAAAAGAAAAGTGAGGTTATTCCTGATGATGATCATGTGTAGTCCGGTGTAGCTGAGTTAATTTTCATTTTATTTTATTTTATTGGTTAATTTAGTCTGTTTAAAATTAAACTCATGTTATTCTGCTGTTTATTAAAATCCTAAAATAATTAAACCAGTTATGATGTTAGTATTTTAGGGGGAGAATAAGTCAACAAGTAACATTATTAAAATAAAAAAAAAGACGAGGGAGAAGGAGTGGAAAGCTGATATAAGGTAGATCGTATCTGTGATACCGATTCAACCCTTTGGAATATGATAGTAGACAGGAACAAATCAAGAGGGACTTTAAAATATAATTCAGAAATGATGCAAAAATTTAAAGTATAAGTCTGTGTAGTCTAAGCAATATAAAAATGGAAGATGATAAAAAAACTGGTAACTCCTAAGGTAACACAACGAGAGTAGACCTAGAGGTTGCTAGATCACAATTGATATGTCGGTAGATTCAACACAATAGATGATTAGACCTAACTGGTGATCTCAAGATCAAACTAAGTTGTTCAACTGACTGTGGGCTTCCATCTTATCACTGGTTAACACAATCAACAATATTCCAATAAGGGGTAATGAGCATGTAAACGCCACAAATGTGTGCGGATGACCATAAATAGAGCAAAGCACGAAAAAATGAAGAAAAATGCTATCAAGCTAATGACTTATGTTGTTGGTGCATTTTGTGCAAAATAAAATTAAGCTGCTCTAACAAGAGATAGGTTGTGTGCCTCTCTGCTGTGCGATGGCACTGACCTGAGGATAAGCATAACCTAGATATTCTAGAATTCATTGTTGTTTGCCGCCTCTCTGCTGTGCGATGGAACTGACCTGAGATTGGCTTCTCTTTGAAAGCTCTAAGAATAGTCTCTTCTTGTAAAAATACCCGTAGACCGCTCAAAAGCTCCTGAGGAATGTTGATTACCATATAAGTGTGGGATCCACAAATGTTAGTTGAAATAATTAACCTAAATTTATCACCAGTCTGTGTCGAAAGTCTGTGTATGGATTTAAGAGGACAACATATTGACAATCATTATGGCTGCAATTCTTGAAAGTTCAAATCAATATGGTAATCTAATAGTTCCAGTATGATTTCCTAAAAGTTGCTAACGACTCTGGATGAAAACCAAGAATAGAGCATCAAAAGATTTTGATAACAAGTCCCAATGATTTGACTTGCCTGTATGATTCCAAAATTGAATTGGTCCAGGTGTGGTCAATCTAAGTTGAAGCTGCCTATTCCGGAACCAAATCCCGTAGACTTCCATCTTAGGATTTATCCCTCACAAAAAGCCAAAACAAGTTTTTATTTTTGTACGTTAGTTTAGTTTTTTATATTCATTCACTTAGTCCTTTAGTTTTGTTTGTTTGCCGGACTACATCATGAAAATCGATAAGGGATCAACTCACTAAAAGGGTCATGTCTGAGATGACCACATGAATTTTCAAGTTAAAGCAGTCACGTCTGAGGTGACAAAGTGTTTAAAGAGTCATGTCTGAGGTGACTAAATTGGTTAAAATGATCATGTCTGAGATGATCAAAAACTCATAATGTTTATTTCAAAAGTTAAAAGGGTCTTAAAAGTAAAATGTTCAAAATGGCAGAAAATTTACTAAGTGTGACCCATTCGCACGATTGACCATGAATATGGACCAACCATGCGAATGGATCCCATTCGCACGACTGGACATGAAATTTAGTCATTCACCCAATGGCGTATAAGAATGATCCATTCGACCGAATGACAGGGTGCGAATGAGTCAGTCAACCGAATGAGACTCAGTCGGTTAACTGAGGGTGCGAATGAAAGGGCACGAATGAGTCAGTCGACCGACTGAGACTCAGTCGGCCAACTGAAAGCGACTGACTGGGCCAATCACACGACTAAACCTCAGTCGCCCAAATGAACTGAGCGAATGAGGCCAGTCGGCCGATTGAACTTAGGTTCAGTATTTAAAGGGCCTCACTTGATCGCGTTTTACTCATCACTCCCAATCGCACCCAAATCGCATTTCTTCCCGTTACTCTGCCAAAATTTCTAGAGATCTTGTGTTCACATTGCTGTTGATCTTCTGACGTTCGATTGACGATTATACAGGTACATTGCAGTTAAATCTTATCGAAATCAGAAGATCTTGAATCCAAATATGTGATATTCGAATGAAACAAGAACCGGACTGAAAAATGCCCTAATAACCTACATAAACTAAGCAAAATGTTAAAATTAAGTTTAATAGGTTATTAGTGACAAGATGGCGAGTCTAATGGACCATTAAACCATGTTAAATTACTGGAATTGGTCAAGATTCGAACCACAGGCGACTGAACAGTGGGACAAGCGACTGAATAGTGGGACAAGCGACTGGTCGTCCGGATGAACTCCAATCGCACGATTGAATCTTGCGATTGGGTCAATCGGCCGAATGAACCATGCGAATGAGTTCAGTCGGCCGACTGAACCAATCGCAGACTCAGTCAGCAATTGAACTTAGTCGCATGTCTTATTCACCCGAACGAGCTCAGTCGTATGAAAGAACAAACGACTGACTCCAGTCGCATGATTCATTCGCACGAATGAATCAGAATGAATTTAAACATTACACTTAGAACTGAATTTTGATGTATTATGTACTAATGATTCTGTGTCTTGTGTTTTAGAAAAATGGGTGATAGATGGCCCATTAATCCAAAGCACAACATATGTGCTCACTTGGATCATACTACTCGAACGGGCCAAGTTCACAGAGATATAGCCTTCCTTAGATGCTCCCGGATACATAAGCTATATCTACACCTTGCACGCCCTACAGGTCATTACACTAAGCATTCTGGGAGAATGCCTCAGTTGATCGCTCTCGTGAGCCGTACAATATACGGAGCTCCATTCTGGGTCTTGATATCGAGGTTACTGCTGCTGATTTCCAGAGAGTTCTTGAATTTGGGGACGATACGAATCACCCCACCAAATTACATCCACTGACAATCAAGTACGCGGGGGGACATAAACTCGGGTGTGCTCAATAAGAGCAACCTGTGCCCCCAGTACAAATACTTGGCGCATGTGATCCTAAAGTGCATTGCTTCGAGGAGGGGTGGGTTCGATGATCTATCAGATCAGATTCAAAATGCCTTCGTGGCACTGGTGCTAACCACCCTTTCAGCTTTTCGAGTATGATCTTTTCGTATTTGGTAGAGAACCTAGAAGCAAAAGGGAAGGAAGGATTTTGTATGTACCCTAGGTTTCTATAGCTAATCTTTAACGAAAAGCTGCCACTTCTCCCAAAGGAGAGTCATGATACAGTTACTTTGGAAATTATGGATGACACGACCTTGGGTCGGATGAGGGTGTATAGGGGCAAAGAAGTGAAGCCCCAAGTGAAGAGGTTGATTGGCCATTTGGCAAACGAGAAATATGTGCGCCGGGGAGACGAAAATGGCGTCATAATGACAGTGACTCTGATTCTGAGCCTATTGGTCTACCAGTTGATGACGACGATGATGATGACTGGTGGGGTGGAGATACAGGCCCCATTCCATCTAGGGCCACTACCACTGATATACCATCTCCACCATCCACCCACGATGAAACTGAGTCTGCTGGTTTCCATCAGGATTTTGTTCCTGATGAGAGGGAGAGGAGTCTGAAAGATGAGCCCTTGACACGTACTGTGGGAAGCAAGTTGTTCCCACAGAACATGGGCTATGGGCGGTTGGTGAACGTTCAAGAGACTCAGGAGAGACAGCCACTGATCCGAGTTATGCACTGGAGTCAGCTAGCAGGGTTGTAGGGCGAGCATCCACCTCAACGGGAACGAGGAGGAAAAGGATGGCTCACTCCATAGTCAGAAGAAGAAGAAAAGACGTCTCACCTTCGTTACCTCCACAACCACATCTGCCACCACCACTACCACTTCCACAATCATCCACCCACACCATAGCCACCACATCTGCCCACCACAACCACTTCCACAGCCACACCACACCACAGCCACCACAGCTACTACTACCACCACCACACCTCCCATCACTGTATAGATTCCATCTACACCACATATCTTTCACTCCCACCTCACCTCTACACCATTTCACGACCCATCTTCACTACAGCCCACCACCACCGCTACCCACCAAGCTAGATCCTCAGCCCATCCATCTCATACATATGTATCACCTCTACCTCCAATTGGGGTAGAGGAACAGCTGTCTGCACTCAATAGGATGGTGATGCGCCTCTTAGCAGCATGAGGAGAAGGCGGCTCAGATCTGCCAGCTTGCTGATCTTACTGCTACTCAGTCTCACCAGATAGAAGAGCAGGCTCGAGTGATAAAGGAGTAGCCTAATAGATGGCTGCTCAGAGCCATGAACTAGCCCAACTCCAAGCACATAGTGTCACATCAAACAAAAAGATAGAGGAGTTGGAGAAGGCAAAGAAGATGATTATGTTAAAGCTAAAGGGATCTAAGGAGGAGCCCTTGAAGATCAAAGAAAAAGACGGAGATGATGATGATGATGAAGTTTGATGATGAGGATGATGAGGATGAGATAGAGGAGGATGAGGGGACAGAAGAAGAAAGGACAGAGGAGAAGTTGATGATGATGATACAGTAGGAGGAGATGCAGCTGCATCGACCTCTGCTTCAGGTCAAGAAAGAGGTCCAAGAACATACAAGACCAACCAGCTTCTTCCTGCTCCACTAAGTGAAGAGACGATGATACATGACGAAAGTAAAGATTAGATGTTTATGTATTTAATTACTTTTGTATTTGAATCGTGTATTGAAACATATGTATTTAGTTTAAATTAAGTTAATGCATTTCAGTTTTGGTTATTACTAATGGTTGATATGTTGAATGTGTAAATCAAACATATCCAAATTACCAAAGGGATGAGTTTGATGTTGCTCCCCTTTAGCAGGTCAAGACTCAGCTAACAATGGTTCTTGATGTGCAAGGGATCGTAAGGAGGTCGGTGAGTTATACCCCTGAAGAAGGGGAAATAATTCACGACCTATCAAACGAGCAACTCGCAGAGATTTTCAAGCTCAATCCAGATGAGATAGTGAAGGATGCTCCGACATGTAACTCGACCAGTGATGACGAGCTCAACGATGTTGATGAAATCGAGATTGAAGATGTCACTGCCGAGCATTACTCTCAGTACGCTGACAATGAGGAAATGTGGTTCCCAATTTGGGTGAATCCCTCGTCAGCGATACTTTTGAGGTGTTAGACAAGATGGAGAAATAGTCGGAGAAAGTAGAGGAAACGGCCCAAGCCTCAAATGATGATGTCGATGTCCGAAAGGCTGAGTGGGCTGCGGGTCTTGAAGAAGTTATAGCCCAACGCGCTTCACCAAAACAGGATGCCTATACCAAACTCTACAGAGTCAAAAAACATCATAAGGTGACTGGCAGGATCATAGCGTGGGTGTATTTGGAGGATCTTAACAATATGCAGTTAAGAGGGAAAAGGGCATAGAGTACTTCAGATTCCCACATGATCTGAAGACTCTACCAGGTTTTGAGCTCAACCAGTTGGCCAAACTAAAGCTTTTGTATGCTGACCCGAGGAAGATGTCATGATGGTTCGAGGCTGCCCTAAAGAAGGAGTACCACACCAGGTGGGTTAATTTCAGACCCCAACACCCTACAAGGTATATCAGAAGGTCTGAGATTGATGCCATTACTGGAAAGCCGAAGATAGTGTTGAAGTGGAATCCTCCACGCACAATGTCAAGAATCCCACTCCGGGAAATGCCACAGGACTTCACTCCACACTTTAAGTGGTGGTACTACGATTGGAGACTAGCAGAAGTGGTCATAGTTCTAAACAAAGAGGGCCAAATGGACACGATCAGGGTATTCGACCCAATGTGGCTTACAAATTTGTCAGCAAATGATGTCTACACGCTATACAAGTGGCCACTGTTCTATGATACGCAAGATATTGTACAAGCCCTCCAGTTCCAAAATGTCATAAGACTCTGCTTCGCGTTTGAGATTCACGTGGAGTCACAAAAGAGGACAAGTACACAAATATGAGGAGGTGATGCAGAGTACAAGACATTAGAGAGATCTAGGTCCAAGGGGGAGTTTGTTGATGCATGTATGTCCCTAGATCATGATATGAATGTAATAGATCATGTTTATCTGATTCTGATGTATTTGATATGATTAATGAAATGATATTGGTTGTTTGTGATTTGTAGTGACTAATATTTTGTTAATGAGTCGATATTGAATTGGTTAATTAGGATAGTGATTGTTTGAATTGTTACACATAATGTTTATTAATGAATACATTCCAACTTAACATAATGTAGTTTTCATGCCAATGGACCACACACATGAATAACTTCATACGATTGACTCAGTGGCACGACTGAACTAGGAGACTCGATCAGTCGTATGATTGACACATAAGATTGGCTCAGTCGCATGACTGAACACTCAGTCGTGCGTATGGATCAACCGCATGCTTCAATCGCACGACTGAACCATGCGAATGGTCCAGTCGCCCGAATGAACAATACTAACCTATAAATACAATTCAATTCGTGAAAAAAAGGGGGCATTCATTCTATTACGAATCCAGACGTACCCTAGCAGTCCAGAAGTTTTCCAATTTGTTCTCCAAGTTCATAGAACACATTAGATCGATTTCCAATCGATTTCTAACGTTAGTTTCAATTCTTTATTGATTCTTCGTGTGTTCTCACTGATTGGATCGCCAATCAAATAGGATTCCGCACTATTTGATCTAGTTTACACGCTAATCACTAGGTATTTCGTGCTAATACCCGGTCCCAACACTTAATTTAATATATCTGTCATGTCCTAAATGTAATGAAAACAAATGAGTTGAATGAAACATATTATGTGGTTGTTGATCTTAATGTCTAATGGTTCAATGTATGTTTTAATGTTTATTATTTATTAATGCATGTTGAACCAACTATATAGGCTTGTGATTGTTTGAATAGATCCTAGTCAAGTAATGATTGAGAAACATATTCAAACTTAGTTGTATGAAGTCTTCATGCGAATGGACCATGCGAATGGACCATGCTAATGGACCATACGCATGAACACTTCATGCTAATGAACCAGTCGCACGACTGAACCAGGAGACTGGATCAGTCGTATGACTGGGACATACAGATGACTTAGTCACATGACTGAACCTTTAGTTGTGGAAAAACGTAACACTTTGAAGGATTCAACTGCTACTCGTACCCTAGCCATCCAGAACGTCCAAGAAAGCCAGTCCATGTTCATAGATCGTTCTTGATCGATTCCTATTCGTTCTTAACGTTTAGTTTAATCTTATATCGATCGGGTTAATGTTCTCACTGATTGGATCACCAATCAAATAGGATTCCGCACTATTTGAGTTGGTATACACGTGAATCAGTTAGTACTCTGTCCAGTACACGGTCCTTAACATTCTCCATTGTTGTCTAACAAGTCTGGGGGTTGGGATCAAATCCCATATGAATTGGGCTGCCTAGTTCATGGATTGGTGAAGATCCTCCGCTTAACTACTCAAGGTTTGTGCCGACTAACCTTATGGGGAATCTTCAAAAGGACATATTATTTTGTATTCTAGATTCATCCAGCACATAATCAACTATAACTTGGACTAGAGTAAACTTGTTTGTACAGCTACTCTGCATGTCCCTCAAATGAGGCCGACCATCTTCAAGATCTTGAAGAGAGTGTCCACCAATTTCACTAGAAGACAAACTGTGCTTCTTCCAACTATGATTGAGCTAATGGCTCCTAGTGAAATCCCTATTCACCCCACAAGTGATGAACCCACACCAGCAACTACTCTTACTTTGCCAGATCTTCCTCCTCACCTCATCAAACACACATATCAGAGATGTAAACGAACCCTTGCCCAGTTGACTCTATTGAGCAAGCCCCTCCTGTTCAAACTAAGAAGACTAGAATGGAACCATAGGCTCCCACTCTGTCAAAGGTCTCACCATCCTTCTCATTTGACCTCAATATGGAATTTGAGTCTTCTCAGTCTCAATTCCTGAGCCCCAAACCCAGGCCATAAGCCCTCAGGAGGAGTCCAAAGACTCTCCTAAGAAACCAAAAAGGGATAGCCCCGCCAAAGGCTCAATGCCATTAGACATGACCAACGTCCCGGGTTAGTAGGCTTTACTTCCCTATCCTTTATTGACCTTTTAATCAGAACTAATGAGGAGATTACATCTCTTCATAGCAATGAAGTTGATCCACAACACCCTCTATCAGATCAACAGAGCCTAGAGGGATCTCTTGTCTCTAGCACATATCAGTTAAAACCAATTGAGGTGAGTCCCACGGATATGGAGGGAACTCATGTAGATTCAGCTGCCACTACTGAAGGAAACTCATTGGATCCTCAGGCCAGTGGTACCATCTTTGAGACTGAATCTACGACAACCGTGCCTTTTGATGACTTTGAAAGAGACATCCTCAGGCAAGGAAACCAGGGTGCCAAGAAACCATATCTGGTGGTGAGGGTGAACATACAAGGTATGTTACCTCATCTCCCCGTGATTCTTCAAAAGAACATAAGGGTAGTATGCAACTCAACATTCAAGACCTACTTTCTAAAGTCTCAAACCTTGAATCAAAGGTTAGGACTTTAGAGGATAGGTCTGCCACTCAGCAACTTGAGATTGAAAATCTCAAGGCTCATCTAGCTGAGAAACAGACTGAGAGATCTGTCAGGCACGTACCCATTTAGGTCTCATTGACCTCTTCCTTTAGCTCATCTAGCTCTCAAGATAATGCTACCAAAAAGGGGGAGAATGTTCAGAGACAAACATCAGAGGAACCATAAAGCCAAACTTTAACTTCTCTATCTGCTAGATACCCAGCTCCTACAACGACAGTCTTTCCTGAGCCTCCTCAAGTTGTCCTTCAAATGGACCCAAGGATGCTCAGAGATCTCAACAGGATCTTCTCCAAGTTTCTACTGAGATCTTCTTTAGATTAGCCTAGCCCTGACATGACTATGATATACTTTGGAGCTAAAGAGCTTCAGAGGCTAAGTGCGCCTTCTACCACTGTGGAAGAATTGGTCAACCTAAGGCCCAAATAGAACTTGAGATTCATTTCGAAGGGGAAATGAGGACTGATGGCCAGCAACTCAAACTGTTGGGAAAGATAGTGCATTCCCTCAAACTTTCGAAGCTGAAGTCAAAGGCTCGGAAGAACAATTTCAATCTTCCGAAGCTGATATAGAAGCTGCAAAAAGCCTATTCTTCTTGTCCGAGGATCTAAACATCACATTGCAATTCTAGAGCTGGCATCTGAGGTGAATAGTGGGGACTTTCTCAACTGACCCCTAGCTCAAACAACTTCATTATCTTCATCCACCATGTCTCAACCCGAACCCTCCATCCAAGAACCACCAAAGTCTAGCACTTCCGAAGATGTTAAAGGCAAGAAAAAGATGATTGTGGAAGAGCTTCAGGACGAGGAGAGAATGAGAAACTGAAAAGGAAAGGTAAACTCCAAACTAGGAAGTTGCTAGCTACTAGCTCTAAAGCAGCTACAACCAACTAGGTGGCAGTTAACAACATGAAAAGGGTGAAGATCATTGACAGGCTCATCAAGCTTGGAGCTGTCACTGAAGATATACTCCTACTACCACTAGAGGAGTTAGTAGAGCTAGAAAAGGCACCCATGCTGCAGATTGAGAGAAAGGAGGAATTGGTAAGGTTGGCCTTAGAGGAGGAAAGAGAAAGGAAGAAAATGGAAGTTGATCTGTAGCTTAGGAGGGAAAGGATAACTTTCCTAACCTCCAGGGGTTTCTCTCTTCAAGAATTATCTCCACACAACAATGACACAACCTTATGGCTCTTCAATAAAGAGCAGGATCAGCTTAAGAAAGAGAGGAAAAAAGCTGCAAAAAAGAAGATGAGGGAGAAAAAGAGAAAAGAAGAAGAAGCTAGGGTCATTGCTGCCAAGAAGATAGGTGAGAAGGCCTGGATGAAGGATTATCTTTGGGCTCATGGATTCTTGGTAGGCAAGTGGGACCCATGTCTGAAAAGACACTCCAGTGACATGTCAGTGACATCAAGGCTGACATTCACTTGGGAAAAAGGAAAGTGATGTACAGAATGGGACAGGGGATGATCTTCAAACCAACATCTCAACCCCAACCTACAACCCAAACTCAACCCCAACCTCAACCTAAGCCTTTTCCATCCTCCTACACTATCAAAACTTAAACCGCTTCAAAACCTTACACCCCTGAACCCACACCAACCGTCATTCCTACCTCATCACCACCTCAACTTATTACCCTTCAACCTAAAACACTACCCCGAACCTAAACACCACTACCTACCCAAAAATCATCCAGACCATTCCCTCAGCCTTCTAAACATCTCTCCTTGGAGGATTTTAAGGAGATCAAGATGAAGCTCATTAGATGCACAACCTTGAGTGACATCTCTTAGGAAGAGGATTCTATCAAGCTAACTTTTGTCGATGGATCCTCATGTTCCCTCATAAGAGATCAATTTCTTGATCTGCCAAGAGGAACATTGGACCAGGCTGTTAAAATTCTTGGACTTAACTCAGATACACTCAATGATGAAGATAAGAAGTAAAGAAGGAAGCTGGTGACTCTACGGGATATCAAGAAGGGGGACAAAGTACCAAGAAAACCCCTTGTGCCAAGAAAAAAGATTGTCCAATGGAGGTTTGAAGACTCTTCTCATAAATTTGTTTTTGAGAGAGAGAATAAAGAGCCGAACAGGTTTAATTCCTCTTCTCTACTACACCTGTGCAGATTTGATATTCCTGAGTTAGCAGAGAAGCTATTCTGTAACCCCTCAAGCTCTGAGGTAGCTGCCCATATCAAAAATCACCTGATCAGCCTTCACCTTGCTGAGCTAACCGCTAGGACAAGGACTGAAGAGGAGTTAAAACTGAAAGAGGAGGAGGAGAGGAAAGGATCAACAACCAAAGGCAAAGCCTTTCTTCAAAAGGTTGTAGATCCTAAACTTGAATCCGTTGTTAGATGAGAGTATGACTATAACTCTTGTGAACTAAATCTCTTCAGGGGGCACAAAAAAGGGTGCATATCACTAGGAGTGATAGACCGGATCTCCTATCCACTGATTACTTGCATAGACTTCTTAGCACAACTTCTGGATAGAACAAAGAAACAGACAAATATCTCCTGTCCCTTATGCGGAAAGTTTTAAGAAGTAGAAGTAAGTGAGGTTTTGGTAGCATCAGCCTAGAGGGAGTTTGTTGGATCTTGAAAGACTGGTGCAACCAAAACCAAACACTTAGACTACTTTTGGTGCAACTTATAAAGGACTTCCAAAGCTAAGTATGGACTTCCAAAGGAAACGGAGTTCTTCCAAAGACAAAGTGCAAGATCATCTTCCGAAGAAAAGCTCCAACTTTCGAAGACAAAGTCTTCTCTTTCAAAGTTCAAGACTTAGAATAATTTAAAGACAATGACTTTCAAAGAAGAAATCCTTAAGCCACGGAAGAAGCAGCCTCTTCCGAAGTATAAAAGTATGGTTCTCTGACACTTCGTTGCAGACCTCTGATATTGTATAGCGTTTTCCCAAAAGGCCATGTAGTTGACCATACTTTATTCCACTGTTCACCTCTGTTTGTTAGTACAATTGCTAACTTTGTTGATGACAAGAAGTAAGTCATGGACATGTCATGACTACCATATCTTAGATAAGACATTATTTAAGATACCTTCACTATAGCTTTGTAGTATTTGCTTTAGTTATAGGATTCCAGCTGGTATCAAAGTATAACCGGCTATAGGTGATAGTATATATAGTTTCTCATTGTAACTCTTGTATCATGCTTGTAAGAGTCTTGTAAACTCTGAGTTGAGAAGTAATATATACAAGTACCTTGAAAATTATTCCTTTGTGTTCTAAAGTTACTTAGTATATTATAATCAACTCTTTGAGAGATTCTGCTTCATCATAACAGTGTGAGTACAAGTGAGTTTGAGAGAAAAACCAAGTGTTTAGTGACATATATTGATCCTGCAGAGGTGATAAAATGAAAGAAACAATTAAAAAATAGAATCAAATCATCATCTTTTAGTGTTACCAATTTTATCAAGGTGTTATGTCCATTTCTTATGTTATTCTTAGTAGTTGTTTACATATTTATGGTTCTTAATAGAATGCTTCCTATATATATATATAGTTTCACTCAAGAATGAATATGTTGTTTTGTCTCATTCTTTCTTTACCTATATTATCACGAGAATGACTGGCTAATAACAAGTGAACGAGAATGGCTTTGCTTGTGCTTACCAAGTTTCCTTTTTTTAATAGCAAATTTTAGAGTAGTCGGAAGAAAGATAAATCCTAAGGTCGCAACTGCCTTCTTGGATGGGTTTTTTCTCTTCACGGAAACACTACAATAGTTCAGCTAAGAGCCCTAAAGACAGATGCGAATGAAACAGCCTTTGCACCAGGCTCTAACCAGTGATCCACCATTCCTTCATGAAAGGCCTACCCTAGTTGCCATAAAGAAGAGGTTCAATGAATCACAAAGGGACTTCCTCTCAGAATAAGTTTCTACATCGCTTGAAGGTGGTGAACTAGGACCCAAGCTTACAATATAAGATTTCTTTCAAATAATTTTTCCATTTGAAGCCTCTATTATATTATTACCCAGGTGAGATGAGATGACACTTATGCCTACGTATTAGAGGGTGGGCGTGAGCATGTAGGCCTTGTAGCTTCTTTTCTATATGGCCCAGCCCTGAGTGACTTAAGGGAAAGTTCTCCTATGAATAAATTTATCCCTAAGAAACCTAAGAAGCATTTTCAGCCACTAATTACATGTTTAAGGGTATTTTTAGTAATTTAGTCATATAAGGACATTATGGTAATTTGACAAGAAAGAATAGAAAAAGAGAAAATTACAGATTCAAAACCTATCATCTTTACTCGAATCATCTCCTTCTCGTTGATTCAAGAATTGAATACAAAGTAAGTTTATTTATGAAATTCATTCACTTATTATATTTATAATACTAATTTTATGTTTTTTTGTGATAAACAAAATCAAAACGACCTAAATGAAGAAAAATTCGTCAAATCATAGAGACGGTACATTCTTGACTTTGTTCTTTATATACATTGTTAGACTCTAATGATATTGTAAATATATCAAATGAAAAACACATAATTTCGATAAAAAATGACAACCGCATATACATATCGTTTTGTTACAAAGTCAATGAATCTATGTAGTGAATAGTAAATTCAAATCGAGTTTCATGTATGTACTACATTTTAAACTTGATATGATGTATTTTTTGTTTATATATATGATTAGTTAGTTACACAAGTCAATGCATCTGTGTACTTAATTATCAACTATAATCAATTTTCATATATGTATGGCATACTAAACTTGATATGATGTATTGTGTTTTCAATGAAACAAAGGATGTTTTGTGATAGCATATATGTACTACATTTTAGTCACACCTTTAAATCCAAGTGCGGAGTTTTACCGCGAGGTGTGTAAACCAATAATCTGCCTAATTTCAAATATAAACCCGAATCATTTTGAAACTTCTTAAAAGGGTTAAAAATTCATATTAAAGTAGGTTATTCGTTAGAAGATCAAACACCACAAATATTTTATATAATCATATTATGAATCGATATAAAATTTTAAGTAGTTTTTCGTTTAATCAATTTATAATATTAATCATACTCATAAAATTTATTATTTATAAAGTTCAAATGTTAAACTGTTGATACATATTACCTAGATCTGATCTCAAGTTAATATGTCTTGAATGTCTTGCACTTATGTATATGGGTACTTAAATGAATGAATGTTTGGTCTGTGATTTATAAGTTTGATATTCCTAATGGTTGAGTAGTGTCTATTGACTAGATTATATAGGTTGTGTTGGACCAAAAGAACCAATGAGCCAAGATCAGAAAACCTCTAAGTCCCACATGATATCACAACAACTGCTGAAGGCTTCATCAGCAGTTGACAAGTGCTGAAGACTTCAACAGCTGAAGATCAAGTACTGAAGACTTCAACAGCTGAAGACTAAAGTGCTGAAGGTCAACAGCTGAAGAACACAAGTGCTGAAGCTGAAGACTAAAGTGCTGAAGTCCAACAGCTGAAGAACACAAGTGCTGAAGCTGAAGACCAAAGTACTGAAGGTCAACAGCTGAAGATACAAGTGCTGAAGCTGAAGACCAAGTACTGAAGTTCAAAAGTGAGAGTCCAAAAGTGTGAAGATCAAACAAGCTAATGAAACGTCTGAAGTTCAAGTCTGAAGACCAAGTGCTGAAGTTTCAGTAGTTTGTCACAACAGCTGAAGAGTACTTCTTCAGTAGTTGTGTTTATCAGTAGTTTTATGTTTTTACTTTCAGTAGTTTTGTAAAACGACTGAAGAGCTTGTTCTTCAGTCGTTGTAGTTTCAGTAGTTTCTTATCAGTAGTTTTGTAATAAGTAAACACTTAGCTTCTTGTAAGAAGATGTCAGCTGCTTGACATCTTCAGTAGTTTTAGTGTTTCAGTAGTTTGTTAAATAACGGTTAGATGTCACTATCAAGTGACATCAGCCTACGTCATCTTTCCTTATATAAGGAAGAATGACCTAAATTGTAATTTTGCGAAAGCCATGCCAAAGCGTGTGATTGAATGAAATATTCCTTTTGCAGAAACTTTCTCTCTCTATAACTAATTCTGTTCATTGCTATATCTTTGGTATTCTTGCTCGAATTGTGCTAGTTGGTACTCTATTCCGCTGCTGAAATCATTCGAATCGATCAAACTAGATGCTGAGATCCTATCAAATGGTATCAGAGCTGGTTAATCATTGATCGATCTAACAATTGATCATTGAAACTGCTCATTTGCTCTAAGTTTGATCGAACTAGCAAATTCGCACGAATCTGTTATAGAGATTGAAGTTCTGTCGCTTTTGGCTATTTTAATTGAGGTTCTTAGTGGTTTTGAGCTAAATTTGTTTTGCTTATCTTGAATTTGTCTGAATTTTCGAAAATGACTACACCTTCTAATGATCCACACAATACTGGTTCCTCAACCAAGCCTCCGATGCTGGTTAGGAATGAGTATAACATTTGGCAACGAAGAATGCTCCATCACCTGTCTGTCAATAGTTCAGGTTGTTGGACATCCGTGGTACATGGACCACATAAGCCAATGGTGAATCATCCGGAACAAATCAGTTGATTCCGAAGAAGAAGGAACAATACTCTGATGAGGACAAGAAGTTGTTTGAGATTGATGCTAAAGCCCATGGAATTCTGGCCATGGCACTGCCTAATGAAATCTATTCCGGGCTTATGCATCATGAAACTGCTCATGACCTTTGGAATGCACTGAAAGAACAATTTGGTGGCACTGATGAGGTCTTAGCAAACAACAGGGAAATCCTCGCCCAACAGTATGAGACTTTTGCTCATAGAAAGGGTGAGACTCTGACTCAGCAGTTTGAGCGGTTTTCATGTTTAATCTGAGTTGAAAATGGTTAAACATGAATACCCAAAAGCCAATGAACCACAGATTCCTCAGATCACTGCCTGAGAGATGGGACACATATACATTGTCCTACGCTCCAGTGCAAATCTGGATAGTCTATCTCTCACCCAACTTCATGGGAACTGCTTACATTCGAAAGAGAGATAGAGCAGAAAAGGAAACTGGCTTCATCTGGTAAGCTCACTGAAGACTTTGTACCAGGCAACACTGCCTTGGTTGGTCATGAGTCAGAATATGCTTCATCTGAATGCCAGTATGATGAGCATATTGATTTCTCTTCAAACACTTCTGATTCTGCATTTGTGAGTGTTGATAGTCAGTTTACTGGGTGTAATAATGACAATCTATGCTTCATCATGGATGATCTCAAGGGGATTGCTGATGATGACTTAGAAGAGATGGATATTTTGAGCCAAATGGCCTTGATAAATATCAGATCTCAGAAGTTCTACAAAAGAACTGGAAGAAAGTTCCCAGGACTCTCTGGCAAAACCAAAGTTGGTTTTGACAAGAGTAAGTTGAGGTGTCACAAATGCCACAGGCTTGGACACTTTGCTAGAGAATGTAGATCATCTGGATCTAATTCTTCTGCACCCTTTGTGACTTTCCCTGGCAATAGTCAACAACACAGAGGGCAACATCCTGTCAATTCTGGTCATCATTCTCAACCACAATCTCCTGCATATTTTGTTCCTCAGGGTCCAATGCCATATCCTTACCCTTGTTATTACATGCCACAAACCAGTCAGGTTCAAGCACCCATTGCTCAACAACCACATGCTCTTCCTGAGCCTCAACCATCTCAATCTCATCAACCTCCTCAACCTCAACAACACAGCTTCTTCACCCCTGGAGTTGTTGACTGGAGCAGTTTACCAGATGACATGTCTGGTCATGAACAACTGTTCACAGGTGCTGGTCAACATGGTGGTGACAGTCCTTTTGGGAATCTGGCACTTATGGCTCTGGAGTCTGCAGATGGATCATCCTCAAATGCCTCTTCATCACAGGTATCACAGGTATCCTCTGAGGCTAAGGCCAAATTATGTTCTGAAACATGCATAGCAGCATTTGCCTCTATTAGAGAAGCAAATGTAGCTTTAATTAATAAGAACATAGAGCTAGAAAAGATCATTTCCAAAAGAAAAGCTGAGTTTGAGTCTATGCTTAAAGAGAAAAATGATGAGATTTATAAACTTAAATGCCAAATCACTGATGATAAGGCTAGGGAAGAGGTACTTTTAGAAAAGTACAAAGACCTCAAAGAAACCCTTGCAGTCACCCAAGTAGAGTGTGATCGATGGGTACAATCATGCAAAGGTTTTGAAATGCTTCTTAGTAAGCAATCAGCTTCCAATGTGAAGTTTGGCATTGGTTATAATCACACTGCTCCTCCTACAGATTTTGCTTCAAGAGCAGAAGTGAAATCTGATGGAGAAAGCAATAACCAATCCACCTCATCATGTGATTCACTTTCTGATAGAGCACCATCAGAAGTTGAAGTTAGTATTATTCCCTCGTTGAACCTATCAGCTGATCTTGATGGTTCAAATACTGACACTCACATGATCAAAGAGTTGATCAACTCAGGAGTTATTTCTGGAAGTCCTGAAAGGACTGGAGAGCAAGATTTAACACCTGAAGTTCAAACTCCAACTACTGTCAGCACTGAAGAGAAGAAAACTGTCAGTAGAAAGGGTTTGAAGACTACTAAAGAGGAAGTCAAGAAAGCAAATAGTGCTTCCAAAGTGCTGAAGAACAAGTCTTCAGTAGTTTCATTCTCTTTAGTTGATGATCAACATAAGATGAAGAAGAAACCATGTGAAATATGTGGTTTGTTCAATCATCTTACAGATGATTGTTGGTACAAAAGAGGATCCAAACTCAAACATAAAGAGGAAATTAAAGAGAAAATGGTTAAAATGAAAACTGAGTTTGAAGCCACATTTGTACCAGCAACATCAAATCCTGTAACCCTTAAGTCCAAAAAGAAATCCAAAAAGGAAGGGGTTAAACAGGTAACAGCTGAGATTGCTCAAAAGAAGAAGGTGCAACATAGGAACTTATCAAACTCCAATGCCAATGTGTCTGGAGAGCTGAAAGCTTTATCACAAAATCAGACACAGCTGGTTATGATGGTTCAACATCTATTGGGAAGAGTTAACCAATTAGATGTTCCTATGTTGAAACCACAGAAAAGGAGGTCCAAGCCAAAGGACTCCTCTTCTTCACCATCTTCTTCCTCTCAGGCTGTTGTTTCCACAAACCTGTTAGTTTACCATCTGTTGATGAGAACAGGCCCAAAACCAAAAAGGTTTGGGTCTCAAAATCTAACTAATTTGTTGTGTTTTGCAGGGTTCTTCAACATGCCTTAGAGGCATCTGGTATGTAGACAGTGGAGGATCCATGCATATGACAGGAAACAGATCACTTCTTAATGACTACTCTCAAGGAAGGAAGGGGTTGTGTCATTTGGCAATGATGCAAAGGGTTACATCATCGGCAAAGGCTTTGTTTCCAATGGGGAAATAAAGTTTGATGATGTTAACCATGTGGAAAATCTCAAGTACAACCTCTTGAGTGTCAGTCAAATGTGTGACAAAGGCCATGTTGCTATTTTCACCAGTCAGAACTGTCGGATTCTGTCATCCAAAGTTCTAAGTTTGATTGATAAGGTGTTGGATGAATACACTCTCCTGAAGGCCAACAGGATAGGAAGAGTGTATGCCTTAGATCTTTCCAAGAAAATAGATCTCAAAGGCCATCCTTGCCTATTTTCCAAGGCTTCCCCTCAAGAATCTACTCTATGGCATAGAAGGCTGGGTCATGTTAATCTCAAAACATAAATCAGCTGATAAACCATGGTTTAGTAAGGGGACTGCCTATGAAGGAGTTCAAATGTGAAGATAACTGCACTGCTTGTTTAAAAGGAAAACAGCACAAAGCTTCATTTCCCTCCATAGAAGAACCTAAGTCCACTGCCTGCTTACAGCTTCTTCACATGGATCTCTTTGGTCCTGTGAGAGTGATGAGTATGGCTAAGAAGAAATACTGTCTGGTAATTGTGGATGATTACTCCAGATTTGTATGGACTTTCTTCTTGCATTCAAAGGATGAGGCAGCTCAGAAGATTATCAACTTTGTGTTGTATGTTGAGAAGCAGTATTCCCTCTCAGTCAAGTGTATTAGAAGTGATAATGGAACAGAATTCAGAAACAATACACTTGATGAGTTCTACCTCTCAAAGGGAATCAAGAGGCAGTTTAGCATTCCAAGAACTCCTGAACAAAATGGAGTAGTGGAGAGAAAGAACAGGACCCTTATTGAAGCTGCAAGGTCCATGTTGGCTGATTCTGGACTGCCAATGACTTTTTGGGCTGAAGCTGTCAATACAGCTTGCTATGTACAGAATAGAGTTCTAGTAAATCAGAGGTTGATGAAGACTCCATATGAAGTTCTTCATCATTTGGCCCCTCTAATTTCATTCTTCAGAGTTTGGGTGTCCTTGTTTCATTCTCACACACGGGATCAACTCCAAAAATTGATCCTAAGGTGGATGCAGGGTACTTTGTTGGTTATTCATCAACTTGCAAAGCATACAGAGTCTTCAACTGTAGAACAAAGATGGTTGAAGAGACTCTACATGTTAAGTTTAATGAATCTCCAAAGGACAAGATTCCACAAAGCCCTGTGGAGCTATTTGATTTGGACATACTGCAATATGTTCCTTATCAAACTCCTGCTGTTGCTCCTGTCAACAGTTCACCACCTGGTGGTACTGCTGGTGCTGATGATGATGATGATAGCAGTACTCACCTCTTCAGGTTTAGTGACCAACTGCCTGTGTCCTCTAAACCTGATGCTCCTGTAGCTTCAGTAGCTTCATCCACAACAAGTGCTGATGAGATTTCTGCATCTTCAACTTCATTTGAGTTGCCACCATCTACATGGTTTCAAGAGTCTACATCAACATCTGTTGCTGCTGAAGGTTCTACAAACACTTGCACTGATCTCATTGTTTATCAAGAGCTGAAGAATCACCCAATGTCTCAAATCATTGGTGATATCAATGCTGGAGTTTCAACCAGAAGTCAATTGTCCAATTTCTGCTTCTATGCTCTCTTCATCAGTCAGCTAGAGCCAAAGAATTATCATGTTGCACTTAGAGACAATGGCTGGGTTGAAGCAATGCAGCTTGAGCTTCTTCAGTTCAAAAAGCAGCAAGTGTGGGAGCTTGTTCCTCTTCCCCCAGGTAAGTGTGCAATAGGCACTAAATGGGTGTTTAGGAATAAAACAGATGAAAATGGGCTTATTGTTAAGAACAAGGCCAGACTGGTTGTTCAGGGGTTTGCACAAGAAGAAGGTATTGATTATGATGAAACCTTTGCCCCTGTAGCCAGACTGGAGGCAATTAGATTGTTCTTAGCCTATGCTGCACTCCACAATCTTAAAGTTTTTCAAATGGATGTTAAAAGTGCATTTTTATATGGTAAAATAAAAGAAGAAGTTTATGTGTGTCAACCACCAGGTTTTGAGGATAATAAACACCCAGAATGGGTATACAAGCTTGATAAGGCTCTTTATGGGTTGAAACAAGCTCCTAGAGCCTGGTATGAGACATTATCTAACTTTCTTCTGCAAAATAATTTCACTAGAGGCTCCATAGATAAACCTTATTTATTAAGAAGGTGGATCAGCATAAGCTACTTGTTCAAATTTATGTTGATGATATTATATTTGCATCCTCTGATCCCCAGTTGTGTGATGATTTTACAAAATTAATGCAAAGGAAGTTTGAAATGAGTGCAATGGGAGAATTACAGTTCTTTCTAGGCTTGCAAATCAAACAAAAAGCTGATGGAATTTTCATTCATCAGTCTAAATATACAAAAGATCTTTTAAATAAGTTTGATTTACAAAACTGTAAGCCCTGTTCTACTCCCATGTGCAACACCACACAATTGGATATTGATCAGAAAGGTAAAGCTGTTGATGAAACGCTTTACAGATGTATGATTGGGTCCTTGATGTATTTAACAGCTTCTAGACCAGATATTATGTTTGCTACATGTGTTTGTGCTAGATTTCAGGCTGCACCTAAAGAGTCTCATCTGATTGCAGTCAAGAGGATCTTTAGATATTTGCAAGGTACACAATCTCTAGGTTTATGGTATTCCACTGGGCACTCTTGCAAATTAGTTGCTTTCTCTGATAGTGACTATGCAGGGTGTAAGTTAACCAGGAAATCAACTTCTGGTGGATGTCAATTCCTAGGCAACTGTTTGATTTCTTGGCAGAGTAAGAAACAAACATCTGTTGCTACATCCACTGCTGAAGCCGAGTACATTGCTGCTGCAAGTTGTACATCCCAAGTACTCTGGCTTCAGAATCAACTTTTGGATTATGGCATTACAGAGACTAAGACTCCGTTATTAATGGATAGTGCTTCAGCTCTTTGCATTGTCAAAAATCCAGTCCAGCACTCTAGGACCAAACATATAGAAATTAGACATCATTTTATAAGAGATTGTTTTGAAAAGGGTCTAATTAATCCTATGTTTGTGCCTAGTGCTGATGAGCTTGCAGACATTTTTACTAAGCCTTTGGATAGTTCAACTTTCCACACCTGGTGTTAAGGCTTGGTATGCTGCAGCTAGAATAAGTGACAACTACTGATGATCTCAGTAATAAGTACTGATGATCATTGGTAACCATGTCACATATAAGTACTGATGAGTTCTTTTACCCTCAGTAGTTTTTATAACTACTGAAGGCTAAATGCCTCACAAGTACTGAAGTACTTTATCTGTTCTAAACTACTGATGTAGTTACAACTACTGAAATCAGAAAACAGATAAGTACTGACGTCCTATGAAACACCTGAAAAGCAGATGAAAAGTCTGATGAGTAAGTGTTGAGGACAGTATGAAACAGCTGAAAAGCTAAGAATTGACGAAAACAGCTGATGAGTAATTCTCTTCAGTTGTTTCTACAACTGCTGTTTCTAAACAACTGAAGCAAGACCACAGTCTTCAGTAGTTTCACAACTACTGATAACTAATACCAAGTCTTCAGTTGTTTACAACAACTGATGGCAAAACCACTGTCTTCAGTAGTTTCACAACTACTGATGACAACACCAAGTCCTCAGTTGTTTACATCATATGAAGTCAAAACCACGACCTTCAGTAGTTTCATAAATACTGATGGTTAACACCAAGACTTCAGCTGTTTCAACGTCTGATGGTCAAAACCAAGTCTTCAGTTGTTTTATAACACCTGATGACAACACCACCACTGTCAGTCGTTTTAAACCTCTGAAGGTTAATACCACGTCATCAGTAGTTTCAAACAGCTGATGACCACACCAAAACCTTCAGTAGTTTTCTTTCAGCCTTTTCCTATCCCAACCCTATAAATACCTGTCTTCTTCTCAAACGTTCCATTAGCCGTTCTTCTGACCTTCATACTCTCAAAAATGGCAACCATGAGTCTAAAACCCAGACATAATTGCGTCGCCTACCTCACGAAATCGGCCTTCTGGACAAAGTTTGATCACGCCATAGACCTAATGGCTGATTCTCAGTATAGTACTGCTCTGCTCTTAAACCGACCATCTACCCAGAGTCACTAAGTCAGTTTTGGTCCAATGCCTACGTTCACACTGATGTGCCTTCCGGCCAAATTCTGTTCGGTCATTGGTCAACCAAAAACAAGTAGAGGTTACACCTGATAGCATTCGTCGAGTGCTAAATTTACAAGATGCTACTGCTGTGACTGAGTACCCGAAGGGCACAACTGATATGTCCTTCATCAACAATGGGTACGACGGAAATCTTCGAGCTGCTACCATACTGAAGAAGAACTTCCCTGATGCTGAAAGACTGATATTTCATATGGTGAATGTTTGCTTAGCCTCGAAGACATCCTCATGGGATCAAATGTCTTCCCGGTGGCAACAGGTATTATATTCAATTCTAGAACACCAACCTTTAAATTTTTCACAAATTGTGTTTCTAGAAATCAAAGATCTGGCACAGAAACCTGTGGGAAACAGATGGCTATTATATCCCAGGTTTCTGATGGCCATAATTTTAAATGAATTACAAACTGATGGCCTTGTTGGCCTTGGAGTCCCTGCACCAGCTGTTCTAGCTGAGGTATACTCCAGGCATAACTCCGACCAATCTCTCAAAGAAGCTGCCCGTTTGCTCAAACCCAAGCAAAGGGAACCCACAGCTTCAACTGCCAGATCCAAAGTCCCCACCAAGCCAAAATCCAAACCCAAACAAGCTAATCAGGGAGATGAGTCCCCTGATGATGCTCCTGTACCACCCAAACAGGATAAACCTACTGGTTCAAACCCTCCAGTAGTGTTAAAGACTCAACCAGCAACAGCCGCACAGGTATCTCTCAAAAGGATCCTGTTGCAACCACTTCAGGGGAAACCACATTACTGAGACCTCTCTCACTTGAGGAGGTTATCATTGAAGAGCATCCCTCTCCCCGGATGCAATCAGCTTCTATCCCCTCTCCCCATGCAAATGCCCCCCAAAGTCCAACCATTATAATTGCTAATGTGCTGACTCAGCTGCATGCCTCTCCTCCTCCCCTACAACCACCAACAAAGGGGAGAACAACAACAATTGAGGAAGAGGATACACATGCTTCTGACAACCCACAGCACCGGGGTTTAAATGTTCTATCTCCTGGTGTGGATATGGAGATCAGAACATCTGGTGAGGCTGCCACCTCTTCTGAATCAGCATATGATCAGACTGAGGTTGGTAACATAACTAAGACCTCACCAGAGGCAACAGCTGATGAAGGACAAAGTCCTGAGGCTGGAAGTCCCCAGTTCCAAGACAAAGGGGCACATGCTACATCTGGTCTACACCCAGTGCATGTACATCCTGCTACAAGCAGGAGGTCAGGTGATTCAGCATCTGCTGATGATGACCTGGGCTTCTTTTATGATGTTCTTGCCCAGAACATAATCCTAGAGGAGGAAGTCAGTAGGCTGCAAAAACTACTTGACCAACTCTCTCAGGAGAAAGACCATCTGCCACCACATCAACCCAACAGATGGCACCTTCCTCTGAAGGTCACTTAAACACACAGCCACTCAAAGAATCTCAGCCACCTGCCTCTGTTTCTGGCACCATTTCTCAGGACCAAAACCCCCTGAGCAAATGGATGCTATCCCTCAAAATCCCCTATCTCTCATCACACCGCAGATAACTGAACTTGTCATTAAAACTGTTGATGAGAGACTTTCTTCTGTCTTACAACCTATGGTGGAGGATGTACTGAGCCAAAAGCTTTCTGCTGATCAAACCCTTAAAACCAATGCACCCAAAAAGGGGGAGATTCCAGCAGTGAAAGCTAAAAGAAAGAGGAGGAGAAGAAGAGAAAGAGAAAGAGAAGGACAAAGAAGTGGAAATAGAGAAGGACTGTGTGTATGAGACCGAGAAAGAGAAGGAGAATGAGATGAGAAGGGAGCTGAAAAGGAGAAAGTACATGAAAGTCAAAAGGACTTCATGTCACATATAAGAAAAAGAAAAGTGCTGAAAAAGAGAAAAACTTGAATGAAATGGTTAAAGAGGCTGATGCTGAACACAGCAGATCAATGGACAATATCATTGATCAGCTGTTTAGGCAAGGTTTCAATACTGAAAAGCTGGACTCTGAAATAAGAAGATTAGAGATCGAAGAGATTCAACAAAGATGGGCCAGCTACAGCACAATGGATAGAGAAAGACTTGAGATCATGATCAGATTTATCAGCAAATACCTTGGGAGATCATTGATCGAAATAAAATCATGGACCAGGGACAGCATCTTGGCCATAACCTCCAAGATCTGTTCGTCTGAGCATATACTAAGGGATTAGTAATAGAAGCTTTGAATGAAGCAGGAGCAGGGGCAGGACTGAGCTAGCCAAACACTCAAAAGCCACACTCACCTCCAAAATGCTAACTCAGCCTGTCAACATTCCCTCTCCAAAACAACCACAACCACAACCACAAAACCAACTCCCTTACCCTCAAAACCAACAGCCGATGATGCACCTAAGCAGAAGAAGAGAAAGGTGTTGAGGCTGGAAGAAGAAGAAGATGATGATGAAGACAGGCTGCCGATCTCAGCTGTTCTGCAGTTGCCTAAGGCCAAAGATCTCTCTCTTGCAATAACTCCTGAGCAACAAAGAGATGCAATCAAAGTGAAATTGGAAGAAGAAGAACAACACAGATTGCACGATGAAGAGTTATTGAGGAGAGTAGATAAAGCATATGCAGCCACTTCCTCCATCATTAATATGAAAAAACAAGCTCAGAGGATTTATACTCTTAGACATACTTTTCAGTATGTGAAAGAAAGAGTAAGAATTTGGCCTGATCCCAGGGTGGCTCATAGAATACAAAAGAAAAATATCCCTCAGAGATACAATGGGCAAGTGAAAAAGATTGTAGATGAAGTGATCTCCTTAGCCCTTGTAGTCTCACCCTGGGAAATCCTGGAAGATTTCAAAAAGGCCTACACCTCAAACATGCCCCCACAAAAGATGCTGGAGAACAGAATGATCAAAAAGGGCTGGTGTATAAGAGGCTGAATGAGATCAGAAAGGATGAGTTACCACTGCTGTTAGAAGGTCATCATCCTGATGAATTTGCTTACAGACAGATTACAACAGTGGTACTCAAAAATGGAAAACAGGTCAAATTCCTGTCTGAGTACTATGGGCCAGAAGGATTCTTCGATGGTGAGGCAGAGGAGCTCACCATGGAGGAACAAATTGTATTTTTGGAGGCCTACACCAGGGAATCCTACAAGCTCATAGTTGGGAAGTGAGTCTCATGGATGGGGAACAGCTCAGTGTCCAATTCCCCAATACAGAGCTCCCATCCATACATTGCCAACCAAATCATCAGAGACTCATTCCCAGGCCAGTGCTTATATGGGTCATCTTCTCAACTGATCAAGAAGGAAAAAGACCAACCATTCTGCCAACAATAAGTGGGAAAATAAATCAATTAGAGGTTTTGGCTGCATGGTTCAGGTTGTTCAGGGGGAGTTGTGACCAAAAGAACCAATGAGCCAAGATCAGAAAACCTCTAAGTCCCACATGATATCACAACAACTGCTGAAGGCTCATCAGCAGTTTGACAAGTGCTGAAGACTTCACAGCTGAAGATCAAGTACTGAAGACTTCAACAGCTGAAGACTAAAGTGCTGAAGCTCAACAGCTGAAGAACACAAGTGCTGAAGCTGAAGACTAAAGTGCTGAAGTCAACAGCTGAAGAACACAAGTGCTGAAGCTGAAGACCAAAGTACTGAAGGTCAACAGCTGAAGATACAAGTGCTGAAGCTGAAGACCAAAGTACTGAAGTCAACAGCTGAAGAGTCCAAAAGTGCTGAAGAATCAACAAAACTATGAAACGTCTGAAGTTCAAGTCTGAAGACCAAGTGCTGAAGTTTCAGTAGTTTGTCACAACAGCTGAAGAGTACTTCTTCAGTAGTTGTGTTTATCAGTAGTTTTATGTTTTTACTTTCAGTAGTTTTGTAAAACGACTGAAGAGCTTGTTCTTCAGTCGTTGTAGTTTCAGTAGTTTCTTATCAGTAGTTTTGTAATAAGTAAACACTTAGCTTCTTGTAAGAAGATGTCAGCTGCTTGACATCTTCAGTAGTTTTAGTGTTTCAGTAGTTTGTTAAATAACGGTTAGATGTCACTATCAAGTGACATCAGCCTACGTCATCTTTCCTTATATAAGGAAGAATGACCTAAATTGTAATTTTGCGAAAGCCATGCCAAACGTGTGATTGAATGAAATATTCCTTTTGCAGAAACTTTCTCTCTATAACTAATTCTGTTCATTGCTATATCTTGGTATTCTTGCTCGAATTGTGCTAGTTGGTACTCTATTCCGCTGCTGAAATCATTCGAATCGATCAAACTAGATGCTGAGATCCTATCAGTTTGTGATCTTTGAATTGACTATACATAATGTTATAATTAAGAAAATCATTCAAACTTTGGTTAAGTGAAGTTCACATGCGTCCGAATGGCCATGCGCCCAAACAGTGGTCATGCGTCCGAATGGCCATGCGATTGAGTGTCCATGCAATAAATAGTCCATACGCCTGAACAGCTTCTGTGACTAACTCAGTCGCACGACTGACCATTCAGTCGAACGAATGAATCAACCGCATGGTCAATCGCACGAATGAACAAAGTCATGGTTCAGTCGCCCAAATGGGCAACCCTAACTATAAATACCAATTAATCGTGGAAAAACGTTTAAAAGTTGAAACAATAGAGAAGCAATTCGATCCACTTCGACTCAAATTGTACCCTAGCCGTCCAGTAGCTTAAGTTTGTACTCAAAGTTCATAGAACGCTGTAGATCGATTCCTAATCGATTCTTGATGTTAGATTCAAACCTTATTGTGTCTATGTGCGTTCTCACTGATGGATCGCCAATCAAAAGGATTCACACTATTTGGTTTGGTTTAACCGTTAATCAGTTGGTGTTTCATTCAAATACCAATCCTAACAAGTGGTATCAGAGCCTTGGCTCTTGATTAGTGTGATTCAATAGTTTTGATACACAAGTTGTGTTTCTTCATCAAAAACGCAATCTTTTGTGTCTAACGGAGTCTTAGACGTTTCCAGACCTAAAAGTTTAGTTTTTCCGGCATACGGCGATTAGGTTTGATAAAATTCGAGTTTTTACGGCCAAAACACGTTTAACCTATGAATTATCAAACTTCAGGAAGTTCAGTCGTACAATTGGCTCAATCGCACGACTGAGTTCATTCGCATTCTCCAACCGCACAATTGGACCCATTCGTACACTCATTCGTACGATTGAGAACCTCATTCGGACTATTCAACCGCATTTGTTCATTTGGCCGACTGACTCACCCGCATTTGTTCAGTCGCACGTTTGAACCATCCGCATTTGTTCAATCACCCAAATAAGTCCGATCGCATACCTTCATTCGCATACATCAGCAGTCTGTTAAATAGTAAAGTTAAGTGAAATGGAGGACCAGTTTTCAGCATACAAGCAAGTAGAGATACTCGTATCCAGAATCTACTGTTGTTGGAGAATGAAGTGGAATTCACAATAAACCCCCGAAGCTTATAAAATTAGACGACTACCCACAATGGAAGAAACGTTTTGAAATCTACTTAACTGGAATAGATACAAATCTGTGGGAGGCAATAGAGTCGGGGTACAACATGCCCGTAGGAGCAGATGGAGTTAAACTTACTCTAAGTGGAATGTCGGATACTCAGAAGGTCAAGTACAACGCTGAGAAGAAAGTATACGCTTTGCTCACTTAGTCTATTCTGAAGGATATCTTCCATCAGTATTCGGAGTATACTCAAGCAAAGAAACTATGGGATGCGTTGGAGAAGAGGTATGACGGAAATGCCTCACTCAAGGCCATTAAGGCCAAAGCTTTGAAGAAGGAGTTCGACAACTTCTCTTCAATAGGAAAGAAAGGTCTGGATGATATGATCGACAAATCTACCACTTGATGAGTGAGATGCACACTCATGGTGTAACTACGTCGATGGAGGATAAGGTATCCAATTTTGCAGATGGTCTACCGGAGAAATGGGTTTCCTTCGTTTCAAACCTCAGACATAATAGGATGCTCTCGAAGTTAGACATAAATGACTTCATTCTTACATTGAGGGAAGAGGAGCTAAGGATGAAGTACAGAGCCCAAAAGGCCAACTACAATCAGAATCCTACACTCTACAATGCAACTCCTCCGGTCAAGACATCTGGAGCACCACTGCAAACCGCCTTCGTCTTAAACGTAGTAATTCCAGCACAACCGTCAAATTCAGGGTCCGAAACATCAGGTGGTCTAGCACCCAGTATATGATACCTGAAGCCAATGCAGCAAAACTAAAAACTGACAACTTCGGGAATGTGACTGTTGAGGTGGCCAAAAACACATGGACCTCTTAGCTACTGTAGTCCACTCCTATGATGGATTAGTTGCTGGAAAGATAGGAAATTGTCACCTGGCAGATGAAGATTATGAACAGGTGGACGAGATGGAGTTGGAACGTATGGACATAATATGGGCTTTGGCAAGTGTTGTCCGACGAGCTAAAAAGTTTGTCAAAAAGACCGGACAGAACTTGGTTATGACCAAAGACACAACCTTTGGCTTTGACAAGTCAAAGGTTACTTTTTTCAACTGTGGTGAGAAGGGACACTTCAAGAGGGAGTGTGTAAAGCCTAAGAAGACTGGCAAGGGCAATCCCTTCTCTTCATTCAATCGTCAGGACAAACCCACATCTAGCAGTGCTACCTCATCAAGCAAGGACCCTAAAGCCTTGACTGCCGATGAGGATGAAGGACAGGACTGGAGCTTTCGGTTCGTGTCACCGGGAGAGTCCAACATAGCTAATGTGGAGGACATTGATGACGATTTAGCTAGTGAGGGAGACATAGCAGTAGAGCTCGCAATGTCAAATTCTGAAGACACAAGACCCGTGGTTAAGCACCTGCTTGAAGAAGGAAAGTCTGCTTCAACGTTAGAATCACCAGAACCTGAATCAACAGATTTTGTACTCATGGATGATTCATCTTCAACATCTCAGGTAAGTACTACTAACCAGTTATTTAATAATCATGCTTGTTTAGATTGTAATAAATTAGAGAAAGTATAGATTTAAAATTTGCTAGGTTATTAGATCATAATGATAACTTAGTAAAGGACTTGGAACTTTGCACTGAGGCAAATAGAGTGCTAAAACAAAACGAGCACAGTTATAAGGAAAAGATAGACCTATTGAATAAACAGCTTAGGGAAACAGAGGTAGTCGCCTTTAACCAAGAAAATGACATTAGGTACTATTTGAAGTCCCTAGAGGACACTAAGAAGCAAAAAGCTGTTTTAGAAGTAGAGGTCAACTCTTTAAAACAGAAACTGCACAGGGACAAGCTCATCACACATTGTCCAACACTTAGTGAGAGAGAGAAATAATGGGGAGGGGCTGGGATATAAAGTGGTTTCACCACCACCTAAGACCTTGATGAACACCAAAAGTAAACCGATTAACAAAACCCCCATCAAGGATCACGTGGTGTCCACTCCTCTTGTTAATGATCCAGATTCTGTAAGTAAATCAAATGAATCTGACTCTAAACAAAAGGAGGCCACTTCAAAGGGAAAAGGAAAGATGCCTTGTGTTAACCTGGAAACTTAATTTGAAAAGGTTAATTTAAAGTCTGGATCAAACAAAGTCAAACCAAAACCCAAAAAGACTATAAAACCTAATCAATCACGAGCATCATGTCAAAGTCCAGGCAAACAAGAGATAAAAGATGTAAAACCAGGTAAAGCAATTAAGTTTGTAAAACCAAGGCATACATCTGATAAAGAAGTGCCTCAATCCAAACATAATAAGGTCAACTGCATGACTTTTACATCTCCACCAAAACATATATAATCGTAAAGTTGAAAGCAGATCCTGCTATAATTGGGAGAGTATGGTCACATAGCGTCTCAGTGTCCTTATTATCAGACACCGAGGAGGAAAGTAGAACTTCCAGTATCTACACCTAGATCTTTTAAGAGGAACTCAGTGACGCCTCCAAAAAGGGCTAGTGAACCAAAATTTCAATCTATCAGCCAGTCGTCTGTCTATCACAATTTGGCCTTACACAAAGTTGGCCTATGGAAAGAAAATCCACCTTAGCATCTGAAAATGAGAACAAACATCAATCTAAGCTTCCTCAACCTCAAATGGTCAATGAGTTGAGTTTATGATATGTGATGCCTCAAGGAAACCCAAGCTAGTGAAGGCTTGGGTTCCTAACATGAACTAATGTTTTCATTGAATGTGCAGGGTGTCGCTATAGTACTGAGACTAACACGTGGATTGTAGACAGCGGAGCATCCAGGCACATGACAGGGAATAGAGCTCTCCTATCAAACGTCAGACAAATCAAAGGAGGACATGTTTCATTTGCTGGAAACAAAGGCGGGTACATCACAGCCCAAGGGGAAGTGGGAAATGAGAAGGTTAAGTTTGACAAGGTAAACTACGTCCAACAACTACAAAATAACTTGCTTTCAGTTTCTCAAATTTGTGATAAAGGATTCAAGGTAGTCTTTTACAACAAGAATGCTACGTTCTAAAGAAGGACTACGTGATTCCGGAGGACCAAATCCTAATGTCAGCTTCAAGATATAATGATCTTTATGTTTTGTATCTCTTAAGGCCTCTACAACGGATCATGATGTTCAGTGCTTCTTGTCCAAAGCTACTAAGAAGGACTCAATCTCCTGGCATAGGAGAATGGGACACATAAATCCGAGGAAGATGAATCATTTGGTCCAGAATGATCTAGTGAGGGGAGTAAATGTCAAAAACTTCCAACTCTCGGATTTCTGTGTTGCATGCAAAGAGGGCAAACAGACGAAGAAGTCTCATAAGGAAAAGAAAGTTCATTCTATTGAACTTTCTCTTGAGCTCCTTCACATGGATCTGTTTGGTCCGTTAGTACAAGAAGCATCCCAGGCGACTTGTATTGCTATGTAGTTACAGATGACTACTCAAGATTCTCTTGGGTAATGTTTCTGAAATCCAAATCAGAAACATTTGAATCCTTCAAGGCATTGGTAACTACACTAGAATCCTCTACAAGCTGAAGGTACGACAAGTGCGCTCAGACAACGGAACCGAGTTCAAGAATCAGTGGATGGAGGCTACTGCAAGGAAAAAGGAATTGTGCATCAATTTACCTCTACCTACACTCCTCAGATGAATGGTGTTGCTGAACGAAGAATCGCAGCTTGATAGAGACGGCACGGACTATGCTAGCAGACTCGAAACTGCCTATTCAATTTTGGAATGAGGTAGTTGCAAAAGCATGTTATACACTCAATCAAGTTTTGGTAGTCAAATGCCATGGAAAAACGTGCTACGAGTGACTACAACGACGTAAACCTAACTTAGAGTATCTCGAGCCATTTGGTGCTCCATGCACTTACTAAAGAAGACTCAGGAGGGAAATTTAGTGAGAAGGTTGATGAAGGGATTTTTCTAGGATACAACATACCGAAGAAGAGAGTTTACAACAACTCAACGGGTCAAGTAGAGGTGTGGTGTAACATTGATGTTCAGAGATACATCACACCGCCTACTGGAAAAGGACCTGCTTACTTCTTCGACTATGATGGATTCTTCAAATCCTTCAATATTCCTTTTTCCGCTTCAGAAGACGAGTTGGCAAACAAGATGATGTATGATGTCTTGAACACAATGTCTCAAGACTCAACACCATCCAGTTCACAAAGTCCATCATCTACCAATTCAGGGGGAGCACTTGATATGAGTGACTCCTCCTCTGATGAAGAAATTATGGAAACTGATCAGAACAACCAGGATGCACAGGTTCCGCCTACCTCAAGTCCACAAGCATCTCATAATGAGCATTTGAGATGTCGGAACCTCAGACTCCTATTGCCTCAGATTCAGAACCAAATGTTCACAATCTTGATTTTGAGGTAGTTGTTCCAATAACTCCAGGCTCACGTCTAAATGGCTATCATCCTTTGGATAATGTTATAGGAGATGTGAGATCAGGGATTCAGACTAGAAATCAGCTGTACTTGGCTGATTATGCCTCTGTGATGGAAAAGGGATACCTTCATGATGGTGCCTACCATTGCTTTGTGTCTCAGCTTGAGCCAAAGTATGTAAGTGAAGCACTAACTGATGAGGCTTGGGTGAGTGCCATGTAGGAAGAACTTCTTTAGTTTAAGAAGTTAGGTATGTGGACTCTAGTAGATACCTAAAGGTGCAAAAGTCATCGGTACCAAATGGGTCTTGAAATGCAAGAAAGATGATCTGGGAGTGATCATCAGAAACAATCTCGGCTTGTTGTTCAGGGTTTTTGACAAGTTAAGGTATCGACTACAATGAAGTGTTTGCACCAGTGGCACGGATGGAGCAATCCGCATCTTCCTTGCCTATGCATCATATAAAAAATCAAAGTTTATCAACTAGATGTGAGAGTGCGTTCCTTCATGGTGAGATTCGAGAGATGTGTATGTCAGTCAACCGAGGATTTGAGGATCCATATCATCAGGACAGAGTTTACAAACTCGACAAGGCACTATATGGGCTTCATCAAGCATCGAGGGCCTGGTATGAGAAACTCTCGACTCATCTTGTGAAACCGATTTTCGCAGGGGATCATCGACTGTACATTATTTATCAAAGAAAAGGATGGAGATTTACTACTGGTACAAATCTATGTTGATGACATAATCTTTGTTCAAAGAACAAAGAATTATGCAAAGAGTTTGAAGCAGTAATGAAGGCCGAGTTTGAGATGAGAGCAATGGGGGAGATGAAGTTCATTCTTGGGTTATAGGTGGATCAGGCACCAAATGGGATCTTCCTACATCAAACCAAGCATGTAGGGGATATTCTCAGTCGGTTTGACATGGAGAATGCTTCTACGGCTGGCACTCCACTTGCTACAAACCATGATGTAGCACCCGATGAGAATGGTGATCTGGTTGACGACACTGTGTATCGAGGGATGATCGGATCTCTCATGTACCTCACTACCTCACGACCTGATATCATGTATGCTACATGTTTATGCTCACGATATCAGGTAAAGCCTAAGGTGAACCATCTAATTGGGGTCAAATGGATTTTTCGTTATCTGAAGGTACACCCACACTTGGGTTGTGGTACCCTCATGATGATGACTTTGAGCTTACAGCGTATACCGACTCGGATTACGGCGGCTGCAAGATGAACTACAAATCTACATCAGGAGGGTGTCAGTTCTTTGGAAGAAGATTAGTAACTGGCAATGCAAGAAGCAACCTCGGTTGCATTGTCAACCTGTGAAGCTAAATACGTTGCTGCTGCAAGCTGCTGTTCTCAAATCATATGGATTCAACAGCAAATGCGGGATTACGGTTTGCACTTCTCTTCTACTCCAATATTTGTTGATAACTCTGCTGTAATTGCAGTTACTAAGAACCGGTCCAACATCCTAAGACCAAACACATCGGTATTAA
Organism: Flaveria trinervia; assembly: GCA_025506515.1. NCBI lineage: Eukaryota > Viridiplantae > Streptophyta > Magnoliopsida > Asterales > Asteraceae > Flaveria > Flaveria trinervia. The sequence goes on from CM046443.1 coordinate 27,632,528, forward strand.
ATATCACTTTATACATGATTGCTTTGAAAAGAACTTATCGATGTGGTAAAAAATAATACGGATTTCAAGGCGATGACCTCTATACAAAGGCATTTGACAAACCACGTTTTTTATATTTGTTAGAGGTCACGACGTTAAAAAGAAAAGTGAGGTCATTCCTGAAGATGACCATGTATAGTCTGATGCGTCGTGTCTAGTTTCTTTTATTTTTAAAATTTTTAATTTTAGTTTATTTTATTCTTTTGTCTTTGTTTACTTTACTTAGTTTAATTACACTTGGTTTATTTCCTTGCCAATTAAAATCCTAAAACGCTACTTCGTGTGGTTTTATAATTTTAGGGGAAGAATAGGTTTAGGTAAGATGAAAAAAAGACGAGGGAAAGGAGAGGCAAGCTGATAATAATAATAAGATCGTATGTGTGATACTGATTCAATCTTTGGAATATGATAGTACACAGGTACAAACCATTTGGGACTTTAAAATTCGAAATTGAAAAAGATGCAAAGCTCATGTATAAATCTGTGTAGTATGGCAATATAAAAGGAAATAGATGTAGATAAGCTAGCTACCACTAAGGTAACACAAAAAGTAGACCTAGAGGTTGCTAGACCACAATGATATGTCGGTAGATTCACACAATAGATGACTAGACCTTTTGGTGATCTCAAGATTAAACTAAAATGTTTGACTAGCTGTGGGTAACACCTTATCCCTGGTTAGCACAATCAACAAGATTCCATAAGGGTGACGAGCAAAATAAACGCCACGAATGTGTGCGTAAGACCATGCATGAGCAAAAGCACATAAAACAATGCAATCAAACTGATAACTTATGTTGTTGGTGAGATCTGGTGCAAAAGAATGAAATGCTCAAACAAGAAGATGGATTATGTGCCTCTTGCTGTGCGGTGGCACTGACCTGAGGATAAGCATAATCTATATATTCTAGAACTCATTGTTGTTTGCCGCTCTCTGCTATGCGGTGGCACTGACCTGAGGATTGGCTTCTCTTTCAAAGTTCTAAGAATAGTCTCTTCTTGAACACTACCCTGAGGCCGCTCAAACCTCCTGAGGAATGTTGATTACCATATAAGTGTGGGATCCACAAATGCTTGTTGAAATAAACAAACCATCAAAATGTCACCAAACTATGTTGAAAGTCTGTGTATGGATTTAAGAGGACCAGTATACTGACAATCATTGTGGCTAAAATTCTTGAAAGTTCAAATCAGTGTGGGGACCTAAGAGTACTAGCATGATTTCCTAGATTTGCTAACTGACTCTAAATGAAAAACAAGAATAGAGCATCAAAGTTTTTTTAAATAACTTGTCCTGAATGATTTGAATATCCATATGATTCCAACTTGAATTGGTCCATGTATGGTTTAAATGATTGAGGCTGCTCTCTCAGAAAAATTATTCCTTAGAATTACATCTTAGGAGTTAACCCTCACAAAAACACAAAAAGTCTTAAGTTTTTAAGTTTTTAGTATTATTTCTTTTATTTCTGTACAAAGTCTGTAAATTTCAGTTTTGTGTAGTATCGGACTATGTCATGGATGTTGATAAGGGACCTTATCATCCAAAAGGTCACGTTTGAGGTGACCACACGTGCTTTCAAATAAAATTGTGTCACGTCTGAGGTGACAAAATGTTTAAAAAAGATCACGTCTAGGTGATCAAAGGTTTTTCAAAATAAAATGATCATGTCTGAGATGATCAAGTGCATATAACGTTTATTCAAAGTTAAAAGGGGTAATATGTAAAATGGTCATAAAGTCAAATTTATGAGTATGACCATTCGCACGAATGGACCATACTCATGTATTAAACAGCTGAATGGACATGAGTATGAACCATTCACCCGAATGGCTTATCAGAATGATCCATTCGACCGAATGGGAGTGTGCGAATGATTCAGTCGACCGACTGAGCTCCAGGCGGCCGACTGAAAGTGCACGACTAAGCCAATCGCCCGACTGAGTTCCATTCGCCCTTATGAACCAATCGAACGAGTCCAGTTGGCCGATTGAGCTCAGATTCAGTATAAATAAGGCCACAGTCGATCGCATTCGGCTCATCACTTCCAATCGCCCTTATATAGCACATCCTACCGTTACGCTGCCCAAATTTCTTTAGACCTCGACTATACATTCCTATTGATCTTCGGAAGTGTGTGTGCATTTATACAGGTATAATGTGATGAAATCTCACAAAAATCAAAAGAAATGGTGCCCTAATTAGTGATTCACGATTGAAACAAGAACCAAACCACTCAATGGATTAATGACCTACTGAAACCATGTAAAATGTTAAAAATAATGTTATTAGGTTATTATTTAAGTGATTGTGAGTCTAAAAAACCTATACACAACATTTAATTTCATTAATTGGTCAAGATTCGAACCTAAGTCGACCAAAGAGTAGGTCAAGCGACTGGTCGTCTGGATGAACTCCAATCGCACGATTGAGCTGGCCGAATAGCTCAATCGGCCAAATGAATCATACGAATGAGCTCAGTCGACCGACTTAACCAATTGCAAGATCAGTCAACCGATTGAACTCAGTCGCCTATTCATTCACCCGAATGAGTCCAGTCGCATGATAGGACAACCGACTGAACACAGTCGCATGATTCATTCGCATGAATGAATCAGAATGAATTCTATCAAGTTACTTAGAACTGAATGTGTTATATGAGTATCTAATGTTTATGTATCTTGTGTTACAGATCGATGGCTAAGAGATGGTCTATCAATCCTAAGCACAACATTTGTGCTCATTTAGACCACACAACTCGGAATGGTGCCGAGTTTGCAGAGATCATCGCTTTTCTCAAGCGATCGAGGATACACAAAGCCATCTCTACCCCATGCACTCCCTAGCTATACACCAGCCTTCTGGAGAATGCATTTGTGGATAGAACACGAGAGCCATACAACATTAGGAGCTCCATATTTGGTATGGACATAGAGATTACAGCTGAAGATATATAGTGTGTACTTGGGTTGGGAGATGATGCTGGATACCCCGCCAAGCTACACCCGCTGATAGTGAGAGGCTGCTTTCTGAGGATTAAGTACACTGGGGACATCAACTCAGGTGTGCTCAACAAGAGCAACCTGTGCCCCCTGTAAGTACTTGGCACATGTTATTCTGAAGTGCATAGCTTCCAGAAGGGGTGGATTCGACGACCTATCAGACCAGATACAAAATGCCTACGTGGCATTGGTGCTGAACTACCCCTTCAGCTTCTCTAGCACGATCTTCTCTTACCTCGTGGAGAATCTGGAGGCCAAGGGAAAAGAGGTTTTTTGTATGTATCCCAGGTTCTTGCAGCTAATTTTTGATGAGAAGCTGCCCTCGCTTCCTAAGGAGTGCCACGATGCAGTGGCTTTGGAGATCATGGATGATACGACTCTGGGTCGTATGAGAGTTTACCAGGGTAAGCAGGTAATGCCCCAGGTAAAGAGGCTTATCGACCATCTGGCCAAGGAGAACTACGTGGCGCCAGGCAGGCGTAAGTGGCGTCACGTAGACAGTGACTCAGATGATGAGCAACTACAGCTCCCAAAGCATGACTCTGATGATGATGATAGCGAGGATGCTAGGGATGAAGGCCCACTCAACCAAGGGGCCCCACTACTGCTAGTGTATCTCCAGCATCTACCCCCACTGGAGATGTAGCAGAAACTGCTGGATTCCACCGGGAATTCATACCTGGTGACGAGGAGGAGGAGTCGAAGAGAGCCACTAACCCGTATTGTAGGCAGCAAAGTCATTGCCATAGAACGGGGGCTCAGGGCTATTGGTGAACGTCCCGGCAGGTCGGGAGAGGATGATACCGATCCCACGTATGCTCCCGACCAGCCTAGTCGTGCCCTAGGGGGGCATCCTCCTTAATTGGATCTAGGAAGAAGAGGATGGCTCAGCCTCATGGCATGAAGAAGAAGAAAAGACGACTCACTTTTGTTACTACTTCTACCACCACTACTTCTGCTACCACTACGACCACCACAGCTACCACCACTACCATACACCCTCCACTACTACAACTCACTCACCTCCACTAGTGATTCCACCCCAATCCACATCACCTCCACCACCACTTCAGCTTACCCCTTACCACCCACACACATACCACCTCCCATATTCACCACTGCTACCACCACCACCTCTAGCCACCAGGCAGGACCATCATATTCCCCATCCTTTCCCTCAGGATCATCTCTACCTCCAAGTGGGGTAGAGGAATAGCTTTCAGCACTAAATTGTATGGTGCTGAAACTATTAGCAGCCAATGATGAGAAGACTGCTCAACTCAGACAGTTAGTGGAGCTTACAGCTACACAATCACAGTAGATCTCTTAACAGGCACACTAGATTGAAGAACATGCTCAGCAAATGGCTGCTTAGAGCCAAGAGATTTCCCAACTCAAGAAGCAAAATGTGTTATCTACTAGGAAGATTGAGGAGTTAGAGGACGCTAAGAGGACCATCCTACTCAAACTTAAGGGCACAAAGGATGAGCCTCTGAAGATCAGAGAGGGAGATGGTGATGATGTGATGATAGTGATGATGATGAGAGTGATGATGATGATGATAAAGGTGATGATGAGGATGGAGGAGACATTAAAGGAGGAGGAGAGTCATCTGCTTCAGGTGCACAGGAAGCTGTGCGAGGCGGACCAAAAAGACTCAAGATCCAGGTGCCTCGACATCAGCCCCGACAGCAGAAGAACATGCTCCAAGACAAGAGTAATATTTAGATGTTTTATTGTTATTAAACTCTTTTGTATTTGGATAATGTGTAAAATTTTATGTAATGAATGTTTATATGTAATGTAAATGGTTATGTCTTGATTATTAATTATTGATTGCTGTGTTGAATGTTTAAATCAATCAGATCTAGATTTTCAATGAGATGAATATGACATTGCTCCACTCCAACAGATCAAGACTCAACTAACGTTGATTCTTGATCTGCAAGGTATTGTAAGGAGATCTATGACGTATACTCCTGAAGAAGGAGAATCATTCACAATCTCACTGTTGAGCAACTAGCCGAAATGTTCAAGCTGAATGCTGAAGAGATTGTGAAAGATGCCCCTACTATGAATGTAAATAGTGATGAGAGCTGCAGGTGTCGATGAGATTGAGATAGAAGATGTCACTGCTCAAATTATCCACAGTACACTAACAAGGAGGGAAATGCCATTCCCAATCTGGAGACACCCTTGTCAGTGATACTTTTGAGACTCTGGATAGGATGGAACAAGCGTCCGGAAAGATAAAGATAAGGCCCAAGCCACAGAACGGGCAGCATGTTTTAGGAGATACGAGCCCAACGTAGCGCGTCGACGTCAACTGTCTACAACCAAATCGTATAAAGTCAAGAAACATCAAAAGGTAGCAGGCTCTACATGGGCACATTTTGAAGACCTCAACGTTTACGCTGATAAACATGAGAAGGGAGTTGAGTATTTCAGGTTTCCACATGACCTGAAGACTCTTCCAGGTTTTGAGCTTAACTAGTTAGCAAAGTTAAAATTGCTATATGATGATCCTCGTAAGATGTCAGGATGGTTTGAAGCAGCTCTAAAGAGGGAGTACTACACCAGATAGGTCAACTTCAAACCTGAACAACCAACGAGGTACATCAGAAGATATGAGGTTGACACCATAACTGGCAAACCAAAAGTCGTGTTGAAGTGGAGTCCACCACATACAATGTCAAAGATCCCACTACGTGAGATGCCTCAGGACTTCACTCCACATTTCAAATGGTGGTACTACGATTGGAGAACGGAGAGGCTGTGATAGTCTTGAACATAAATGGTAAAATGGAAACCATAAGGGTGTTTGACCCAATATGGCTTACCAACTTGCCAGCTAATGATGTGTATACATTATACAAGTGGCCATTGTTCTATGACTCACGAGATATAGTACAAGCTTTACAATTCCAGAATGTTATACGACTCTGTTTTGCTTTCGAGATAAATACATGAGTCACCAAAGAAGCTAAGTACAAGAAATTTGAGGAAATTATGAAAGATGTAAGACAGTAGATAGATCTAGGTCCAAGGGGAGTTTGTTGATACACTTATGTACCTAGATCTTGATCTCAATGTAATATGTCTTGAATGTCTTGCACTTATGTAATATTGGGTACTTAATGAAATGATAATGTTTGGTTGTGATTTATAATGTTTAATATTCCATCAATGAGTTGAGTAATGCTTATTGACTAGATTATATAGGTTTGTGATTGTTTGAATTGATATACATAATGTAATAATAAGAATACATTCAAACTTTGGTTAAGTGAAGTTCACATGCGTCCGACTGGACCATGCGCCCAAACAGTGGTCATGCATCCGAATGGCCATGCAACTGAGTGTCCATGCGCCTAAATAGTCCATACGCCTAAACAGCTTCATGCGACTGACTCAGTCGCACGACTGAACATTCAGTCGAATGAATGAATCAACCGCATGGCTCAATCGCATGAATGAACCAAGCTCATGGTTCAGTCGCCCGAATGAGCAACCCTAACCTATAAATACCACTTACTTCGTGGAAACACATAACAATTGAGAACATAGAGAAGCATTCGATCCACTTCGACTCCAGACGTACCCTAGTGTAACACCCGGTTATTTTAAAGTCAAGGAAGAGAAGAATGAAGTGAAAGAAAAGAAGAAAAAGAAATAAAACCCAAGTCTATACGTAAAAAGTGTCCAAAAGGACAAAATGTTTGAAAAGTGGGTGTCAAAGGTGGTATGGCTGCCCATATGTCACATACACCTCTGATTTTCGGGTCTTACAGAGAGAAAGAGCAGCAAGTTCTCGGTTTTGAAGGAAGAACAAGAAAGAGTTCGAATTCAAGGTAACAATTCATGCTTTTATGGTGTTCTTGGCTGGTCTTATCCTCGGGTTTATACTTATGTGTGTTTGTATGTGTTTGGCGTATGTTTTTAGTGGGTTTCTAGCAGTTGAATTCAATTTGCAAACGATTTTGAAGGAAGCCATACTCAGAAGCTGCAAAGGTGAGTTCTAGGACCCCTCTTTTACTAGTTTTTAACTAATTTTGGGGCTGGAAATGCATGAATGTATGTTTTTATATAGTTGGGTTTTGGACCCGTATGCTTGAATGTGTGTATGATGATGTTATGATGTGATGAGTGACTATGTTCATGCTTGATGATGTATGATTGTGTTTCTAAGGCTTAGAGGGTAAGAATTAAGCTTAGAACATGATGAATGGTGCATGGAAATTGAATATGATGTTTTAGACCCATTTGATAAGTTCTTAAACCTGCGTGTGTGTGGATGACAAATGTGGATGAAAGGGTTAATGCGGATGAGCAATAACCAATGGGTAGGTCAATGCGGATGAAGTCAATGCGGGTGAGCATTGGCTAAGCGCAGGAAATGCGGATGAGCATTTGACTGTGTATTGAAATGCGGATGAGGAAGTAAGTCAATACGGATGAAGTGAGTCAATGCGGATGAGCATTTGACTAAGTATGGAAATGTGGATGAGCAAAGTAAGTCAATGCGGGTGAAGCGAGTCAATGCGATAAGCATTTGACTAAGTATGGAAATGAGGATGAGCAAAGTAAGTCAATGCGGATGAATTGAGTCAATGCGGATGAGCATTTGACTAAGTATGGCAATGCGGAAGAGTTAGGCTAATGCGGATGACAAATGCGGATGAAGTAAATCCAATGCGGATGGACTATAGCAAATGCGGATGAACTGTAGGAAATGCGGATGATTATAGGAAATGCGGATAAACGCTTAGAAAATTTTGACTTTTTGGGGAAAAAGAGGTAATGTAGGCTTTGATCTAGGAGATTCCCGGGAGTTATGAATGTTGACTTATGGGGTCATAGATGGTATGATGGCATGTAATGATGTGTGTATGATGATAATGATGATGTTGCATGGTTATGCATGATGTATGTTATGTATGTATGATGCCCTGCATGATGATGTATGAATGATATGTTTATGTTCCTTGTGATGATGTATGATTATCTTTCCTATGAATTTACATGTTATAAATGAATGAATGAACGATGTATTATGTAACGTAAAGTGAAAGATAATGAAAGAGGAACATGATGAATGAATGCAAGCATTAATGAATGAATGTAAAAAAGCCTTGCCAGCAAATGAATAGCGGTTCACACCCAATGAAGGGTGTTAGCTCAACTATGTGCGGGTTAGCTACCCCAGAAGGATGCACACTGGGGTCTAATGTTTGTGATTGACCATACATATGGGATCCTTGTCGCCTGCCCTAGGTACTGGAGCCAGCTTCGTGCACAATGTTCGAGGTCTATGAAAGACCTCAGGCCCAGCTACCCGCTTCGTGCATAATGTTCGGGGTATAGCATATGGCATTGATCCAGAATGAAAGAGAAAAGATAGATGGTGAATGTACTTACCCTAGGTACTGGAGTCAGCTTCGTGCACAATGTTCGAGGTCTATGAAAGACCTCAGGTCTAATTACCCGCTTCATGCATAATGTTCGGGGTAATGTACATTTCACTGGAAGTAATGGTGAATGAATGAAAGTATGAACGAAAGAATGACGAAGATAATAATGATATTATTTGTATGTACGTACGATGTATGATCACAACGAATGTAAAGTAATAATATGTTTTTATGAGAAAGGATGGTTTTATGAAAGAAAAGTAAGTTTTATTATAAAACTATAACTCACTCAGCAACACTGACTTTTATGCATTTTCCAGTTGATAGGTGAGCATTGCTGAGGATGGCACGAGGCGGATGCTCAGCTCTTTTGGATGGCATCCATTTATTTAAAGCTTTTGTGATGTAATACAACAATGTAATTTTGTAACCAACAAACGATGCATTATTTTGCAAAAGTTTTTATGATAAAATGAAATGCCACTTGTTTTATGTTTCCGCTGAAATGTTTTGATGATTAAATGCAAAGTATATGTTTTATGTGCGATGAATTACCAGCTGTAAGCATCCCGGGAACGGGGCCTTACAAGTTGGTATCAGAGCTAAAGTTTAAGTGATAGGTAAATTTTCAAATAAACCTTAACTTAAACTGAGAATGGGACAGATAGGGAATATGATGCCAATCTGAGTAGCTACATGCCATCAGGTATTTTTGTAAAGATAACTGGTTTTATGTGAGCATGGTATGTGGTTATGTGTTGTATGTAGATTTAAATGCTGATGTAGTCAGGGTAGGTAATGCTTGGGGTATGAAGAGTAAAGTAAGTGGCTAATCACAACTGGCCACTGTAATTAGGGACTTACTATACTTGCCATAAACTGACCCGTTCCCTTGAATGACCGTATTAGTGCTTAAATCTTTCAGTGTGAGTTAGAGGATGCCGGTGGTAGATCATCTAAAGCTTCGCGTGGTGGTGGATGTGGTGCTGAACCAAGGGTTACGAGAGGAAGGCCTAGGGCCGAAAAGGTGGTTCATGAAGAACCAGAGACCCCTCATCCGGAGGGTGGAGATGAGAGTGCTAACCTGAGAGCCTCAGTGAAGGAGTAAGTTATGGAAGAAGTGCATCAAGTCATGCAGACGATCCTACCGTCTGTGGTGACCAAAGTGATAATGGCAGTTAGAGAGGAGGAGAAAAGGGAAAGGAGTGGACCTACGGGCGAAAGAAGATAGCCCGAGACTGAGACGGTTCCGTCTGATGATGAAGAAGAAGAGGAAGACGCAGAGCCTGCGCGGGAGGCAGTGCGAGACTGTAACTACTGGGTATTTATGAGACGCAAGCCCCCTACTTTTGATGGAAATGGTACCGCTGCTGCTGCTCACTAGTGGGTGAGGGAAATGGAGGCTGTACTTGATATCAGCGAGTGCCGAGAGGGCCAGAAAGTTAAGTTCGCTACCCACACTTTTGTGGACTCAGCGCTATGCTGGTGGGACAATATTGTCAAGCTGAAGGCAGCAGGGCCATTGGAAGAATGAGATGGTCCGAACTGAAGAAGTTGGTGATCGAGGAGTTTTGTCCCTACCGGTAAATGGACAAGGTTGAAAGAGAGTTCCTGCAGCTGGAGGCGGGCACGATGACACACCAAGAGTACACCACAAGTTCAACGAAATGGCACGTCTGGTGCCGGATTAGGTGACACCTCTATCTCGGAAGATCAAGAGGTATATTCAGGGTTTGCCAGCAGATATTCGCAGGCACATGATCACCGCCCGACCAAGCACGTTTAGGTCAGCGGTGGATCTAGCAGGGAGATTGTATGATAAGAGGACCGTGGTGGTGGTGACAGAAAGTAATCAGAAGGGTGGAGGTGATAGAAACTGGAATGGGAAGAGGTTTGGTCGGGGTGGTGCCTCGACAAGTAACAAGAAGGCTCAAGTGGATGACCGACGTGTGGTCACATCAAGTGTGGGGTTGGAAAAGTGTCGCAAGTGTGTGAAGGAGCACGGTGGCGAGTGTAGATGGGGTCGAATGTTTGTTTCAAGTGTGGGAAGCCTAGTCATATGTCTAGAGACTGTGGAGGTGTGAAATGTTTCAACTGCGGGGGAAGTGGTCATATGAGCAGGAGTGTAAGAAGCCAAGAGTTAAGGGTTCTGGGGTGAAGAAAACTGGAGGTGAAGTACCAAGGACGAACACCAGAGCATTCACAATGACATAGGAGGAAGCTAGAACGGACCCTGATGTCATGTCCGGTACGTTTCTAGTGAACCAAACTTTAGCTTTTGTGTTATTTGATTCGGGTGCCAGTAAGAGTTTTATTTCTGCTGCTTTCTGTGCTAAGTTTCCTATTAGTAGTAGACGTATTGATGCACCCTTCGATGTAGAAACTGCCATAGGTAAGTCCACTAGGATTTTTGAGGTGTTAGAGGGTTGTTATATGGATCTAGAAAGTCATAAGTTTCCTTTTAGACCGTTCGTGATGACCTTGGGTGGTTTTGATTTGGTTCTTGGGATGGATTGGTTGGCGGATTTCAAGGAGAACATCGTGTGTCACAAGAAGATGATTCAGCTATTAGCGACTGACAGGAGTTCGGTAACGGTTTATGGTGATCGAGTCACAAAATTCCGAAAGTGATTTCGATGGCGGTGGCGGGAAAGTGTATGAGGCGTGGATGTAGCGCCTACTTGGCCTATGTAAAGAATGTGGATACGCCAACACCACAACTATCCGATGTACCCGTTGTGTGTGATATTCCAGATGTATTCCCAAAAGACTTACTAGGAGTGCCACCTGACCGAGAGATCGAGTTCCAGATTGACTTGATACCGGGTGCCCAACCGGTTGCCAAGGCACCGTATCGTTTGGCTCCGACAGAGATGAAAGAATTGATGGAGCAGTTGCAAGAGCTGCTTGATAAGGGGTTCATTAGACCGAGTATCTCTCCTTGGGGTGCTCCGGTCCTGTTTGTATAGAAGAAGGACGGTAGTATGAGGATGTGCATTGACTACCGCGAACTGAACAGGTTGACGATGAAGAACCGATACCCCTTACCAAGGATAGATGATTTGTTCGATCAGCTTCAAGGCGCTAGTTGATTTTCAAGGATCAATCTTCGATCGGGCTACCATCAGCTTAAGGTGAAGGAGTCGGATATCCCTAAGATAGCTTTTCGCACGCGCTACGGTCACTACGAGTTTCTTGTCATGTCTTTTGGTTTGGCCAATGCGCCAGCTGCTTTTATGGATCTGATGAACCGTGTGTGTCGGTCTATGTTGGATAAATCAGTGATTGTGTTCATCGATGATATCCTGATTTATTCAAAGAGTGAGATTGAGCATGCCGGTCACATTCGGGAGGTTTTGGAGACATTGAGGAGGGAGAAGTTGAATGCAAAATTCTCCAAGTGTGCATTCTGGTTGCGCGAAGTTCAGTTCTTGGGTCATGTGGTGAATCCTGATGGGATCATGGTGAACCCAACAAAGGTGGAGGCGGTTATGCAATGGAAGTCACCGAAGACGCCATCCGAGATTCGTAGTTTCTTGGGTTTAGCGGGCTACTATAGAAGATTCATGCAAGACTTTTGCAAGATCGCTTCTCCACTAACGAAGTTGACCCGAAGGATGTGAAGTTTGTATGGGGTCAAGCTCAAGAGAAGGCGTTTGAAGAACTGAAGGTGAGGTTGACTCAAGCTCCTGTTCTGTCATTACCCGATGGGAGCGAAGATATGGTGGTTTATTCTGATGCTTCCTACTCGGGTTTGGGGAGCGTGTTAATGCAGAGAGGGAAGGTTATAGCCTATGTGTCCCGATAGTTGAAGGTTCATGAGGTCAATTACCTTACTCATGACTTGGAGCTAGCAGCCGTGATCTTTGCACTAAAGATTTGTAGGCACTATCTTTACGGTACGAAGTGCACCATTTTCACCGACCACAAGAGCTTGAAGTACCTCTTCGAGCAGAAGGATCTAAACATGAGGCAGAGACAGTGGTTAGAACTTATAAAGAATTATGATTGTGAGATCTATTACCATCCGGGCAAGGTCAATGTGGTGGCGGATGCCCTTAGCCGGAAAGAGAGGCCTGAGCTGATTCGGGTGAAAGCATATCAGCTGATCATGACCTCTGATGTGATGAAGCAAGTCAAAGAGTTTTAGGATGAGGCACTAAAAGAAGATCATCTTAACTATGAAAGAATGAGAGGTCTGGTTGGGGAATTGGGTGAAAACACACTCGGTGTTAGAACCTGATTCGGTCGTGTGTGGATTCCTCGTTTTGGGGATCTACGTGTAAAGATTATGGACGAAGCTCACAAGACTCGATACTCTATCCATCCCGGTGCCACAAAGATGTACCAAGACATGAAGAAGGATTATTAGTGGCCGGGTATGAAGCGTGACGTGGTGGAGTATGTGAGCAACTACCTTACTTGTTTGCAAGTGAAGGCGGAACATCAAAAGCTGTATCGGAAGATCCAACCTTGGAAGTGGGAGCACATCACCATGGATTTCATTACGAAGTTGCCACGTACTCCGAAGGGGTACGATGCCATATGGGTGATTGTGGACCGTCTGACGAAGAGTGCTCACTTCCTACCGATCCGCGAGACATATTCATCTGAGAGGTTGGCTGACCTGTTCATCAGTGTCCATTGTGTCTGATTGTGACACCCGGTTTACATCTAAATTCTGGAAGAAATTCCACAACACCATGGGGACGAGGTTACATATTAGTACGGCTTATCATCCCCAAACTGATGGTCAGTCAGAGAGGATCATTCAGACATTGGAAGACATGCTTTGGGCATGTGTGATTGATTTTGGAGGAAGTTAGGATGACCACTTACCGTTAGGTGAATTCTCATACAACAATAGCTATCATGCCATCATTGGCATGCCACCATACGAGATGCTATACGGTAGGAGATGCAGAACACCCATTTGTTGGGGGTGACATTAGTCAGAAAGAGTTGGGAAACGTCAAGGTAATCGAGGCTACGACTGAGAAGCTGGAGAGGATCAAAGCCTTCATGAAGGCAGCCAAAGATAAAACAGAAGTCCTATGCCGATAAATGACGTAGACCGATTGACCGGGTTATGTTGAAGTCTCACCTTCGAAGGGTATTATTCGTTTCTGAAAGTGGGGCAAGTTGAGCTCGAGATACATAGGCCGTTTCCGAATCATTGCTCGAGTAGGAGAGGTGGCCTATAGGTTGGAACTACCAGAAGAGTTAAGTGGGATTCACCCGACGTTCCATGTGTCTCATCTAAGGAAGTGCTTAGCTGATGAAGACATGATTTTTCCATTGGAGGATATCGAAGTGGACGAACGGCTCAATTATGTGGAGCAACTAGTGGCAATCATTGATCGAAAGGAAAAGAGGTTGAGGAATAAAGTGGTTCCCCTTGTGCGTGTGCAGTGGAAGCACAGGAAGGGATCTGAGTCTACGTGGGAGACTGAAGAAGAGATGAGGCAGCATTACCCACAATTCTTTGAGGAATAACAAGTTTTAGGGACGAAACCTATATAAAGGGGGGAGGACTTGTAACTCCCGGTTATTTTAAATTCAAGGAAGAGAAGAATAAAGTGAAGAAAAGAAGGAAAAGAAATAAAACCCAAGTCTATGGGTAAAAAGTGTCCAAAAGGACAAAATATTTGAAAAGTGGGTGTAAAAGGTGGTATGGCCGCCCATGTCACATACACCTCTAATTTTCAGGTTTTAGAGAGAGAAAGAGCAGCAAGTTCTCGGTTTTGAAGGAAGAACAGGAAAGAGTTCGAATTCAAGGTAAGAATTCATGCTTTTATGGTGTTCTTGGCTGGTCTTATCCTCGGGTTTATGCTTATATGTGTTTGTATGTGTTTGGCGTATGTTTTTAGTGGCTTTCTAGCAGTTGAATTCAATTTGCAAACGAGTTTGGAGGAAGCCATACTCAGAAGCTACAAAGGTGAGTTCTAGGACCCCTCTTTTACTGGTTTTTAACTAATTTTGGGGCCGGAAATGCATGAATGTATGTTTTTATATAGCTGGGTTTCGGACCCGTGTGCTTGAATATGTGTATGATGATGTTATGATGTGATGTGTGACTATGTTCATGCTTGATGATGTATGATTGTGTTTCTAAGGCTTAAAGGGTAAGAATTAAGCTTAGAACATGATGAATGGTGCATGGAAATTGAATCTGATGTTTTAGACCCATTTGATAAGTTCTTAAACCTGCCTGCGTGTGGATGACAAATGCGGATGAAAAGGGTTAATGCGGATGAGCAATAACCAATGGGTAGGTCAATGCGGATGAAGTCAATGCGGGTGAGCATTGGCTAAGCGCAGGAAATGTGGATGAACATTTGACTATGTATGGAAATGCGGATGAGCAAGTAAGTCAATGCGGATGAAGTGAGTCAATATGGATGAGCATTTGACTAAGTATAGAAATGCGGATGAGCAAAGTAAGTCAATGCGGATGAGCATTTGACTAAGTATGGAATGCGGATGAGCAAGTAAGTCAATGCGGATGAATTGAGTCAATGCGGATGAGCATTTGACTAAGTATGGAAATGCGGAGGAGTTAGGCTAATGCGGATGACAAATGCGGATGAAGTAAAGTAAATGCAGATGAAGTAAATCCAATGCGGATGGACTATAGCAAATGCGGATGAACTATAGGAAATGCGGATGATTATAGGAAATGCGGATAAACGCTTAGAAAATTTTGACTTTTTGGGGGAAAAAGAGGTAATGTAGGCTTTGATCTAGGAGATTCCCGGGAGTTATGAATGTTGACTTATAGGGTCATAGACGGTATGATGGGCATGTAATGATGTGTGTATGATGATAACAATGATGTTGCATGGTTATGCATGATGTATGTTATGTATGTATGATTCCCTGCATGATGATGTATGAATGATATGTTTATGTTCCTTGTGATGATGTATGATTATCTTTCCTATGACTTTACGTGTTATTAATGAATATGAACGAAGTATTATGTAACGTAAAGTGAAAGATAATGTTGGACCAAAAGAACCAATGAGCCATGATCAGAAAACCTCTAAGTCCCACATGGTATCACAACAACTACTGAAAGCTTCATCAGCAGTTTGACAAGTGCTGAAGACTTCAACAGCTAAAGATCAAGTGCTGAAGACTTCAACAGCCGAAGAACTAAAGTGTTGAAGTACAACAGCTGAAGAACACAAGTACTGAAGCTAAACAGCTGAAGAACGCAAGTACTGAAGCTGAACAGCTGAAGAACACAAGTGCTGAAGCTGAAAGACCAAAGTACTGAAGTACAACAGTTGAAGAGTTTACAAGTGCTGAAGATCAACAACTGATGTACAAAGTCTGAAGACAAAGACTGAAGACATCAGCTGATGATATCTACTGAAGTCATCAGCTGATGAAACATCTGAAGGTCAAAGTCTAAAGATCAAGTACTGAAGCGTCAGTAGTTTGTCACAACTGCTGAAGAGTACTTCTTCAGTAGTTGTGATATCAGTAGTTTTATATTTCTAGTTTCTGTAGTTTTGTAAAACAACTGAAGAGCTTGTTCTTCAGTCGTTGTAGTTTCAGTAGTTTCTAATCAGTAGTTTTATATTCTGTACTTAACACTCTGATATGTTCTCAGTAGTTGTGAACATTTCAGTAGTTTGTTAAGATTTAGTTATTTTTGTAATAGATCTGCCAGTTGTCACTTTCCGTGATAACAGCAGTGGTTGTTGCACTCTATATAAGGAGTAACAACCTATTGTATAAGTGAATGATTTGAATGATTTGATCAGAAATATTCCATATCTATAAACATTCCTTGAATCAGAAATATATTCTCTCACTATAACCGTATGTGCTCTTAATGCATACAAGTATCGATTTCTTGCTACAATTTGTCTAATTCCTGTTCTTATTCCGCTGCTTTGAACTCTAATACATCAAACTTGTGATCGCTGATCCTGTCAAATGGTATCAGAGCAGGTTAATCATTGATCGATCTAATAATTGATCATTGAAACTGCTATTCAAGATCTAAGTTTGATTGAATTAGCTTTTGTTTTTGCAAGAAACGGTTATAGAGATTGAATTTTCTTCTGTATTCTGGTCATTCATCCTGAGATCTTTTCTTGGTTTTCATTGAGTTTCTATGGTCTGTGTAAAACTTTTAAAAGCTTGAATTAATTTTTTTGAACTGAAAATGACTACTCCCTCCAATGATCCTCACAATACTGGTTCCTCAACCAAGCCACCAATGCTGGTTAGGAATGAGTATAACATATGGCAACGACGAATGCTCCATCACCTGTCTGTTAACAGCGCAGGTTGTTGGACATCAGTGGTACATGGTCCACACAAGCCTATAGTGAATAACCCGGAAACCAATCAAATGGTTCCGAAGAGGAGGGAGCAATACTCAGAAGAGGATAAGAAGTTGCTTGAAATTGATGCAAAAGCCCATGGAATTCTGGCCATGGCACTGCCCAATGAAATCTATTCTGGGCTAATGCATCATGAAACTGCCCATGACCTTTGGAATGCCTTGAAAGAACAATTTGGAGGAACAGATGAGGTCTTGGCAAATAATAGAGAAATCCTTGCCCAACAATATGAGACATTCTCTCATAGAAAGGGTGAGACACTGACTCAACAATTTGAGCGGTTCTCTGTTTTGATATCTGAATTAAAAATGGTCAAACTTGAGTACACAAATATTCAGATGAATAATCGATTTCTCAGATCACTCCCTGAGAGATGGGACACATATACTATTGTCCTACGCTCCAGTGCAAGTTTGGACAAACTATCTCTCACCACCTCCCATGGGAAACTACTCACGTTGAGAGAGAGATAGAACAGAAGAGAAAGTTGTCTTCATCTGGAAAGCTCACTGAAGACTTTGTACCAGGCAACACTGCCTTGGTTGGTCATGAGTCAGAATATGCTTCATCTGAATGCCAGTATGATGAGCATATTAATTTCTCTTCAAACACTTCTGATTCTGCATTTGTGAGTGTTGATGGTCAGTTTACTGGGTGTAATAATGACAATTTATGCTTCATTATGGATGATCTCAAGGGGATTGCTGATGACGACTTAGAAGAGATGGATATTTTGAGCCAAATGGCCTTGATAAATATCAGATCTCAGAAGTTCTACAAAAGAACTGGAAGAAAATTCCCAGGACTCTCTGGCAAAACCAAAGTTGGTTTTGACAAGAGCAAGTTGAGGTGTCACAAATGCCAAAGGCTTGGACACTTTGCAAGAGAGTGTAGATCAACTGGATCTAACTCCACTGCACCCTTTGTGACTTTTCCTGGCAATAGTCAACAACACAGAGGGCAACATCCTTTCACTTCTAGTCATCATCCTCAACAACAATCTCCTGCATATTTTGTTCCTCAGGGTCAAATGCCATATCCTTACCCTTGTTATTACATGCCACAGTCAAATCAAGTTCAAGTTCCTATGGCACCACAACCTCATGCACTACCAGAACCTCAGCCATCCCAATCTCAACAACAAACTCAACCTCAACAACACAGCTTCTTCACCCCAGGAGTTGTTGACTGGAGCAGTTTACCAGATGACATGTCTGGTCATGAACAACTGTTCTCAGGTGCTGGTCAACATGGTGGTGACAGTCCTTTTGGGAATCTAGCTCTTATGGCTTTGGAGTCTGCTGATACTTCATTTTCTAATGCTTCTACACCTCAGGTATCACAGGTATCCTCTGAGGCAAAAGCCAAATTATGTTCTGAACCATGCATAGCAGCATTTGCTTTCATTAGAGAAGCAAATGTAGCTCTAATTAATAAGAACATTGAGCTAGAACAAATTTTTTCCAAAAGAAAAGCTGAGTTTGAGTCTGTGCTTAAAGATAAAAATGATGAGATTTATAAACTGAAATGCCAAATAATTGATGATAAGGCTAGAGAAGAGGTACTTCTAGAGAAGTACAAAGATCTCAAAGAAACCCTTGTAGTTACCCAGGTAGAGTGTGATAGATGGGTACAATCATGCAAAGGTTTTGAAATGCTTCTTAGTAAGCAATCTGCTTCCAATGTGAAGTTTGGCATTGGTTACAATCACACTGCTCCACCTACAGATTTTACCCCAAGAGCAGAGGTAGAATCTGATGGTGAGAGTGATAACCAATCCATCTCATCATGTGATCTACTTTCTGATACAGCACAATCAGAAGTAGCAGTCAGCATCAAGCCCTCTCTGAACCTATCAGCTGATGTTGATGGTTCAAATGCTGACACTCACATGATCAATGAGTTGATCAACTCAGGAGTTAATTCTGAAGGTCCTGAAAGGACTAGAGAGCAGGATTTAACACCTGAAGTTCAAACTCCACTGCTGTCAGTACTGAAGAGAAGAAAACTGTCAGTAGAAAGAGTTTGAAGACTACTAAAGAGGCAGTCAAGAAAGCAAACAATGCTTCCAA
Organism: Flaveria trinervia; assembly: GCA_025506515.1. Lineage (NCBI taxonomy): Eukaryota > Viridiplantae > Streptophyta > Magnoliopsida > Asterales > Asteraceae > Flaveria > Flaveria trinervia. Next base: position 27,651,416 of record CM046443.1, read on the forward strand.
AGCATTGAAGAACAAGTCTTCAGTTGCTTCACCCTCTTTAGTTGATGATCAACCTAAGATGAAGAAGAACCATATGAAGTATGTGGTTTGTTCAATCATCTTACAGATGATTGTTGGTACAAAAGAGGTTCCAAACTCAAACAAAAGAAGAAATTAAAGAGAAAATGGTAAAAATGAAACTGAGTTTGAGACCACATTTGTATCAGCAACATCAAATCCTGTAACCCTTAAGTCCTCAAAGAAATCCAAAAGGAAGGGGTTAAACAGGTGACAGCTGAGAGTGCTCAGAAGAAGAAGGTGCAACATAGGAACTTATCAAACTCCACTGGCAATGTGTCTGATGAGCTGAAAGCTTTATCACAAAATCAGACACAGCTGGTCATGATGGTTCAACATCTGTTGGGTAGGAGTTAACCAACTAGATGCTCCTATGTTGAAACCACAGAAAAGGAGGTCCAGCCAAAGGGTTCCTCTTCTTCACCATCTTCTTCCTCTCAGGCTGTTGTTCCAATAAACCTGTTAGTTTACCATCTATTGATGAGACCAGGCCCAAACCAAAAAGGTTTGGGTCTCCAAAACTAACTGATTGTTTATTATTGCAGGGTTCTTCAACATGCCAAAGTAGCATCTGGTATGTAGACAGTGGGGGATCTATGCACATGACTGGGAACAGCTCTCTTCTTCATGACTACTCTCAAGGAAAGAAGGGATTTGTTTCTTTTGGCAATGATGCTAGGGGTTACATCATTGGTAAGGGCTTTGTCTCCAATGGAGAAATCAAATTTGATGATGTTAATCATGTGGAAAATCTCAAGTACAATCTCTTGAGTGTCAGTCAAATGTGTGATAAAGGCCATGTTGCTCTTTTCACCAGTCAAACTGTAGGATTCTGTCATCCAAAGTTTTGCACTTGATTGACAAGGTGTTGGATGATCACACTCTCCTGAGAGCCAACAGGACAGGAAGAGTGTATGCCTTAGATCTTTCCAAGAAAATAGATCTCAAAGGCAATCCTTGCCTATTTTCCAAAGCCTCTTCTCAAGAATCTAAACTGTGGCACAGAAGGCTTGGTCATGTTAATTTCAAAAACATGAATCAGCTTACCCACAATAGTTTAGTCAGAGGCTTACCAATAAAGAGTTCCACTGTGATGAAACCTTCACTGCTTGTTTAAAAGGAAAACAACACAAAGTCTCATTCCCTCCTATTGAAGTGCCTAAGTCCACTGCCTGCTTGCAATTACTGCATATGGATCTATTTGGTCATGTGAGAGTAATGAGCATGGCAAAGAAGAAATACTGTCTGGTAGTTATGGATGATTACTCCAGATTTGTATGGACTTTCTTTCTACATTCAAAGGATGAGGTTGCTCAGAAGATTATTCACTTTGTGTTGTATATTGAGAAGCAGTATTCCCTTCCAGTTAAGTGTATTAGGAGTGACAATGGAACTAAATTCAGAAATCATACACTTGATGACTTCTATCTTTCAAAGGGAATCAAAAGGCAGTTTAGCATCCCAAGGACTCCAGAACAAAATGGAGTAGTGGAGAGAAAGAACAGGACTCTCATTGAAGCTGCAAGGTCCATGCTGGCTGACTCTGGTTTGCCACTGACCTTTTGGGCTGAAGCTGTTAACACAGCTTGCTATGTGCAAAATAGAGTTTTAGTAAATCAGAGGTGGTGAAGACTCCATATGAAGTCCTCCATCATTTGGCTCCTCTGATTTCATTTTTCAAAGCATTTGGGTGTCCCTGTTTTATTCTCAACACAAAGGATCAACTCCATAAATTTGATCCTAAGGTGGATGCAGGGTATTTTGTTGGTTATTCATCTACTTGCAAGGCATACAGAGTCTTCAACTGCAGAACAAAGATGGTTGAAGAAACTCTACATGTTAAGTTCAATGAATCTCCAAAGGACAAGATTCCACAAAGCCCTGTGGAGTTATTTGATTTGGACATACTGCAATATGTTCCTTATCAAACTCCTGCTGTTGCTCCTGTCAACAGTTCACCACCTGGTGGTACTGCTGGTGGTGCTGATGATGATGATTGCCGTACTCACCTCTTCAGGTTTAGTGATCAACTGCCTGATTCAGCTAGACCTGATGTTCCTGTAGCTCCAGTAGCACCATCCACAACAAATGCTGATGAGATCTCTTCGAATTCAACTTCCTTTGAATTACCATCCACTGATTGGTTTCAAGGAAATGATTCACCATCACCATCTGTACTGCTAAGCCTGCTACAAACACTTGCACAGATCTCATTGTGTATCAAGATCTGAAGAATCACCCTATGTCTCAAATCATTGGTGATATCACTGCTGGAGTATCAACAAGAAGTCAATTGTCAATTTCTGCTTCTATGCTCTCTTCATCAGTCAGCAAGAGCCAAAGAATTATCACATTGCTTTAAAGGACAATGGATGGGTTGATGCCATGCAGCTTGAGCTTCTTCAGTTCAAGAAACAGCAAGTGTGGGAATGGGTTCCTCTACCTCCAGGTAAGTGTGCAATAGGCACTAAATGGGTGTTTAGGAACAAAACTGATGAAAATGGGCTTATTGTTAAGAACAAGGCCAGACTGGTTGTTCAGGGGTTTGCACAAGAAGAAGGTATTGATTATGATGAAACCTTTGCCCCTGTAGCCAGACTGGAAGCAATTCGATTGTTTTTAGCTTATGCTGCTTATCAAAACCTTAAAGTTTTTCAAATGGATGTCAAAAGTGCATTTTTGTATGGAAAAATTAAAGAAGAGGTTTATGTATGTCAACCTCCAGGCTTTGAGGACAATAAACATCCTAATTGGGTGTATAAGCTTGATAAGGCTCTTTATGGGTTAAAACAAGCTCTAGAGCCTGGTATGAGACATTATCAAACTTTCTTCTGGAAATAATTTCACTAGAGGCTCCATAGATAAGACTTTATTCATTAAGAAAGTTGGGCAGCATAATCTACTTGTTCAAATTTATGTAGATGATATCATTTTTGCATCCTCTGATCCAAAGTTGTGTGATGCCTTTACAAAGTTGATGCAACAGAAGTTTGAAATGAGTGCCATGGGAGAGTTACAGTTCTTTCTGGGGTTGCAAATCAAACAAAAGGCTGATGGAATTTTCATTCATCAGTCCAAATACACAAAAGATCTTTTGCAAAAGTTTGATTTACAAAACTGTAAGCCTTGTTCTACTCCCATGTGCAGCACCACAACAACTGGATACAGATCAGAAAGGTAAAGTGGTTGATGAAACACTTTACAGATGTATGATTGGGTCCTTGATGTATTTAACAGCTTCTAGACCAGATATTATGTTTGCTACATGTGTTTGTGCTAGATTTCAGGCTGCACCTAAAGAGTCTCATCTGATTGCAGTCAAGAGGATCTTTAGATATCTGCAAGGCACTCCATCTCTAGGTTTATGGTATTCTACTGGACATTCTAGTAAATTAGTTGCTTTTTCTGACAGTGACTATGCAGGGTGTAAGTTGACCAGGAAATCAACTTCTGGTGGATGTCAATTCCTAGGCAACTGCTTGATTTCTTGGCAGAGCAAGAAACAAACCTCAGTTGCTACATCAACTGCTGAAGCAGAGTACATTGCTACTGCAAGTTGCACCTCTCAGGTACTCTGACTTCAGAACCAACTTCTGGATTATGGCATTACAGAGACTAAGACTCCATTGTTAATGGATAGTGCTTCAGCTCTGTGTATTGTCAAAATCCAGTCCAGCACTCTAGGACCAAACATATAGAGATCAGACATCATTTTATAAGGGATTGTTTTGAAAAAGGTCTGATTGATCCTAAGTTTGTGCCTAGTGCTGATGAGCTTGCAGACATTTTTACTAAGCCTTTGGATAGTTCAACTTTCCAAAACCTGGTGTTAAGGCTTGGTATGCTGCAGCTAGAATAAGTGACAACTACTGATGATCTTAGTAATAAGTACTGATGATCATTGGTAACCATGTCACATATAAGTACTGATGAGTTCTTTTACCCTCAGCAGTTTTTATAACTACTGAAGGCTAAATGTCTCACAAGTACTGAAGTACTTCATCTGTTCTAAACTACTGATGTAGTTACAACTACTGATGCAGTTACAACTACTGAAATCAGTAAAAACAGATAAGTACGATGTCCTATGAAACAACTAAAATCCGCCAAAAAGGCTAATGAATGTGTTGAGGACAGTATGAAACAGCTGAAAAGCTAAGAATTGACGAAAACAGCAGATGAGAAATTTCTCTTCAGTCGTTTGTACAACTGCTGTTTCATTCTAACAACTGAAGCAATACCATGTCTTCAGTAGTTTTCTAACTACTGATGACTAATACCAAGTCTTCAGTTGTTTACAACAGCTGATGACAAAACCACTATCTTCAGTAGTTTCACAACTACTGATGACAAACACCAAGTCCTCAGTTGTTTCAATCATCTGAAGTCAAAACCACGATCTTCAGTAGTTTTCTAACCTCTGATGCCTAACACCACGACTTCAGCTGTTTCAACGTCTGAAAGGATAATACCATGTCAACAGTCGTTTAAAACTACTGATGACTAACACCACATCCTTCAGTCGTTTTCTTACCCGTACCCTATAAATGTCCCTGACCTAATCCTCCAATGCTTCATCTTCAAATCTAACGTTCCTCTCCAAAACTTCTCTCTTCTCAATGGCGTCCATGCAAATTAAACCGCGACACAACTGTGTTGCCTACCTTACTAAATCGCCTGTCTGGGCTAAGTTCGATACTACTATCGATCTTATGGTTCAGTCTCAATACAAAACGGCATTTCTTCTAAATCCCATACTACATACCGAATCCCTTCAACAATTTTGGATGAACGTTACTATTACCATTGGGGAGAACAACACACCATCTCTCCAGTCGGTCGTTAACAACAAAGAAGTAGTCATCACTCCTGCAATAATCCGCCAAATTCTTCATCTGGATGATGCTATTTCTCCTACTGGATATCCGAAGGGCACCACAGATCTATCCTTTGCCCAACATGGATATCAAGGCAATCTTAGTGCCTCCACTATCATGAAGAAACACTTCCATGACGCCGAACGTCTAATTTTTCACATGGTGAATGTATGTTTGGCTCCTAAGACGTCGTCTTGGGATCAAATGTCGAAAAAGTGGCAGCAGGTAATGTATTCTATTCTTGAGCAACAACCGCTAAATTTTTCAGAAATAATATTTTCGGAGCTCAAGGATATGGCTCAAAAACTAACTGTTAACCGTTGGATACTATATCCACGGTTCATAATGGCCATCATTACAAACAAGCTTAATGCTGAGGGACTGTTGGCTTGGGAGTCCCTGCTACGGCTGTTCTGCCAGAAGTATACTCCCGGCACAACTCTGACCAGACACTCAAAATGGCTGCCAAGCTGCGGAAACCCACGCAGCTGGAACCCACAGCACCACCTCCAAATCAAAAGTCCCCACCAAACCCACCAAAAAGAAACCCAAAACGGCTACTCAGGGAATTGAGTCCCCTGAGGATGCCCCTGCAACACAAACGCAGGATATATCCACTAGTCCAAACCCCTAGTGGATACAATGACTCTTCCAGCCATAGCCGCTCAGGATTCCTCTCAACAGGAGCCTGCAGCAACCACACAAGGGGTACCTACATATCTGGGATCTTCCTCACTTGAGGGGATTGCCATTGAAGAGCACCAACCTCCCCAGGTGCACACTGCTTCTATCCTTCACCCCATACAACCGCCCCTCACAGCCCAACTTTAATAGTTGCACAAGTGCTGACTCAACTGCACTCCTCACCCCTCCCCAGAAACCTCTTACTACTGGGAACACCTCTACAATTGAGGGGGAGGAACACAGTGCACTTGAGAACCCACAGCACAGGGGTTTACCACTTCTATCTCCTGTGTAGATAAGGAGCTTAGAATATCTAGTGAGGCTGCCACCTCTTCTGAACAGCACATGATCAGAATGAGGCTGGTAATATTGCTAAGACCTCACTAGAGGCAACAGCTGATGATGGACATTGTCCTGAGGCTGGAGTCCCCAGTACCAAGCACAAGGGGCACATGCAACAACTGGTCTACACCCAGTGCATGTAAATCCTGCTCTAAGCAGGAGGTCAGATGATTCAGCTTCGGCTGATGATGACCTGGGCTTTTTCTGATGTTCTTGCCCAGAACACAATCCTTGAAGAGAAAGTCAGTAGGCTGAAAAACCTACTTGACCAACTCTCACAAGGAGAAAGACCATCTGCCTCCACCAACCCACACATGGCACCTTCAGTTGAAGGTTCCCCAAACACTGAGCCACTCCAAACTCAACCACCTGCCTCTGCTTCAGGCCCTATTTCTCAGGAACAGAACCCTCCTGAGCAAATAGGTGCTGTACTTCAAAATTCCCTCCCTCTCATCACACCCATAATCACTGATATTGTGACTAAAGCCATTGATGAGAGGCTTTCCTCTACTTTACAACCTTGATTGATGCTGCTGTGCAAAAGACACTTTCTGCGATACAAACCCCTTCCACCAATGCATCCAAAAAGGGGGAGAGTACTGCAGTGAAAGAAAAGAAGAGGAAAAGAACAGAGGAAGAGAAGGAAGCGAAGCAAGCCCAAGAGGAGGAGAAAGAACATCAACCACTGCTCACCTACAAGCGAAAGAAAAGTGCTGATGATCATATTGCTGAAGACAAAGCCTTGGAGCTACTGATAAAAGAGGCTGATGCCGAACACAGCAGATCAATGGACAACATCATTGATCAGCTGTTTAGGCAAGGCCATGACACCGATAAACTTGACTCTGAGATTCGACGATTAGAGATTGAAGAAATCCAGAATAGATGGGCAAGTTATGAAGTGTTAGAAAGAGAAAGGCTTGAGATCATGATTAGATTTATTGCAAAATATCTTGGAAGATCAATGATCGAAATCAAAGCTTGGTCTAGGGACAGTATCTTGGCAATCACCACCAAGATCTGTTCGTCTGAAGCATATACTAAGGGACTTGTTATTGAAGCTTTGAATGAAGCGGGTGCTGGGAGCAGGACTGAGCTAGCCAAGCAATCAAAAGCCACACTCACCTCAAGAATGCTAGAACAGCCTGTCAACATTCCCACACCAAAACCACCAAATCACAACCCACCAAACCAACTCCCTTACCCTCAAAACCCATAGCCGATGATATACCCTTGAAGAAGAAGAGAAGGGTATTGAGGCTAGAAGATGATGAAGAAGATGATGAAGATAGGCTGCCACTCTCAGCTGTGATTCAGTTGCCTAAGGCCACAAGTCATTCCTCAGCAATTACTCCTGAAGTCCAAAGACAAATGGTTAAAGTGAAGCTAGAAGAAGAAGAGCTTCATAAACAGCATGATGAGGAATTGCTGAAGAGAGTTGACAAAGCTTATGCAGCCACATCTTCTATCATCAATATGAAGAAGCAAGCCCTCAGACTTTACACTCTCAGGCATACCTTTCAATATCAAAAGGAAAGAGTGAGGATTTGGCCTGATCCCAGGGTCTCTCACAGAATTCATAAGAAAAACATACCTCAGAGATACATTGTCCATGTGAAAAAGATCGTAGATGAAGTGATCTCTCTGTTCTTTGTAGTTTCACCCTGGGAAATCCTAGAGGACTTCAAGAAAGCCTACAAAGCTAATCTAACCCCTCAGAAGATGCTGGAAAACAAAATAGTGAAAAAGGGGTTAGTTTACAAGAGGCTTGAGGAAGTCAGGAAAAATGAGCTCCAGTTGTTCCTAGAGGGTAATCACCCGGATGAGTTTGCTTACAGAATAATAACAACTGTGGAGCTAAAGAATGGGAAACAGGCCAAATACCTGTCTGAGTATTATGGGCCTGAATCATTGTTTGAAGGAGGTGCTGAAGAGCTAACCATGGAGGAACAAATCACCTTCCTTGAGGCCTACACAAGAGAGTCGTACAGACTCATCATAGGGAAGTGAGTCTCATGGATGGGGGAACAGCTCAGTGTCCAAGTCCCCAATATAGAGTTCCCATCCATACTTGCCAACCAATCATCAGAGACTCATTTCCAGGCCAGTGCTTACATGGGTCATCTTCTCTACTGATCAAGAAGGAAAAAGACCAATCTTTTGCCAACAATAAGTGGATAATAAATAACTTAGAGGTTTTGGCTGCATTGGTTCAAGGGGAGTTTGTTGGACCAAAAGAACCAATGAGCCAAGATCAGAAAACCTCTAAGTCCCACATGGTATCACAACAACTGCTGAAAGCTTCATCAGCAGTTTGACAAGTGCTGAAGACTTCAACAGCTGAAGATCAAGTGCTGAAGACTTCAACAGCTGAAGAACTAAAGTGCTGAAGTACAACAGCTGAAGAACACAAGTACTGAAGCTGAACAGCTGAAGAACGCAAGTACTGAAGCTGAACAGCTGAAGAACACAAGTGCTGAAGCTGAAAGACCAAAGTACTAAAGTACAACATCTGAAGAGTTTACAAGTGCTGAAGATCAACAACTGATGTACAAAGTCTGAAGACAAAGACTGAAGACATTAGCTGATGATATCTACTGAAGTCATCAGCTGATGAAACATCTGAAGGTCAAAGTCTGAAGATCAAGTACTGAAGCGTCAGTAGTTTGTCACAACTGCTGAAGAGTACTTCTTCAGTAGTTGTGATATCAGTAGTTTTATATTTCTAGTTTCTGTAGTTTTGTAAAACGACTGAAGAGCTTGTTCTTCAGTCGTTGTAGTTTCAGTAGTTTCTAATCAGTAGTTTTATATTCTGTACTTAACACTCTAATATGTTCTCAGTAGTTGTGAACATTTCAGTAGTTTGTTAAGATTTAGTTATTTTTGTAATAGATCTGCCAGTTGTCACTTTCCGTGATAACAGCAGTGGTTGTTGCACTCTATATAAGGAGTAACAACCTATTGTAATAAGTGAATGATTTGAATGATTTGATCAGAAATATTCCATATCTATAAACATTCCTTGAATCAGAAATATATTCTCTCACTATAACCGTATGTGCTCTTAATGCATACAAGTGTCGATTTCTTGCTACAATTTGTCTAATTCCTGTTCTTATTCCGCTGCTTTGAACTCTAATACATCAAACTTGTGATCGCTGATCCTGTCAGATAATAAAGAGGAACATGATGAATGAATGCATGCATTAATGAATGAATGTAAGAAAGCCTTGCAAGCAAATGTATAGAGGTTAACACCCAATAAAGAGTGTTAGCTCAACTGTGTACGGGTTAGCTACCCCAGAAGGATGCACATTGGGGTCTAATCTTTGTGATTGACCATACGTATGGGATCCTTGTCACCTGCCCTAGGTACTGGAGCCAGCTTTGTGCATAATGTTCGAGGTCTATGAAAGACCTCAGGCCCAGTTACCCGTTTCGTGCCCAATGTTCGGGGTATAGCATATGGCATTGATCCAGAATCAAAAAGAAAAGATAGATGGTGAATGTACTTACCCTAGGTACCGGAGTCAGCTTCGTGCATAATGTTCGAGGTCTATGAAAGACCTCAGCCCTAATTACCCGCTTCGTGCATAATGTTCGGGGTAATGTACATTTCACTGGAAGTAATGGTGAATGAATGAAAGTATGAACGAAAGAATGACGAAGATAATAATGATATTATCTGTATGTACGTATGATGTATGATCACGAATGAATGTAAAGTATAATATGTTTTTATGAGAAAGGATGGTTTTATGAAAGAAAAGTAAGTTTTATTATAAAACTATAACTCACTCAGCAACGCTGACTTTTATGCATTTTCCAGTTGACAGGTGAGCATTGCTGAGGATGGCACGAGGTGGCTGCTCAGCTCTTTTGGATTGCATCCATTTATTTAAGCTTTTGTGATGTAATACAACAATGTAATTTTGTAACCGACAAACGATGCATTATTTTGCAAAAGTTTTTATGATGAAATGAAATGCCACTGTTTTATATTTCCGCTGAAATGTTTTGATGATTAAATGCAAAGTATATGTTTTATGTGCGATGAATTACTAGCTGTAAACGTCCCGGGAATGGGGCCTTACACCTAGTCGTCCAGAAGCCTCTAAGTCCGTACTCCAAGTTCATAGAACGCTGTAGATCGATTCCTAATCGATTCTTGGCGTTAGATTCAATACCTTATTGTGTCTACATGCGTTCTCACTGATTGGATCGCCAATCAAATAGGATTCCGCACTATTTGGTTTGGTTTAACACGTTAATCAGTTGGTGTTTCGTTCAAATACCAGATCCTAACAAATAATAAGTTTTAACCATTAAAACATGTAATTAAATTACAAGAAGTTATTTAATAGACCCATTTAAAATTATACAATTCTATAAGATATTTGTTATTAAATAGTTAAATGAGGACTTACAAGGGGCTAAAAAAATAATTTAAGAAACTTTGTTTTAAATATTTTTGACATAAAATCATGAGTCCTTAAAACATCAGGGACCAAAGTGTAAATTGGTGTTACCCAAACTGCCCCCACCATCCTGTCCAATTTTCCATCTTCGGCCAACCTTCGTTCATCGCTCCAGCGATCATCAAAAACCAAAACGCTTGATTAACTTGCAATTAAACCGTTTCTCAACCTTCGAACTTAAGTATTGAACTAATGAGTCATTTTAATGCGAATTATGGGATGGTTAATTTGTTTGAATTGAAACCGAAACTCGCATACCAAAGTCATAACTCGATCAAACTGAAATAGCCAAATTTGGTATCATATAATTATTGGAAAACATTGCATTCTATACCATTACACCATTCGAACCTTAAATTCCATCGGAAACACACACACACCTTGTGTTCGATCACCATCATCTTCTTCGATCTGTAACTCATGCCATGGCCGTTCTGAGATTTTTAACATGCAATTGATTGAGGGCTTTTGCTTCCCATCATCCAAAGAAGCTTACTCTACAAGGAATTTGGTTTTTATCAACAAACTTATCCTAAATCAAATATCCTCTGTCGCGACCTGGTTCTTCTTATCAACATCATATCAGCCTCAAATCAGGTAACTAAATGCATACACAAACTTGATTTTATATGTGTAATCAAAGCCCTAACCTTGATTCCATTAACTTGTATGATTTTGTGTTCAATTGGAAATTGTATTGAATTTAGGCTTCTTAGGAATTGGGGATTATTTGAAGAAGGATCCTTATTATATAATTTGCATTTTTAAACAAGCGTTGGGCTTCGGCCCGTCGGTTAGTGGCAACTATGCTACATGGGAGGTCAGGGGTTCGAACCCTGCCTTTACCATGTTTTTATTTTAGTTGTTTTCTTATACATTTTTAAATCAAAAAGTTATTATTATAATAATAAATCTAAATAAAAGTTATTTTGTAAACTAAAAATATTCTAGAAATTATTAAGTTAATTTTTAAAGATATTAAAACTTCAAATTCTTAAATTAAAGAATAAAAAGATCATGAAAACAATATTAAGTCTTTTATATATTATAACTCAAACTTGGATTATTTTAAACGTATTAAACCTACATGTTATAAATACTTTAAATAATTAACTGATTATTTAATAATTATTTAAATATTATTCATCTATTCATTTAACCATGTTATATATATAATTAGTTAATAGAGTTATTCCTTTATATTTTATTTAAGATTCTTGAAACTTATAAAACAATATAACTTTCTATTATACTTTATATTTATTTTAAAGGTTTGATATTTTAAGACTTTTATAATAAATCATATAAAAGCTCAAAACTTTATAAAATGATTTTAGGAAATTTTAAGGTCATTTTAAATTAATTACCTTTATCAAAATTTAAATAATTAAGTATTAAATTAATTATTTCTTTTCACACATCACATTTAATCTTTATTAATCCAATACTTAAATTATTGAATTCTTATTCTTTAATTGATTGTATTCCAACTTTGTTGAACCAAAACATAATTTATTTCTTTATTTTATTTCAATTGACTTAATTATTAAAACCCTCAAATTCCAAATGAAACCTTAATTCATATCTACTCTTGAATCATATCTTTATTCTAACCCTAAGACACCAAATCTTAGGTTGAATCGTGAAGGAATCGTTGGAACCATATTATCTTCTTATTGTTATCTTAATTGCAACTTATAGCACGTGAGTTTTTCATGTGAGTTCTCCATGCCCCCTTTTTACTTTATTTAACATATTTTGGGGTGAAACATGTTAACCTTATAAACTTACATTTGTAAACATCTTGATACTTGTAAATGCACATTCAATTCATTTTTACTTTTTGTCATGGTTATTGATATTATTGTGAGTGTTATATGAAATACATTATATGTTGATAATCATTAGCTATTGCTAGCCTGGCGACGTCATAAATCTATGAGACTGACAAGCCTATTTGGTGCTAAAGCCGATGTATTGCCGGCTCCTGATGACGTATGACTTGTTCATCATGGGAACCAATTACACTTAGCCAATTACATAAACTTGTAATTAAGTCGAGGTTTGATTGTAGCTATATTTGTTCTACAAACTTGCATAGTTCATAACCATTGACATGAATTGCTACTTGTAAATCTTTTTATATATATGTATGTTTAACCCATGAGAACTCACCAACTTTCAAAGTTGACCCTTTATTTTTAACATATTTCGGGTTTGATACTTGAGGATCTCTTCGTGCTCATATAGGACTTGGACTTAGTTTAATTGAAAACCATATGTTGTTGTTTATATCTTGCTTGTATTATAATGATTTAATTGTCTTGTAATGTTTAATGAAAAGATATTTAATAATATTTCAACTTATTTAGTTCCATGTGCTATAAACAATCGTTTAATATTCGTTCGCCCCAATGATTCTGCAGTCGGTTGAGGTGTGACATGAACAAACCAGGATCACAATCAATAGCTACTCAGAACAACACTATATGCCACATTTAAAATAAAACCAACCAAAGTTCAAACTTTAAAACTATGCGGAAACATTTTGTAAATAAGACAAACCCATAATATAAAAATGCATATTAGGCAAAACACATGCCAACCCAAATATTTAAACACTCATAAATAAAAATCAACAAATATGTCTTTAAAATAGAGTCTTAGAATGCATGTTGGACCCGTGTTGTGCTCCTAATGGCAAGCAGAGTTAACGACCTGAGAATAACATACTAAAATGTCAACACAATGGTTGGTGAGTTCAAGAGTTTGAGTTTATCATATTCAATAACATTTGCATAACATAATAAGTGCATTGAAATAGAAAGGTAGTCTATATTCACAAGTAATAACAATAGAGATTTCACGATCGAAGCTGACTGTGTTGCGTTTGTTGCCTCCTATCATGACTTACCAGGTCGTGACGACGTTTGTGACCTATAGAGAGACAGGTGGGGCTCGTCAGACCTAGTAGTACTACCTGTTGGTGACATATTATTGAAATATTGTTTAATCATGCATATCAACTTATTATACATGAATATCACATAAGTTATTCACGTGTATCACATCATCAACCCAAGTTCTACCAAAGTAATCATACTACAATAGATTATCATACAACTCATGTGAATCTCAAACAATCAACATGCTCAACAACGATCAATTTCAATCCCAAACATGATTCCCTAATCACTCAACATAATCCATCATTATGTATAATAATCAAAAACCTAAATTCCCTAAATGATCAATCAAGTATCCATACAACACATTTAATACATTCCACCACATTAGACATTATAACAAGCATTCTAACATGATCCTAATATCATGAACATGTCTAATTCATCATATACAATGTTCTTCAAACTTAAAGTTTCCCTTTTGGGAAAGTAACACCCAAAAGCAATCTAACATCCAATTCATTCATAAATTCATCAACTTTATACCTAATCAAGTTCATAGCATTCATTCTGACATGATAATCATCACTAAATCACCGCACATAAAAGTTTCCACTTTTAGTAATTTAAGATGAACACACCAATTTCATAAATTTCTTGCACAATCCAAGTACACTAACATCAAAGCGATACAAGTGACATCATACAATCATCAAATCATGATCAAATCACAAAATCATATATTTCATATGAATTAAGTTTCCCTTTTGGGAAAGTCATATCCAAAATCCATACATTCATCAACTTCAATCTCAATTTAATCAATAACATCCCTAATCTAGTTCATAGCAATCATAACAATCCATCTAACATATGCCAATCATCAAACATGAATTCCATGAAGAAAAAGTTTCTTCTTTAGGTAATTTATGAACTACATGATCAATTCATGGATTTCTTGCATAATCAACATAACCCAACATTCATACAACCTAACTAACATCATATTATCATCTAACAATCATCAATTTCATCTTTTCTTCATCAATTTCGAATTAGGGTTTAACATGGACAAAAAGTATGTAAATCTTGTTAGAAACTCACCTTAAAACGTGTAAAGATGGTGATTAACATTTGCTAACTATTGAAACTAATCAAAATCAATGCTTGGTGCTTGTTCTTGATCAAATTCGAAAAGTGAGGGTGGGGAGAAAGGGTTGTGGCCGAAATTGGGTGTAAGGGGGCTAGGGTTTTGTTAATTTTGGTAATATTTAGTTTAAAAGGTAATTACAAATTAAACCCCTCTTGTTTTCATAAAAGTTAATCTTTTAACACTTTTTAAAAGATTTTAACTACAACATATAAACATTATTAATCAATAGTAATAATCATAAACATTTACAATAAGTCACACAGCACATGAAATATATATAACACGTTGTCACGTTATCGCATAAAATTTACAAAATTAATATTTAAAATGCTATAAATTCATGAATCACATAATCACAACCGATAATCAACATTATTAATTAGATTATTATAGTTTATCAAAGATTATTATTATGAGGTCATTAACATTCAATGACAACTAGTGTGTGCTCACAACACATGTATGCACGACCTAACGAAACTAACGGAGTTTGATAACGGACAACTACAGTATGTCACATTATCCCTATGTTGAAAGAATTTTTGTCCAGAAAATGTTGTTACATGGTGGTGCTACATCCCTGGTTTACTGCATTGACATAACAAAATCGAGTGAGTTGTCACATCATTCCCCTGTTGAAAGAAATTTCGTCCCGAAATTTAATTACTACCTTCCCCGACCGTCGTTGTTGTTTTAAACAGATGGGGATACTTAAGCTTCATCTGATCCTCGCGTTCCCATGTGAATTTCAGTCCTCGTCTTGAGTTCCAATGAACTTCGACGATAGGTATCTTACTTTGTTTGAGAGCCTTGACCTCACGGTCCATTACCTCAACTGGTTCTTCAACAAAGTGTGGTTGATAATCTCTTTGTACTTCCTCAAGTGGTACAACCAGTGTTTCATCAAACAGACACTTTTTCAGATTCGAGACGTGAAATATGTTGTCAACGCCACTCAGTGAATCAAGTAAGTCATATCGATACGCCACCGAACCTATTCTTTCTATTATCTCAAATGGTCCAACGTATCTTGGATTAAACTTGCCTCTTTTTCCAAACCGAATCACACCTTTCCATGGCAAAACGTTCAACAAAACCCTAACACCGACTTGAAATTCCAAGGGTTTCCGTCGCTTGTCCGCATAGCTCTATTTTCGATCCCGCGTGGCAGCCATATGGTTTCGTATTCGTACTATCTTCTTAGTACTCTCGTGTACCAACTCAGGACCAGTCAATTGACTATCACCAACTTACACCCAACAAACTAGTTATCTACATTTTTGCTCATACAACGCCTCAAATGGTGCTGCTTTGATACTAGTATGGTAACTATTTTTGTACAAAAACTCGACCAACGCTAAATGAACTTCCCAATTATTTCCGAAATCAATCACACAATCTTGTAACATATCTTCCAAAGTTTTAATAGTAAAATCGCTTTGCCCATCAGTCTGTAGATGATAGGCAGTGCTCATATCCAAACGCATACCCAAAGATTTCTGTAACGGCTACAATGAGATGTGAAACGAGCATCACGGTCAGAAATAATAGAGATCGGCATGCCATGTCTCGAAACTATCTCCTTCAGGTAGATTCAGGTTAACTTGTCCATTTTATCAGTTTCCCTGATCACCAAGAAGTGAGCTGACTTAGTCAGTCGGTCCACGATCACCCATATCGTGTCACAACTACTAGGAGTCCTGGGTAACTTAGTAATGAAATCCATAGAAATATGTTCCCACTTCCATAAGGAGATCTCAGGTTGTTTAAGTAACCCATATGGCTTATTATACTCCACTTTAACCTTAGAGAATGTCAAACACTTGCTCACATACATAGCTACATTTGCCTTCATATTAGGCCACCAATAATGTGCCTTCAAGTCATGATATATTATGTCACTACCAGGGTGTATAGAATACTTAGACTTATGTGCTTCATTCATCACCAAGCCTCTTAGATTTCCATACAAAGGTACCCAAAGTCTATCCATGACACACCGAATTCCATCTGATTTCACCTCTAATTGTTTGTCCATTCCACGTAAGGATTCAGATCCAATGTTTTCCGCTTTCTAAGCTTCCATCTGGGCTTCCTTGATTTGTTCAGGCAAGTGAGTGCTAATCTTAATATTTGAATCATGCACTTGTCGGGGCTTAGTGGTTTCCTTCTACTCAAGGCATCAACAACTACATTCGCCTTTCCTGGGTGATATTTGATAGCTCAATCATAATCATTTAGCAATCCACCCAACGTAGTTGCCGCATGTTCATCTCTTTCTTCTCACATATATGCCAAATACTCTTGTGATCAGTGTAAATAGTGCATTTGGTACCGTACAAGTAATGTCTCCAAATCTTCAAGGCAAAGACCACTGCTCCTAATTCCAAGCCATGAGTAGTGTAGTTCTTCTCATGTACCTTCAGTTTCCATGATGCATAAGCTATTACCTTGTCACGTTGCATTAGGACACAACCAAGTCCTTGGATAGAAGCATCACAATAAACCACAAAATCGTCACTTCCTTCAAGTAATGCTAATATCGGGGTGCTATAAAGTTTCTACTTCAACAACTGAAAAGCAGCTTCTTGACTCTCACCCCATTTATAGGTTGTTCCTTTATGGGTCAAAGCTGTGAGAAGTTGAGCGATCTTTTAAAATCCCTCAATGAAACGCCGATAGTACCCTGCCAGTCTAAGAGATTGCCTTATCTCACCAGGCGTCTTGGGTATCGACCAGTTCTTTATAGCGTCAGTCTTGGCAGGATCCATATGTATTCCCTTCTCGTTAACAACATGGCCCAAGAATTGCACCTCACAAATCCAGAAATCACACTTAGAAAATTTTGCGTACAACTGTTCCTTTTTTAGTAGTTCCAAGATTAAACGTAGGTGCTCCTCATGTTCTTCCTTGGTCCTAGAATAGATCAATATGTCATGAATAAACACAATAACAAACTGATTGAGATAGGGTTTGCACACACGATTCATGAGATCCATGAACACTGATAGTGCATTAGTCAACCCAAATGGCATGACCAAGAATACATAGTGACCATAACGAGTACGGAATGCGGTTTTCGAGATGTATTCTTCTTGAACTTGCACACTCAAAGCAACCCTTTGGTGTTTCATGGGGCTGTTGGGGCTGCTGAGGTTGTTGAGGCTTCTTCATCAGTTCCCCACGCCAATCCTTTGCCACTATCCAACCTTCCCACAACGTTGGTATCGAAAACTATCACACCTGCCAGTGTGGTGGTAGTTTCATCGGTTGCACTTGGGATTCTTTCCCACATATCCACTTGCTCCTTTAGATGATGAAGATGATTGATTGAAGTAGTGATGGTTATCAAACCTTCTCTACTAATGTTGTTGTTGAGGTTGGTGTTACTCAGGTTAGTTACCAAACAAAAATCCCTTATTAGCATTGTTCTTCCACTTGCGTTTGTTGTCAGGCACGCTTGCCATAGCACCCTGCTTGGGTAACTTTCCTTACTCCACACCTTAGTTAGTAAGCTTGTGAGCCAGTGGTATAACCTGTTGAATAGTAGGGAGATTTGCAGCAGTCACCATGCTCTGAATCTCCGGAACCAAACCACGTAAGTAAAGCTCAATTTGTTGACTCGGCAGCTTAACCATACTAGGACAGAGTGTAGCTAGCTCATGAGACCTAGTTGTGTAAGCCTCGATGTTAGATCCTTCCATCTTCAATTTCCAGAACTCAGCTTCAAGCTTTTGAACTTCATTATGAGGGTAGTATTCCTCCATCATCATTGCGTGAACTCACCCTATGGCAAAGCATTAGCCATCTCTTGGCCTTGCATCTAGACTTTATCATTCCACTGTCAAGTGTTCCTTTGGCTCCTCCTCAAGCTCCTTCCTCGGGGCCTATTGAGGCTCGAGCTAGTTTTACAGCTCATGTATATGAACTATATCCTCATGAAAGAGATTATGCATCACGTTTAGAGTAGTCATCAACTCAGCAAGTTGTCCATGTAGAGCCTGAATCTCTCATGTCTGACCATCTTGGTGTCCTTACATATCGAGCCACGAGTCTTCCATCTCCTCGTACTCTGCTATCGTGCTCTTGTCTCTCATCCCATCTTTTAAATTTATCCTAAACCGCTCGCTGCAGTCGATCATGCGAGGCCACCAAAGGAGCAATAACCTTACAAGGTGTGTAGGTAGGGGGTATAATATGGCATCTCTAATCACACTAGGGTTCGTATATGGAACACGCTCTGTGTCCAGCATCCTAATCAAAATTAGTCATGTCCCTCTCTATCATAGGCTCTCCTATAAGGTAAACATCAGGTATAAGTACGGGATGTCTAGAATCATAGCTCGTAGATGACAAAGGAATAATAGGAACCTCGGGTTTCCTTCCCGGTGTGCGTCGAACAGGGGATAAAGATGATGATGATGATGATACCATACCGTAGTGTATGTGATATGTATGCCAATGAGTATACGGTAAGAGGATAAGTAACGAGTAACTAACTAACTGTGTGTGGTTATAGACTAGTGTGTATGCAACCTAGTTCCGTATAACCCGGCTCTGATACCAATCTGTCACCCCCTCAAAATCCACGTGCGGAGTTATACCGCGAAGCGTGTGAACAAATTAGGATCACAGTCACACTTACTCAGAACAATACTATATGCCACATTTAAAATAAAACCAATCAAAGTTCAAACTTTAAAACCATGTGAAAGCGTTTTGTAAATAATACAACCCAAAATATAAAAATGCATATTTGGCAAAACATATGCCAACCTAAATATTTAATCACTCATAAATAAAAACCAATAAATATGTCTTTAAAATAGAGTCTTAGAATGCATGTTGGACCCGTGCTGTGCTCCTAATGGAAAGCAGAGTTAACACCTTGAGAATAGCATACTAAAATGTCAACACATTGGTTGGTGAGTTCAAGACTTTGCGTTTATCATAAACAATAACATTTTCGTAACATAAGAAGTGCATTAAAATAGATAGCTAGTCTATATTCACAAGTAATAGCACTAGTGATTTCGCGATCGAAGCTGACTGTGTTAAGTTGGTTTCCTCCCGTCATGACTTACCAGGTCGTAACGATGTTTGTGTCTAGGACAATATTGCACTCATTTGACCTTGATTCTCATAGGTGGGGCTCGTTAGACCCAGTAGTACTACCCAAAATTTCCTGCTAGTTATCATTATTATCGATCCAAAAGTGTGAGGACTTTCAAGGTATTAAGCACTATGTTAAAACATACACAAATTATAATAATAAAATAGCATTTGAGTACAAGTATGTTACCTCCCCCAGAAGAAAGTTTATAAAATAAAGGGGCATAAAATCACTTGGTGTGTAAAGATAATGACAAAAGAGAACTGATGATAGGTGCAAAGACAACTCTTCAAAGGTTACCTAGAACACACAAGTACATAAGTACATGTCCACAGAAAACTTAACACCCTAGGTTAGCCTAGTTGACCCATTTGACATGTTGGTGATATATTATTGAAATATTTTTTAATCATGCATATAAACTTATTATACATGAATATCACATAAGTTATTCACGTGTATCAAACATCAACCTAAGTTCTACCAAAGTCATCATACTACAATAGATTATCATACAACTCATGTGAATCTCAAACAATCAGCATGCTCAACAACGATCAAATTCAATCCTAAACACGATTCCCTAATCACTTAACATAATCCATCATTATGTATAATCATCAAGAACCTAAATTCCCTAAATGATCAATCAAGTATCCATACAACCCATTAATACATTCCACCATATTAGACCTTATTAACAAGCATTCTAACATGAACTTGATATCATTAACATGTCCAATTCATCATATCCAATGTTCTTCAAACATAAAGTTTTCCTTTTGGGAAAGTAACACCCAAAAGCAATCTAACATCCAATTCATTCAAAATTCATCAACTTTATACCTAATCAAGTTCGTAGCATTCATTCTAACATGATAATCATCACTAAAACATCAGAATTCCCAATCATCGTGCATAAAAGTTTCCACTTTTAGTAATTTAAGATCAACACACCAATTTCATAAATTTCTTACACAATCCAAGTAGACTAACATCAAAGCAATACAACTGACATCATAGAATCAGCAAATCTTGATCAAATCACAAAATCATATATTCATATGAATAAAGATTCCCTTTTATGAAAGTCATATCCAAAATCCATACATTCATCACTTCAATCCCAAATTCATCAATAACATCCCTAATCTAGTTCATAACAATCATAACAATCCATCTAACATATGCCAATCATTAAAACATAAATTCCATGAAGAAAAAGTGTATTCTTTAGGTAATGTATGAACTACATGATCAATTCATGGATTTCTTGCATAATCAACATAACCCAACATTCATACAATCTAACAAACATCATATTATCATCTAACAATCATCAATTTCGAATTAGGGTTAACATGGACAAAATATGTAAATCTTGTTAGAAACTCACCTTAAAATGTGTAAAGATGATGATTAACACTTGCTAACTCTTGAAACTAATCAAAATCAATGCTTGGTGCTTGTTCTTGATCAAATTCGAAAGGTGGGGGTGGGGAGAAAGGGTTGTGGCTGAAATTGGGTGTAAGGGGGGCTAGTGTTTTGTTAATTTTGGTAATATTTAGTTTAAAAGGTAATTACAAATTAAACCCCTCTTGTTTAAATTTCATAAAAGTTAATCTTTTAACACTTTTTAAAAGATTTTAACTACAAGATATAAACATTACTAATCAATAATAATAATCATAAACATTTACAATAAGTCACACAACACATGAAATATATATAACACGTTGTCACGTTATCATGTAAAATTTAAAAAATTAATATTTAAAATTATTTAAATTCATGTGTCACATAATCATAACCAATAATTAAAATGATTGTAAGGCCCCATTCCCGGGCACCTTACAGCTGGTGGTTCATCGCACATAAAACATTATAAAATGTATATTATTTTGCAGCGGAATTTAAAACATTCATGAATAACTAAAAACATGTCATTCACAACATTTGTTTTCATCTCTAAATACAAGACATGTCAAAATACGGATGCCAGCCTCAAAATGCTCCCAGTAGCTTATGCATCCATGCCTGCAACTCCTCAGCATCAACATATACCTGCCAACAATCATGCATACAAAATTCAGTGACGCTGAGTGAGTTCTAGTTTTATAATAAAATACTTTTCTCTGTTAAAAACCGTTCTTTACTTTATTTCAAAACATACTATATTATACAACCGTTCGTGATCATGCATCATATGTACATACAGATATATCATTATTATCTTCGTCATTACGTTCATTAACTTGTTCATTCAACGTATTACATTATCGTTCACTTCTCTTTTTAGATCCGGTCAGACTTTACCCTCTTCGTGGCACTCAGCCACGATTACCGAGGTCGAATGACGAGGATCCTGTTCCGTACTTTATTACGATAATTCATTTACGTTCATTCATACGTTCGTTCTTTCATACATGATCTTTCATCCATTACACTTTATTACTCGAATCTTATCTCTTGCAATATCCCCGACTCATGCTCGAAAGCTGATGCTGTGCCGAGGCCTGCTAAAAAACCCCGACTCATGTCCGAAGACTGACACAACATCGGGATACGCGACAAAGATCCCATACGAGTCAATCACAGGGATTGAACTCCATCCGAGTCTGTTGCAACACATAGTCGCTCATCTCATTGTCTCGTCTCACGGACAAAGACCTCTGTCGATTCTGTTGCAACATAGAGTCACTCACCTCATAACTATGCTTGGCCTTATGCCACACCCCCGAAGTTATACATAACTCGGGTAACAACACCCCTACCGAAGTGGTAACAACACCCCTACCGAAGTGGGTAACAACACCACCACCGAAGTGGGTAACAACACCCCCACCGAAGTGGGTAACAACACCCCTACCGAAGTAGGTAACAACACCCCCACCGAGTGGGTAACACCACCCCCCCAAAGTGGGTAACACCTCCATAGAAATGGGTAACACCTCTGAAGGTCAGTCACAAAGACTGTACCCTTGCGTGCACACTTTAGCATTTGCTGAACCTCACACGTAGAGCTTAAGGCATTTAGAGTCGTGCACCTCTGTACATATTGCTTTCAAGCCTCACTATACTTCTCTCTTTATTCATTAATTCATGCATGCATTCATTCATTATGTTCCTCTTTTCATTATCTTCCACTTTACGTTACATAATACTTTCATTACATTTATTAACGTTCAACGCAAAGCCAAGGGAAGACATACGTACATAACAAGGAACACACATAAACATAAACATACATCATCACCATACAAGCAACACCATACATGCATAACATACATCAAACAAGCCATCACTTCATAACCAGGCTTATCTCCCCATATTACCCCTTAAAAACCACTTAGAAAACCTCAAGTCCAAAGTGGGTGCATGGGTCCTTCCAGTGAATGAGCATAAAGATTCTAAGTATAAAATAGTCTGGGCGCATGGGCACTGTTTGGGCGTTTCTGCCCTGTTCAGGCGCATCACCAACACTTAGCCGTTTCAAGCACTTGGGCGCATGGGCACTGCTTAGGTGCATGGCCAACACTTAGCCATTTCTTTCACTGGGACGCATGGGCACTATTTAGGCGCATGGTCCATACTTAGCCTTTTCTTCACTTGGGCGCATGGTCCATACTTAGCCTTTTCTTCACTTGGGCGCATGGGCATTATTTAGGCGCATGGCCACTTGGGCGCATGGCCACTTGGGCGCATGGCCAATACTTAGACGCATGGGCCAACATGCTGGGTGCATGGGCCACTATTTAGGCGCATGACCCACCCTTGGGCGCATGGCCAACACTTAGGCGTCTAGCCACTCATGCTGGACGCATGGACAACTGTTTGGGCGCATGAACCACTGTTCATGTTCATCACACATTCTGAAATCTTTTCTATGCCACCAATTTCACCCGATAATCATTCTAAGCATACCCAAACATAGATCTTACATACTAAGGACATCTAAGCATGCTAGACATCATCTCTAACCCATAATCATCACTATAACAATCATACATACATACAACATTTGAACATAAAGCTGTAAATCCACGGTTTTACTTGAAAACATTACTTGGTATGCATAATAGCCCCAAATCAGTTAAAAATCAATAAAAGAGGGCTTCTAGAAACTCACCTTTAGCAGCTTTTTAGCAGCACTCTTCCCGTTCGAGTCCCACCGTCGATTCAGCTCTTGAATCCTAAAAAACAAACTCTAAACAACCGGAACTTCGTCAAGAACTCGAAACCCAACTAAAACCGAGCTCAAACAAGAGAAGACTTACCTTTTTCAGCTTCTTCTTCCTCTTTCTCTCTCTAGAACCGGGCTCTCTCTCTCTCTTCTTCTTCTTCCGAGATCAAGCAGCTTTCTGCTTCCTATGGGCGACCATGCCCTTAAATATCTTAAAATAATAAGATTTGTACTTTGTATACTTTTTCCCCTTCCACTTATGCAAAGTTTCTATTCTTTTCCTTTTGTTTGAATAAAATTTCGGGGTGTTACAAGTCCACCCCCTTAAAGAGGTTTCGTCCCCGAAACTTGTCGCTTCTCGAACAGTTACGGGTAACACTAGCTCACCCCTTCTTTGAGCTTGCATTTAAACTCAGATCCCTTAGGCTTCATTGAACCCGCACAAGGGAACCATCATCCTCCTTAGCCTATTCTCTTCCTCTTATTAGTAATGGTCACTAGTTGCTCCTCGTGTTTGGTTACTCTGTCCATCTCCGTATCCTCTAGTAGCATGATCATATCCTCATCGTTGAGCTCTTTCTTAGACGAGATGCATGGAACATCAGATGATTTCCACTTAACTCATTGGGCAGCTCCATTCGATGTGTCACTTCTCCTACTTGAGCAACAACTGGGAATGACCCTCTCCACTTTAATATTAGCTTTACTTGATTTCAAATCAAGCAATCTGCTTTCCTGGTCGAAGCCTTCCTCATACTTCATTGTCGTAGGTCGTCACTGAACTCTAGTTTCGCACGGTTGAGCAATCCACCTTTCTGCAGCACTTGGGGTTTGAGTCATAGACTACTGATCAACTCACCCAGAGATGCCTGTCTACCTACCTATGTCTGTCTTGACAGCCTAGAAGGAACAAGCGCTCTCTCTCATTTCTATCGCGCAATCCTCTAGGGCATTAGGTAACTTGGTAGACTTACTAATAATAATTCTTACATCAAAGGGCTCTCGATCTTCCTACCCCAACAGGCAACATCACAGAAAATAGCGGCAACAAAACTACTACTAGCATCACAATTAAAGCATATATCATAATCTAACTTTCAAGAACGTACCTGACGTTACCTCGGAGTCTGACCTAGCCTCCTCCCGGTCATAGCGAAGGCTCTAGCCCTCACCCTCTGTTCTCCTTCCTCGTACCGGAGCTTCCTCCGATCTTCTTTCGTTCCCGAACCTTCCGCTCTCGCTTCTTGCAATCCCTGCTCATGTGACCTTCCTCATCACAGGAATAACATCTCCCCATACCGCAGTTCTTCGCCACATTTCCGGTCCTTCACAACAGAAACAGACATTGCCCCCCTCTACATTCCCCGGGGTGCCTGTGTCCACACTTGTCACACACCTTGTTAGGACCTGGTATTTGAACGAAATACCTAGTGATTAGCATGTAAACCAGATCAAATAGTGCGGAATCCTATTTGATTGGCGATCCAATCAGTGAGAACACACGAAGAATCAATCAAGAATTGAAACTCACGTTAGAAATCGATTGGGAATCGATCTAATGTGTTCTATGAACTTGGAGAACGAATTGTGAGGCTTCTGAACGGCTAGGGTACGTCTGGAGTCGTAAGTAATCAAAAGCTCTCTATTTTTCACAAATTGGGTTATATTTATAGGTTAGTATTATTCATTCGTGCGACTGAACCATTAGTATGGTTCAGTCGTGCGATTGAATCATGCGGTTGATTCATTCGCACGATTGAGTATTCAGTCGTGCGACTGAGTCAATTTCAAGTTATAATCATACGACTGATCCAGTCTCCTAGTTCAGTCGTGCGACAGAGTCATTCGTATGAAGTTATTCATGCTTATGGTCCATTCGCATGGGCCACTTGCATGAGAACTTCATTCTGTTAAGTTTGAATGTATTAATTAATTAATATAACATTATGTGTAACACTTCAAACAACCACAAACCTAATTAACCAATTCAATGTCGACTCATTAATGAAATATTAAACATTATAAATATGAAACAAGCAATATCATTTCATTAATCATTCCAATCATTACCTCAGAATCAGACAAACAAGATCTATTACATTCATATCATGATCTAGGGACATACATGTATCAACAAACTCCCCCTTGGACCTAGATCTCTTCAATCTCTTGTTTTCTGCATAACCTCCTTGTATTTCTTGTACTTCTCCTCTTTTGTGACTCCCGTGTGAATCTCAAACGCGAAGCAGAGTCGTATAACGTTCTGGAACTAGAGGGCTTGTACAATATCTTGCGTATCATAGAAAATGGCCACTTGCATAGCGTATATACATCAATTTTTGACAAGTTTGTAAGCCACATCGGGTCGAATACCCTGATTGTATCCATTTGTCCCTCTTTGCTTAGGACTATGACCGCTTCAGCTGTTCTCTAATCGTAGTACCACCACTTAAAGTGTGGAGTGAAATCCTGTGGCATTTCCCTGAGTGGGATTCTTGACATTGTGCGCGAAGGATTCCACTTCAACACTATCTTGGGCTTGCCAGTAATGGCATCAACCTCAGATCTTCTGATATACCTAGTAGGTTGTTGGGGTCTGAAGTTAACCCATCTGGTGTGATACTCCTTCTTTAGGGTAGCCTCAAACCAGCCTGACATCTTCTTCGGATCAGCATACAAAGCTTTAATTTGGCCAGCTGGTTGAGCTCAAAACCTGGTAGAGTCTTCAGATCATGTGGGAATCTGAAGTACTCTATGCCCTGTTCTCTCTTAACCGCATAAGCATTAAGATCCTCAAAATATGCCCATGCTATGATCCTTCCTGACACCTTGTGATGTTTCTTGACACTATAGAATTTGGTGTAGGAATCTTTCTTTGGTGCAGTACGTTGGGCTCTAACTTCTTCAAAACATGCAGCCCACTCAGCCTTTCGAATGTCGACATCATCATTTGAGGCTTGGGCTGTTCCTAC
Source organism: Flaveria trinervia (assembly GCA_025506515.1). Taxonomy (NCBI): domain Eukaryota; kingdom Viridiplantae; phylum Streptophyta; class Magnoliopsida; order Asterales; family Asteraceae; genus Flaveria; species Flaveria trinervia. The sequence continues at coordinate 27,678,181 of CM046443.1, forward strand.
TGCTTTCTTTGTTTCTTGCTCCATCTTGTTCAACACCTCAAAAGTATCGCTGACAAGGGATTCACCCAGATTGGGGACCACATTACCCTCATTGTCAGCGTACTGAGGGTAATCCTCGGCAGTGACATCTTCGATATCGACTTCATCAACATCATTGAGCTCTTCGTCACTAGTCGAATCGCATGTCGGAGCATATTTCACTATCCATCTGGATTTAGCTTGAAAAGCTCTGCCAGTTGCTCGTTTGATAGGCCATGAATTATTCCCCTTCTTTAGGGGTATAGTTCACTGACCTTCTGACAATCCCTTGCAGATCAAGAATCATTGTTAGCTAAGTCTTGACCTGCTGAAGGGGAGCAACATCAACTCATCTCTTCTCTTTGTAATTTGGATCTGTTTGATTTAAACATTCAACACATAAGTCATTAGTAATTAATCAATAGAAATGCATTCACTTAATATAAACATTCAATACATCGTTTTCAATACAGGATTCAAATACAAAAATAAATAAATACATAACATCTAGTCTTTACTTTTATTCTATATCATAGTATCATCACTTGGACGAGCAGAAGTAGAAGCTGATTGATCTTGTCTGTTCTTTGACCTTTTCTCTTGACCTGTAGCAGAGGCCATGCAGTTGCATCCCCTCCTTCTGCTTCATCATCATCGTCCTTCTCCTATGTCCTATCTCCTTCGGTTTCTTCATTCTCCTCAGTATCACTCTCAACATCCTCATCATCATCTTCATCATCATCATCTCTCCCCTTCATTGATCTTTAATGGCTCCTCCTTAGATCCTTTCAGCTTTAACAATAGTCTTCTTTGCCTTCTCCAACTCCTCTATTTTCTTGCTTGATGTGACACTATGTGATTTGAGTTGGGCTATCTCAGTGCTCTGAGCAGCCATCTGTTGGCCCTCCTCTATAACTCGAGCCTACTGTAATTTGGTGAGATTGTGCAGCAGTCAGGTCAGTAAGCTGCGGATCTGGGCTGCCTTTTCCTCATCTGCAGCAAGTAGCGCATCACCATTCTGTTAAGCGCAGACAGCTGTTCCTCTACCCCGATTGGAGGTAGAGGTGATCCATAAGTATGTGAGGGATGGGCTGGGGGTATTGCTTGGTGTGAAGTGGTGGTGGTGGTGGTGGTTGTAGTAAAGATAGGTCTGTGAAATGATGGAGGTGATGTAGGAGTAAAGGATATGGTGGTGGATGAGTCTGTGCTGTTGTGGGAAGTATGGTGTGGCTGTGGTAGCTGTGGTGGATGTGGTGTTGTGGTGTGTGGGTGTGGCTGTGGTAGCTGTGGTGGCTGTGGTGGTGAGGAAGGTCACCCGACGCTTCTTCTTCTTCTGACCATGGGTTTAGCCATCCTCTTCCTCCTCGTCCCCGTTGAGGTGGAAGCTCCCCTACAACCCTGCCTGCGGACCTCGTGCATAGCTTGGGTCAGTATCAGTCTCTCCGGAGTCTCTCGGGTGTTCACCAACCACCCTCAGCCCATGTTCTGTGGAACAACTTTGCTTCCCACAGTTCGCGTTAGGGGCTCCTCATCCGATTCATCCTCCTCCTTCGCACCCTGAACAAAATCCTGATGAAATTCAGCTGACTCGGCTACTTCTCCAGCTGGGACGGACACTGGAGGAACAACATCAGACACAGTGCCTCTAGGTGGAATAGGCATACCGTCTCCAGCATCCCCACTGTCATCATCATCTGAGTCATGAGTGGGTAGAGCAATCTACTCCATATCAGAGTCACTATCATCGTGGCGCCACTTTCTCTTTGTTGGCACCACGTAGTCATCCCGGGAAAGATGACCAAACAACCTCCTGACAAGAGGTTTCACTTGCTTCCCCCTGTACACTTTCATCCTCCCCAGGGTAGTATCATCCATCACCTCGAGGACTACCGCATCCTCCTTCTCCTTCGGCATGGAGGGAAGCTTCTGATTTATGATCATCTGCATAAACCTGGGTACATACAGAAGCCTTCCTTCCCTTTCCCCTCGATGTTCTCCACAAGATAGGTGAAGATCATCTTGGAGAAGCTGAACGGATGGTTCAGCACCAACGCAACATACGCGTTCTGCATCTGGTCAGACAGCTCATCAAAACCTCCCTTTCTGGAAGCTATGCACTTAAGCAGCACGTGCGCAAGATTTTAAACTGGCGACAGAGGTTACTTTTGTTGACTACCCTAGCATTTATGTCCCCAGAGTACTTGGCTCTAAGAAAGCATCCTCTAACTGTGAGGGGGTGTAATCGAGTCGGACAATCAGTGTCATCCCCCAACTGTAATATGATCCTTAGATCCTCCTCTGATATAGTAATAGCCTCTCCAAAGATGGTACTTCTGATGCAATGAGGCTCAGATGATCTATCGACTGTACGCCTTCCCAGAAGGCTTGCTGATGGATCGATAAGGAGTACAAGGAGTAGATATGGCATGTGCAATCCTCGATCTCAGTAGAAATGTGATGATGCCAGAGAAATCGGCAGCGTTTCTGGATGTCAAGTCCAGATGAGCACATATATTGTGCTTCGTGCTCATAATCCATCGACTCGCCATCTGTTACACAAAGATAAAACATTAGTACCATTGGCTAAGAAAGTCATGAAAACCTTAAACTTGAAGAAAATCTTTCTGTCATGCGATTGAGATTGTGCGACTGAGTTCAGTCGTGCGAATGAAAGTGCGAATGGGGTTCAGTTGTGCGACTGATCCCATGCGTACCACTGAGTGTGCGACTGGGCTCATACGTATGTAACCTCATGCGGTTACACCAGTCGTGCGACTGAAGTTCATACGCATGGTTCAGTCGTGCATTTAAGCAGTTTGAACCCTTCAGTCGTGCGACTGAAGTTCATCACTCTGTCCACTCGCATGATGTACTGACTGTTCAATTCAAAATCACTTTTTCACCATTTTTGAGTTTTAGACATTGTTATCCGGTTCATTTGACTCGCAATACATTCTTATACCACCTAACATCTTTACTTTCGTTTGTTTGAGTCATTTAGGTAGGTTATTCAGTCACTTAAGTCTTGGTTCTTTTGCCAGTCCGAATGTACCAATTTTTTTCATCAAATTTAAAGTTATGGGAGTGCTTCTATACCGTAAATTACCTGTAGAGTCGATGTAGATGGTCAGTAATCAAGAAACAGGGGGTTTAGAGATCAAATGAAATTTTTGCAGAGTTGTGTTAAGTCGTGCGATTCAGGGTTATTTTGAAGGTGGTGAGTCTCTGCGACCGACTCCCCCTCTATTTATACTAACCCTAGATTCAATCGTGCGACTGAGCTCATACGCACCTTTCAGTCGTGCGAGTGGGACTCAGTCGTGCGATTGGTTCAGTCGTCCTTCTTCAGTCGTCCGACTGAATCTCAGTCGTGCGACTGACTCACTCATCCGCCCTTAATCATCCGACTGGGCCAATCGTATGGGCCATTCAGTTGGATAGTCCATATTCATGGTCCATTCGTACGAATGGCTTCCATTCGTATGATTGGACCATACGTATGGTCCATTCGTGCGAATAGGTCATATTTATTAACTTTTCTGCCAATTTGAATATTTAACTTTTAAAATCCCTTTAATTGCAGAAATTAACGTTATGAGCATTTGATCATCTCAGACATGATCGTTTTGACTTGAAAACCTTTTGATCACCTCAGTCGTGACTATTTTAAACTTTTTTTTTAAAAACACATGTGGTCTTCTCAGACCCGACCCTTTTAGTGAGTTGATCCCTTTCTGATTTTCCTGATGTAGTCCGACAAACAACCAAACTACAAGACTAACTAAATTAAAAATTAAACTAAAGAATCATAATAAGAACTGTTTTTGCTTTTTGTGAGAGATAAGTCCTGAGATGGAAATCTACTGGATTTGTTTCCGGAATAGACAGCTTCAACTTAGATTGACCACACCTAGACCAAGCCAATTTTGGAATCATACAGGCAAGTCAAATCATTTGGGACTTGTTTGTCAAAATCTTTTGATGCTCTATTCTTGGTTTTCATCCAGAGTCGTTAGCAGCTTTTAGGAATCATACTGGAACTCTTAGATTACCACATTGATTTGAACTTTCAAGAATTGCAGCCACAATGATTGTCAATATGTTTGTCCTCTTAAATCCATACGCAGACTTTTGACACAGACTGGTGATAGATTTAGGTTTAATTATTTCAACTAACATTTGTGGATCCCACACTTATATGGTAATCAACATTCCTCGGAGCTTTTGAGCGGTCTACGGTTACTTTTTACAAGGAGAGACTATTCTTAGAGCTTTCAAAGAGAAGCCAGTCCTCAGGTCAGTGCCATCGCACAGCAGAGAGGCGGCAAACAACAATGAATTCTAGAATATCTAGGTTATGCTTATCCTCAGGTCAGTGCCATCGCACAGCAGAGAGGCACACACCTATCTCCTTGTTAGAGCAGCTTAATTTTATTTTGCACCAAATGCACCAACAGCATACATCATTAGCTTGATAGCATTTTTCTTTCTTTTTTTTTTCGTGCTTTGCTCTGTTTATGGTCATCCGCACACATTTGTGGCGTTTACATGCTCATTACCCCTTATGGAATATTGTCGATTGTGTTAACCAGTGATAAGATGGATCCCACAGTCAGTTGAACAACTTAGTTTGATCTTGAGATCACCAGTCAGGTCTAATCATCTATTGTGTTGAATCTACCGACATATCAATTGTGGTCTAGCAACCTCTAGGTCTACTCTCATTGTGTTACCTTAGGAGTTACCAGTTTTTCTATCATCTTCCCTTTTATATTGCTTAGACTACACAGACTTATACTTTGAATTTTTGCACCTTTTCTAATTAAAATTTTAAAGTCCCTCTTGACTTGTTCCTGTGTACTATCATATTCCAAAGAGTTTGAATCGGTATCACAGATACGATCTACCTTAAATCAGCTTTCCACTCCTTCTCCCTCGTTTTTTTTTTGTTTTTTTTAAATGTTACTTGTTGACTTATTCTCCCCCTAAAATACTAAAATCATAAACTGGTTTAATTATTATAGGATTTTAATAGCTAGCAAAATAACATGAGTTTAATTTAGACAGACCAAAATAAAACAAATAAAATAAGAAAGAAAACTTAACTAACCTACATCGACTACACATGATCATCATTAGGAATAACATCACTTTTCTTTTTAACGCCGTTGACCTCTAGCAAATATTGAAAACGTGGTTTATCAAAGGCTTTAGTATAGAGGTCAGCACGTTGAAATTAGTATTATTTTTACCACATCAATTAAGTTCTTTTCAAATAGTCTCTTATGAAATGGTATTTAATACCGATATGTTTGGTCTTAGGATGTTGGACCGGATTTTTAGTTACTGCAATTGCAGCAGAGTTATCAACACAAATAGGAGTAGAGGAGAACGTTAAACCGTAATCTCGCATTTGCTTTTGAATCCAGATGATTTGTGAACAGCAACTTGCAGCAGCAACATATTCGGCTTCACAGGTTGACAATGCAACCATGTCTGCTTCTTACACTGCCAGTAACTAGTCTTCTCCCAAGAATTGACACCCTACGGATGTAGACTTGTAGTTCATCTTGCAGCCTCCGTAATCTGAGTCACTATACGCAGTGAGCTCAAAGTCATCATCATGAGGGTACCACAACCCAAGTGTGGGTGTACCCTTCAAATAACAAAATCCTTTTGACCCCGATCAGATGGTTGACCTTAGGCTTAGCCTGATATCTAGAACATAAACATGTAGCATACATGATATCAGGTCTTGAGGCAGTGAGATACATGAGGGATCCAATCATTCCTCGGTACATCATGGCATCTACAAGATCTCCATTTTCATCAGGTGCTATGTCGTGATTCGTAGCCAGTGGAGTCCCAGCGGCAGATGCATTCTCCATGTCAAAACGACTGAGAATGTCCCCTACATACTTGGTCTGATGTAGAAAGATCCCATTTGGTGTTTGATCCACCTGTAACCCGAGAAAGAACTTCATCTCCCCCATAGCACTCATCTCAAACTCTTTCTTCATAACTGCTTCAAACTCTTTGCATAACTCTTTGTTCTTTGAACCGAAGATTATGTCATCAACATAGATCTGTACGAGCAGTAGGTCGCCTTCTTTTTCTTTAATGAACAGCGTGCAGTCAATGACTCCCCTGCGAAAGCCGTGTTTCACAAGATGAGTCGAGAGTTTCTCATACCAAGCTCTTGGAGCTTGATGAAGCCCGTATAACGCCTTGTCGAGCTTGTAGACTCTATCCCGATGATAAGGATCTTCAAATCCCTCGGGTTGACTGACATAGACTGTTTCTCTGATTTCCCCATGAAGGAATGCACTCTTCACATCTAATTGATATACTTTAATCTTCATGTACGATGCATAGGCAAGGAAGATACGAATGGCTTCCATCGTACCACGGGTGCAAACACCTCATTGTAGTCAATTCCCTCGACTTGGCGAAAACCTTGAACCACCAATCGAGCCTTGTTCCTGATAATTACCCCTTGGTCATCTTTCTTGCATTTTAAAACCCATTTGGTGCCAATGACCTTAGCACCTTTAGTCTATCAACCAGAGTCCATACACCTAACTTCTTGAACTGAAGAAGTTCTTCTTGCATGGCACTCACCCCACCTCATCATTTAGTGCATCACTGACGTATTTTGGCTCAAACTGTGAGACAAAACATCGATAAGCACCATCATGAATATATCCTTTTTCCATAACTGAGGCGTAATCAGCTGAGTATAGCTGATTTCGGGTTTGCACTCCTGATCTGACATCCCCAATGACATTGTTTAGGGATGATAGACGTTTAGTCGTGATCCTGGAGTAGTAGGAACTGCTACCTCAGAGCCAAGATTATGAACATTTGGTTCTGCAGCTGAGGTAGTTGGAGTTTGAGGCTCCGAAGTCAAGGTACATCACTGGTAGATACTTGAGGACTTTCAGGAACTGGAACCTGTTCTTCCTGACTGTCTGTTATCTTCTTCAGCTTCATCTTCAGAGGAGGTTGTCATGTCGACTACTCCCCTAAGTAGAGGATTCTCCCTGTAAGCTAGATGTTGGTGTATTCAAGATATCATACATCATCCGTGTAGCTAACTCGTCATCCGAGGGAGAGAGAGGGAATTTGAAGGACTTGAAGAATCCATCATAGTCGAAAAAGTAGGGGGGTCCTTTTCCAGTAGGTGGTGTGGTATATCTCTGAACGTCAACATTACACCATACTTCTACTAGACCCGTTGAGTTGTTGTAAACTCGCTTGTTCGGTATGTTGTATCCTAGAATATTCCTTCATCTGCCTTCTCGCTGAATTTACCCTCTTGTGTCTTCTTCAGAAGTGTGCACGGCGCGCCAAATGGTTCGAGATACTCCAGATTCGGTTTGCGTCTTTGTAGTAGCTCGTAACATGTCTTTCCGTGGGCTTGACTATCAGGACTCGATTCAGTGTATAACATGCATTCGCCACTGCCTCTTCATTCCAGAATTGGATGCAGTTTCAAGTCTGCCAGCATAGTCCGTGCTGTCTCTATCAACTTCTGTTCTTTCTCTCAGCAACGCCATTCATCTGAGGCGTGTAGGCAGATGTGAATTGATGCACAATTCCCTTTTCCTTGCAGTATGCCTCCATCCATTGGTTCTTGAATTCTGTTCCGTTGTCTGAGCGTACTTGTCTAACCTTCAGCTTGTAGAGAGATTCCAGTGTGGTTACCAACTCTTTGAATGATCAAATGTTTCTGATTTGGATTTCAGAAACATTACCCAAGTAAACCTTGAGTAGTCATCAGTGACCACAAAGCAGTACAAGTCGCCTGCAATGCTCTTTGTATTGACTGGACCAAACAGATCCATGTGAAGAAGCTCAAGAGGAAGTTCTATTGAATGAACTTTCTTTTCTGAATGAGACTTCTTTGTTTGTTTGCCTTTCTTACAAGCTACACAAAGTCGGGAAGCTGGAAGTTCTTGACATTAACTCCTCTCACCATCCTTCTGAATCAAGTGATTCATCTTCCTTGACTAATGTTCCCATTCTCCTATGCCAGGAGATGGAATCCTTTCAGTAGCTTTAGATAGAAAACACTGAACCTCATGATCCGTTGTTGAAGCTGTTGACAGATCCAAGACATAAGATCTTTATATCTTGAAGCAGTCATCAAAACTTGGTCCTCTGGGATCACGTAGTCTTTCTTAGTACGTAACACTTTTTGTTGTCGAAGATGACTTTAAATCCCTTATCACATATTTGGGAGACAGAAAGTAGTTATTTTGTAGTTGTTGAACGTAGTTCACCTTATCAAACTTAACTTTCAGATTCCCCACTTCTCCCTGGGCTGTGATATAGCCACCCTTGTTTCCAGCAAACGAAACATGCCCTCTTTTATTTGCTTGACGTTTGATAAAGAGCCCTGTTTCCTGTCATGTGCCTGGATGCTCCGCTGTCTACTATCCATGTGTTAGTTTCAGCACTGTATCGAACACCCTGCACATACAAGTAAAGGATTAGTTTGGGTTAGGAACCCAAGCCTTTACTGGCTTGGGTTTCCCAGAGGCATCACACATCATAAATTCTACCCATTGACCCTTAGAGGATGAGGGTAGCTCAGGTTCCTTCTTGTCATTATTATCAGACACGGAGGATGTCTTCTCCTTCCATAATCCAGATTTGTGCAATGCCTGTTTGTGATAAACAGTCGACTGACTTACAGGTTGAATTTTAGGTTCACTAGTTCTTCTAGGTGGAGTCAGTGAAATCCTCTTAGAAGACCTAGGCTTTGAAACCTGAAGTTCAATCTTCTTCCTAGGTGTCTGATAGAAGTGACAATAGGAACAAATGTGTCCATATTCACCACAGTTGTAGCACGATCTGCTATCAATTTATGATTAAACTTTCTTTGTGGAGAAGTGTGTGACACTCTAGTAACATTACTCACTCTAGGTTTTGACTCTAGTTCTATGGTTGTTTTCTCTGGTTTAACAAAGTTAACTGTTTTCACCTATTTAACCTCCTTTTCTTTTTGTTAATAGGTTTTTGACTTGAAGTATGTGAAAGATAACCTTAGAAGTCCTTTAGGTTCTGATTTGACTCTGTTTGATCCTGACTTTAAGTTAACTTTTCAAATTCCTTTTCCAGATTAACACTAGACAATTTATCCTTTGCCTTTGAAGTGGCCTCCTTTTGTTTGTTTCCAGAGTCCATAGATGAACATAAGGAATCTGGATCACTAACAAGAGGAGTAGACACCACATGATCCTTGATGGGATTACTATTTATCGGTCTAGTCTTAGTGTTCATCAAAGTCTCAGGTGGTGGTGGGACCACTTTATAACCCAATCCCTCCCTGTTGTTCCTTTCTCTCACTAAGTGTTGGACTATGTGTGAAGAACTAGTCCAACTATACAGTTTTTGTTTTAATGAATTTACTTCTACTTCTAGAACTGCCTTTTGCTTCTTAGTGTCTTCTAGGGAGTTTAGATAATACCTAATGTCATTAGCTTGGTTAAAGGCAACTACTTCGGTTTCCCTAAGCTGTTTAGTCAAAAGGTCTATCTTTTCTTTATAACTATGCTCATTTTGTTTTAATACCCTATTAGCCTAGTGCACAGGTGCAAATCTTTTACTAAGTTATCATTATGATCTAATAACCTAGCAAATTTTTCATCTATGCTATTCCTAAAAATTCAATCAGAACAAGCATGATTATCAAACATTTGGTCAGTAGTACTTACCTGAGTTGATTCAGAAGAGTTAGCCATCAACGCAGCAGCAGATGTCTCTGGTTCTGGTGATTCTGTCTTTTCTGTCTCTGACGTGGTAGACTCCTCGTTAGGCTTGTAACTGACCTGGTTGCAGTTGCTTCTTCACTATGTGACATCGCTATCTCAACTGCTAGATCTCCTTCACTAGCGGAATCACTGTCAATGTCTTCTACACTTGCAATGTTTGATTCCCCTGCGAGACAAACCTAAAGCTCCAATCCTGTCCTTCATCATCATGAGCAGTCAAGGCTTTGGATCCTTGCTTGATGAAGTAGAACTGGTAGCTTGCTTGTCTTGACGAGTGAAGGACGAGAACGGGTTTCCGTTACCCGTCTTCTTAGGCTTGACACATTCTCTTTTGAAGTGCCCCTTCTCTCCACATTGAAGCAGGTCACTTTGCTCTGTCAAACCAAATGGTATCCTTAGTAGCTACTAAGTTCTGTCCGTTTGTTTTACAAACTTCTTTGCCCTCCGGACAGCACTAGCTAAGGCCCACATTATGTCCATCCTCTCAAGCTCTATTTCGTCCACCTGCTCGTAGTCCTCGTCGCCAGATGGCAGTTTCCAATCTTCCCAGCAACAAGTTCATCATAAGAATGGACCATTGCAGCCAAAAGATCCATGTGTTCTCGAGCTACTTCCACAGTCACATTTCCGAGATTCTCGGTCTTCAGTTTAGTAGCACTTGTTTCGGATCCAATATAGTGGGTGCAAGAGAGTCCCGACATGTCTGATCTGGAAGGAGACGCGTGTGCAGGACCTGATGAGCTAGACACAAATGCAGTCTGGAGAGGTGCTCCAGATGTCTTCGCTTGAGGCGTGGCATTGTACAAGGCTGGATTTTGATTGTAAGAAGACTTCTGAGCTCTGTACTTCTTCCTAAGTGACTCTTCTCGCAACTTAAGAATGAATTCATTAATACCCAGTTTTGCCAGCATTCCATTCTGTCTAAGGTTAGACACGAATGAGGTCCACTTTTCAGGCAATCCGTCTACAAAGTTAGTAACTTTCTCTTCCATGGTAGTTGCCACCCAATGTGTATGCAGTTCACTCATCAGATGGTAAAATCTATCTATAACGTCGTCTAAACTCTTGTTTCCCATCGTGAGAAGTTATCGAATTCCTTCTTTAACTCCTTAGCTTTGATTGCCTTCAATGAAGCATTCCCGTCATACCTCTTTTCTAGCTCATCCCAAAGTTTCTTGGACTGCTTATTCTCTGAGTACTGGTGGAATATGTCTTTAGGAATAGACTGTGTAATCAATGCATAAACTCTTGTCTCTGCATTGTATTTAACTTTTTGCACATCTGTCATCCCTCCTAACATTAGCTTAACTCCATCAGCTCCAACCGGTGTACTATATCCAATCTCGATGGCTTCCCACAGATTCGGATCCACTCCATTGAGGTAGATCTCAAAACGTTGTTTCCAGTGGGGAAACTCATCTAACGTCAAAAGCTTTGGTGGTTTATTATGATTACCCACTTCACTTCAAGCAACAGCAGGTTCTGTATCCTAGAGTCCTTTCCAGCAGTAAAGGCTGACATTTGATCTTCCATGGCGAATAACTTTAAGTCTAATAAACCAAACTATCACTGGTGCGACTGAAGGATGCCAATGGCTAGTCGTGCGTATGAACTCTGCAACTGGTTCAATCGTGCGGCTGAACTAAGCGATTAGCTAAGTCGTGTGAGTGAATCTGATGAGTATGAGCAATGCGAACGAACGGTTAGTCGTACGAAAGGAGATATGACTAGGTCCAATCGTGCGTCTGGACTATGCGAATGAAGTCCAGTCGTGCGAATGGCACACTCGTGCGACTGTGGCTGCTGTTTTGCGAAAATTCCTAGGTTAAACGTGTTTTAGAAGTAAAAATTCGAAATTTCACAAGGTCTAATCACCTAAGTCCGTAGAAACCAAACTTTGATGAGTAGGGAACGTCCAAGATCACTTTTGACGCAAAAGATTGCGTTTTTAGTGCAAAAACACAAACTTTTTATCAATCTTGATTGAATCACACGTAATCAAGAGCCAAAGCTTTGATACCACTTGTTAGGACCTGGTATTTGAATGAAATACCTAGTGATTAGCGTGTAAACCAGATCAAATAGTGCGGAATCCTATTTGATTGGCGATCCAATCAGCGAGAACACATGAAGAATCAATCAAGAATTGAAACTCACGTTAGAAATCGATTGGGAATCGATCTAATGTGTTCTATGAACTTGGAGAACGAATTGTGAGGCTTCTGGACGGCTAGGGTAGGTCTGGAGTCGTAAGTAATCAAAAGCTCTCTATTTTTCACAAATTGGGTTATATATATAGGTTAGTATTATTCATTCGTGCGACTGAACCATTAGTATGGTTCAGTCGTGCGATTGAATCATGCGGTTGATTCATTCGCACGATTGTGTATTCAGTCGTGCGACTGAGTCAATTTCAAGTTATAATCATACGACTGATCCAGTCTCCTGGTTCAGTCATGCGACTAAGTCATTCGTATGAAGTTATTCATGCTTATGGTCCATTCGCATGGGCCACTTGCATGAGAACTTCATTCTGTTAAGTTTGAATGTATTAATTAATTAATATAACATTATGTGATACACTTCAAACAACCACAAACCTAATTAACCAATTCAATGTCGACTCATTAATGAATTACTAAACATTATAAATATGAAACAAGCAATATCATTTCATTAATCATTCCAATCATTACCTCAGAATCAGACAAACAAGATCTATTACATTCATATCATGATCTAGGGACATACATGTATCAACAACCTTTTTGACCCCGCACCAGTTATGATCACACGCTAATCATCCACTCGTGCACTTTTGTCACCTGGAGCGGTTCCGCCACGTTCCAATCGCTTCCCGTTCCATCCTTGATCACCGTCTCCTTTCTTGCTACTTTCAATCGCCATCAAAGATCTTTCATCATACAATCTCCCCGCCAAATCAACCGCTGACCCAAATGTGCTCGGTCAGGCAGCAATCATGTGCCTACAGATGTCCGCCGGCAAGCCTGAATATACCTCTTGATCTTTCGCGAAAGAGGTGTCACCTGATCCGGCACCAGACGTGCCATCTCGTTGAATTTCATGGTGTATTGTTGATGTGTTAAGGTTCCCGCCTCCAGCTGCAAGAACTCTCTTTCAACTTTGTCCATCTCACGATGAGGACAGAATTCCTCAATCACCAGCCTTTTCAACTCTGGCCATCGCATCCTCCCGATAGCCCTGCTTCCCTCAACCTGGACGATATTGTCCCACCAACACAAGGCTGAGTCCACAAAAGAATGGGCAGCGAACTTTACTTTCTGATCCTCCCGGCACTCGCTGATATTCAATACCGCTTCCATCTCTCTCACCCATCGGTGAGCGGTAGCAGCAGTGCCGTTTCCATCAAATGTTGGGGGCTTGCATTGTTGAAACGCCCCATAGTTACAGCCTTGTGCCAGCTCCGGCACAGGCTCTTCCTCTTCGTCCTCTTCGTCATCGAAGAAAACCGTTTCAGTCTCGGGTCGTCTCCTTTCGCCCGAAGACCTACCCCCTTCCTGTCTCTCCTCGTCTCTAACAGCCTTCATAACTTCGGTCACCACAGACGGTAGGATCGTCTGCATGGCCTGATGCACTTCCTCCCTGACTGTCTCTCTCATCGAGGCTCTCTGATTAGCATTCTCATCACCGCCCTCCTGATGAGGGGCCTCAGGTTCCTCATGGCCGCTCTTCAGCCCTAGACCTTCCTCTTGTGACCGTGGTTCAGCACCACGTCCACCACCGCCTCCACCTCGCAAAGCTCTCGAAGATCTGCCGCCAACCAACTTCTAACACACTATAAGATTCAACACTAACGCAGTCATTCAAGTAATAACTCAGTTTATGTCAAGTATAGTAAGTCCCTAATTACAGTGGCCAGTTGTGATTAGCCACTTACTTTACTCTTCAACCCCCAAGCATTTCCTATCTTGACTACATCAGTATCTAAATCTACACATTAGCACAGCAGCCACATAACATGCACACATAATGCCGGTTAACATAACTTACATAAAACGTTTACATAAAAACCTTTACCTGCAGGCACGTAGCTACTAGGACTGGCATCCCTTTTCCTTTTAGTCCCATTCTCAGTTTAAGATTAGGTTTTTTTCAAAATATTTACCCAATTCACTTAAACTTTTGCTCTGATACCAACTTGTAAGGCCCCGTTCCTGGGCACCTTACAGCTGGTGGTTCATCGCACGTAAAACATTATAAAATGTACATTATTTTGCAGTGGAATTTAAAACATTCATGAATAACTAAAAACATGTCATTCACAACATTTGTTTTCATCTCTAAATACAAGACATGTCAAAATACGGATGCCAGCCTCAAAATGCTCCAAGTAGCTTATGCATCCATGCCTGCAACTCCTCAGCATCAACATATACCTGCCAAATATCATGCATATAAAAGTCAGCGATGCTGAGTGAGCTCTAGTTTTATAATAAAATACTTTTCTCTGTTAAAAACCATTCTTTACTTTATTTCAAAACATACTATACTATACAACCGTTCGTGATCATGCATCATATGTACATACAGATAATATCATTATTATCTTCTTCATTACGTTCATTAACTTGTTCATTCAACGTATTACATTATCGTTCACTTCTCTTTTTAGATCCAGTCAGACTTTACCCTCTTCATGGAACTCAGCCACGATTACTGAGGTTGAATGACGAGGATCCTATTTCGTACTTTATTACGATAATTCTTTTACGTTCATTCATACGTTCGTTCTTTCATACATGATCTTTCATCAATTACTCTTATTACTCGAATCTTGTCTCTTGCAATATCCCCGACTCATGCTCAAAAGCTGATGCTGTGCCGGGGCCTGCTCAAAAAAACCCCCGACTCATGTCCGAAGACTGACACAACACCGGGATACGCGACAAAGATCCATACGAGTCAATCATAGGGATTGAACTCCATCCGAGTCTGTTGCAACACATAGTCGCTCATCTCATTGTCTCGTCTCATGGACAAAGACCTCTGTCGATTCTGTTGCAACACAGAGTCACTCACCTCATAACTATGCTTGGCCTTATGCCACACCCCCGAAGTTATACATAACTCGGGTAACAACACCCCTACCGAAGTAGGTAACAACACCCCCACCGAAGTGGGTAACAACACCCCCACCAAAGTGGCTAACAACACCCCTACCGAAGTAGGTAACAACACCCCCACCGAAGTGGGTAACACCACCCCCACCGAAGTAGGTAACACCCCCATAGAAATGGGTAACACCTCTGAAGGTCAATCACAAAGATTAGAACCCTTGCGTGCACACTTTAGCATTTGTTGAACCTCACGTGGTAGAGCTTAAGGCATTTAGTGTCGTGCACCTCTATACATATTGCTTTCAAGCCTCATTATACTTCTCTCTTTATTCATTAATTCATGCATGCATTCATTCATTATGTTCCTCTTTTCATTATCTTCCACTTTACGTTACATAATACTTTCATTACATTTATTAACGTTCAACGCAAAGCCAAGGGAAGACATACGTACATAACAAGGAACACACATAAACATAAACATACATTATCACCATACAAGTAACACCATACATGCATAACACACATCAAACAAGACATCACTTCATAACCAGGCGTATTTCCCCATATTACCCCTTAAAAACCACTTAGAAAACCTCAAGTGCAAAGTGGGCGCATGGGTCCTTCCAGGCGCATGAGCATAAAAATTCTAAGTATAAAACAGTTTGGGTGCATGGGCACTGTTTGGGCGTTTCTGCCCTGTTCAGGCGTTTCTGCCCTGTTTAGGCGCATCACCAACACTTAGTCGTTTCAAGCACTTGGGCGCATGGGCATTGCTTAGGCGCATGGCCAACACTTAGCCGTTTATTTTAGTGGGACGCATGGGCACTATTTAGGCGCATGGTCCATACTTAGCCTTTTCTTCACTTGGGCACATGGTCCATATTTAGCCTTTTCTTCACTTGGGTGCATGGGCACTATTTAGGCGCATGGCCACTTGGGCGCATGGCCAATATTTAGACGCATGGGCCAACATGCTGGGCGCATGGGCCACTATCTAGGCGCATGACCCACCCTTGGGCGCATGGCCAACACTTAGGCATCTGGCCACTCATGCTGGACGCATGGACAACTGTTTGGGCGCATGAACCACTGTTCATGTTCATCAGACATTCTGAAATCTTTTCTATGCCACCAATTTCACCCGATAATCATTCTAAGCATACCCAAACATAGATCTAACATACTAAGGCCATCTAAGCATGCTAAACATCATCTCTAACCCATAATCATCACAATAACATGCATACATACATACAACATTTGAACATAAAGCTGTAAATCCACGGTTTTACTTGAAAACATCACTTGGTATGCATATATCCCCAAATCAATTAAAAATCCGTAAAAGAGGGGTTCTAGAAACTCACCTTTAGCAGCTTTTGAGCAGCACTCTTCCCGTTTGAGTCCCACCTTCGATTCAGCTCTTGAATCCTGAAAACAAACTCTAAACAACCGGAACTTGGGTCAAGAACTCGAAACCCAACTGAAACCGAGCTCAAACAAGAGAAGACTTACCTTTTTAGCTTCTTCTTCCTCTTTCTCTCTCTAGAACCGGGCTCTCTCTCTCTCTTCTTCTTCCGAGATCAAGCAGCTTTCTGCTTGCTATGGGCGACCATGCCCCTAAATATCTTAAAATAATAAGATTTGTACTTTGTACACTTTTTCCCCTTACACTTATGCAAAGTTGCTATTCTTTTCCTTTTGTTTGAATAAAATTTCGGGGTGTTACAATTATTAATTAGATTATTATAGTTTATCAAAGATTATTATTATAAGGTCACCAACGTTCAACGACAACTAGTATGTGCTCACAACACATGTATGCAAGACCAAACGAAACTAATAGAGTTTGGTAACGTACAATTAGCGGATGTCACATTTTATCCTTCATTATAAACATTAATATATGTTGAAGTTGGGTTATTATGTTTCCAAGTCAATGCATCTATCCTTAATGTACAGTAATATAAATTTCAAATGGATTATCATATATGTACTATATTTTAAAATTGATTGTATTTGAAGATGTATAAACATGGGTTTTAATATATGTAAATATCAACATTTTGTACTTATATAGCACATGGATGTACTGAATTTATATATATATATATATATATATATAATATATATATATAGAGAGAGAGAGAGAGAGAGAGAGGTTGTGTTATTATGTTTCCGGAGTGTACATAGTCAATGGATATATGTACTGTATTCTAAATGTGTTGTATTCTTCCTTTTCTTTAATTGATTGTACATGCATGAACACCATTATATACTTGTACAACACATGTATGTGCTATCTTCCAACAAATATGTACTATATTCTAAACATCTAATGTATATATCTGGTTATATGTACTTGATGCTTATATAACAATGTGTTGAATTTAAATATTCCTTTTACAAGTATATTAATGTATAATAATGTGCTATATCTTTTAAGTTGGCTTCTAATGTTTGTAATCAATAAAAAAAGTGTAATTTGGGTTTTAATGTTACACGTTAGATTTCAGTGTTGCACATGTATTACATTATCTATAACAATAGTGATGTAATTGCTAATGTTATAAACTATCTACATGTATTGTGATGTTAGGGTAGAGTGCATCCGATGATGATTTTGAGAAACCATTAAAATCAATAAAACAATCTACTTTTATAATGAGACAGACCAATACAAACAAGGCACCAAAACCATTTGTCGAATTTGAAGAGAAAAATAGATTACGAAACGCAACTCACCAAAAAATCTTTATGGTCTAATTGAGAAGTTAACTAACGGACAACAAAAGGCTATTGAAGATATGGGATTTGAGATCATAAACTCTTATTAGATAAGATTTTTACCTTCTAACCTAGCATATTGGTTGCTATCAAACTATGATCCTAACACAAACAACTTGAATGTTGGTTCATACGTTATAAAGATAACATGAGAACTAATGCGTGAAGTTGTTAGGATTCCAATAGGAAATGTAAAAGTAACTAAAATCAATAAGCCTACAAGAAGAGATCCAGTCATAGCAGAATTTAAAAGTCAATTTCCTAGTATTCATTTGCCTTATGTAGTGAAGTTATTCCAAAAGTCAATTCATCCAATTATTCAGGAAGGTTATTCCAAAATCAACTTCCTAGAGTATTTGTTACAGTTTTGGTCAAAATGACACAAGGATGAAAAGTAAACATGGAGTTTTTCACATCCTTAGTAAAAGATAGAGACATAAAATCATTGGGTTGGTGTTTATATATAATAACATGTTTGAACAAAACAAAAAGAAAATGGAATGGAATTCAGCACTATAATGGACCTGCTACAATTCTTATGGTACGTCATACTATATACACCTATCATTTTCATATAAGAACACAGTGTACTAACATAAGAATACTCTATTCAACAGTTGGTATATGCATATGACTCGTACAAAAGAAGCAACCCTAAAAAGGAAAGGATCCACACAATATCATATAATACTGAAAGAAGTCTTAAGAATCTTGCTGAGAAACATGGTTTAAAAAATAAATTGTTAAAAAGCTTGAAGGAAAAAGAAGATAAAAAAAGTTAAAAAAGAAGGAAAAAGGTTGAGGGGAAGAAGATCGAGCATAGGTGCAATAAGAATCTAAAAAAAAGAAAAGAATTTAAGCAACCAAAAAAATACAGTTGAGCATAGTTAAACCTGAACCAAACAAAAGGTTGAAACTCAGGATAAAGGTGGCTAAAAAGAAAGATGATGAGTTGAAATCTGATAAGCTATCAAAGTTTCAAAAAGTTGATGAACACGTTAAAGAAGAAATAAATCAGGGTGATGATGATCAAATGTTGTCATGTTCAACACAAGAGAATATTGATAATGCAATATATTCAGAAAATGATAAGGTAACCAAACTGGATGACATAATAACAATCAACGATAATTGGGAGAAGTAATCATTCTTTCAAGAAACAACTGGTTTCCTAGAAGGGTTTTTTGCTTATGTAACACTTACACAGCCAACCAGTACATCCAAGGAATGAAAAGGTATATGTATTCTTATAAAAACTATCTATAGTTTTTATTAACAAGTTTATATGATGTAGCCCGATACTTGACGTAGAAAACAATATAATAAGATTGAATTATATGCAGCATTTGTTCATCGTACTGGGTTTACAAAAACAAAAGGAATCTGTAAAAAGAATAAGGATTAAACAACATGTACATTGTGTTGCATTTAAGTTACAACACATTTGTAATTTTATGTAGAAAAATATATTAAAGTGTATTTAGAATGCAATTTATTAAGATTGGTTTATGTGCTGCATGTGTAACACTTTATAATTAGATTTACAAAGGCAGACTTCTTTCTAACAAGTACAGGGATTAAACAACATGTGCTACATTTTTACTTCTAATAGAATACATTGTACTGCATCTAAGAATTCAGTATCATATGCCATGAATTGCAGTATTATCAAAGCATATTACGTGCTGAATTTTCATATCTTTAAATCATCTGGTCAACAACAAATCTTAAAATGTATTACAGATAACAATAATTATGTATACTTTTTATCTAGTGTTAGGAGTGGGCATATCTTATGTAACACCCGGATATTTATTATTTTAAAGCCGACGAAGGGAGAAAAAGAAATAAAGTCCAAAGTCGAGGGACCAAACTCCCCAACGATAGAAAGTCGGGTGAGTGGGAGTATATAAGAGAGAGGGCAGCCCTTACCCTCTCCCCACACACTCACAAATCAGCCAAACAAAAGAGGAGAAGAGAGAAAGGAAGAAAAGAGGAAAAGTGTTGTTCGGGTTGGTTCGAGTAACCAATATCGTCGAGAAGCAAGCCAAATCGAAGCCCTTGTCGTTGTGCTCATTTGTGTGAGTTCTAGGACCCCTCTTTTACTTGTTTTCAAACAATTTTGGGGCTAGAAAACATCTGAAATCGGGTTTTTCGTGTGGGTATATGTTGACCCGTTTGTGTTTGTGTATGTGTGTGTATGATGTGTTTAAGTCTTGATTGTGAGCTTGTGTGTGATTGAATGGTGTTATGGTATGCATCCCTAATGTTTAGGATGGTTGATTTGGGCTAAAAATGGGTTTAGATGGGTTTGGAGGCTGAAAACCCTCGGCTGCAGTCGGGATGAACTGCATTCTGCATCAACTAGGGTTTGGCGACCGACTGGAGGCCGAATGGAGGCCATGCGGCCCAATAGGGTGCGATTGGGGTCCATTAGCACGATTGGGGACCATTCACATGATTGAAGGTCCATTCGCACGATTGAAAAACCAGTCGCATGGAGGACATGCGACTGAAGGATGAGTCGCATAAGTGCTCATCCGCATTAATCCCATTCGCATGAGGTTCATCCGCATTGTCCATTCGCACGACTGGGCGTTCATTCGCATGAGTGTCCATCCACATTAGTTCATTCGCATAGTGTTCAGTCGCATAGAGGCCACACGACTAAGGGGTGTCCATACGCCTGAATAGGGTTGTGCACCCGAGGAAAGTATGGTTTGACTTCTGACTTTTGGGGGAAAGTGCAGATGTAAGTGTAGACATAAAGGTTCCCGTAAGAGCACGTAAGATAGTTGTTATGGCCTTAGAGAGCGAGTAGGGCATGATGATGATGGTGTTGCATGTTTATTCATATTATGTATGTATGATGTTGCTCTGTATGACGTGATGTCTGTGCATGTTATGTTCCTTATTATGATGTATGTTTATCTTTCCTGTGGCTTTACGTATTATGATAATGAATGAATGAAGTATTATGTAATGTAAAGTGAAAGATAACGAAAGAGGAACATGACGATGAATGCATGCATTAATGAATGAACGAAAGAGGAATACGATGATGAATGCATGCATTAATGAATGAATGAAAGAAGTCATGCAAGCATTGGATATCAGGGTCCTTCTTTGTGATCGACCAAACGTGTAGTGCCTCTACCGCTTACCTCTAGTATTATGGCATACGCTCAGCTGTTCATTTATTGACTTCGGCCCAGTAGCTAAATTGTTCGGGGTGTAGCATATGGTATTGGTACGAGAGATATCCGATGTGCAAGTAAAGTTATATCAAACAAATGAAAGTATGAACGAAAGAATGACAAAGATAATACTAGTATTATCTGTATGTACGTATGATGTATGATCACATACACTTGTAATGAAAGGTTTTAATGAAACTAAAGTATATTTATTATAAAAACTAGAACTCACTCAGCAACGCTAACTTTTTATATGTTTTCCAGTTGGCAGGCAGTGATTGCTGAGGATGGCACTGCGAGGCTACTCAGCTCTTTTGGGATGACATCCAGTTATAATGCTTTTGTGATGTAATGCAAACATGTATTTTGTAACCGGATAATGATATATTATTTGGCAAAAGTGTTTACAATGAAATGAGATGTCTTTTTTAATGTTTCCGCTGCAATATTTTCTTAAGACAAATGTATTTATATGTTTTATGCGCGATGAATGACCAACTGTAAGCATCTCGGAATCGGGGCCTTACAAGTTGGTATCAGAGCCAAAGTTTAAGTGAAATGGGTAAACTTTCAAAATAAACCTTTACTTAAACTGAGAATGGGATGGAAAGGGAATGGGATGCCAATCTGAGTAGCTGCGTGCCATCAGGTATTTTCGTAAAGTTAACCGGTTTTATATGCGCATGGTATGTGGTTATGTGTTCTATGTGGATTTAAATACTGATGTAGTCAGGACAGGTGATGCTTGGCGTGTGAAGAGTAAAGTAAGTGGCTAATCACAACTAGCCACTATAATTAGGTACTTACTATACTTTCCATAAACTGAGTTGTTCCCTTGAATGACCATGTTGGTGTTTGAATCTTTCAGTGTGTGTGTGTGATGGCCGGAGGTAGATCTTCGAAAGCTTCAAGGGGTGGAGGTCACAGTGCTGACCCGCGACCTAAGAGAGGGAGACCCAGAGTTAAGAAGGTGGTTCATGAAGAACCAAAGACCCCTCATCCGGAGGGTGGCGACGAGAGCGCCAATCTGAGAGCTTCAGTAAAGGAGGTTACGGTGGAAGAGGTTCATCAGGTGATGCAAAAGATTCTATCGTCTGTGGTGACTAAAGTGATTAAGTCAATAAGAGAAGGGGAATAAAAGGAGAGAAACAGGTCCTCGGGAGGACGGGAACAACCAGAGCCGGAAACGGTTCTCTCGGATGACGAAGAAGAGGAGGAAAAAGAAGAGTCTGTGCTGGAGACAGCACGAGGCTGTAACTATGGGGTGTTTATAAGATATAAGCCCCCTACTTTCGACGGTAATGGCAATGCTGTCGCTGCTCACCGATGGGCGAGAGAGATGGAGGCCATTCTCGACATCAGCGAGTGTCGGGAAGATCAGAAGGTGAAGTTTGCCACTCATTCATTTGTGGACTCGGCACTATGCTGATGGGACAACATTGTTTAAGCAGAGGGTAATCGGGCAATCGGGAGAATGAGATGGCTCGAGTTGAAGAAGGTGGTGATTGAGGAGTTTTATCCTCACAGGGAAATGGATAAGTTGGAGAGGGAGTTTCTACAGCTGGAGGCTGGAACCATGACACAACAGCAGTACACAACAAAGTTCAATGAGATGGCCCGATTGGTGCCAGATCAGGTGACGCCTCTATCTCGGAAGATCAAGAGGTACATTCAGGGCTTACCGGGGGATGTCCGCAGGCATATGATCGCCGTCCGACCAAGCACGTTTAGGTTGGCGGTTGATTTGGCAGGGAGACTGTATGACGAGCGGGAGGTGGTGGTGACTGAAGCGAGTAAGAAGGGTGGTGGTGATCGGAACTGGAATGGGAGGAGGTTTGGCCGGGGTGATGCCTCAACGGGTAACAAAAAGGCACGGGTGGATGACCGCCGCGTGGCCACATCGGGAGCGGGATCGAGGAGGTGTGGCAAGTGTGGGAAGGAGCATGCGGGAGAATGTAGGCTGGGTTTGAACGTGTGCTTCGAGTGTGGAAAGATAGGGCATATGGAAAAGGATTGCCTGGCAGGAAAATGCTTTAACTGTGGGGAAAGTGGTCATATGAGCAGAGATTGTAAGAAGTCGAGGGCTGAGGGTTCTGGGGTGAAGAAGATGGGAAGTGAAGGACCGAGGGTGAGCGCCAGGGCATTCACTATGACACAGGAGGAAGCTAGGACGGACCCTGATGTTGTGTCCGGTATGTTTCTAGTGAACCAAACTTTAGCTTCTGTGTTATTTGATTCGGGTGCCAGTAAAAGTTTATTTCTGCTGCTTTCTGTGCTAAGCTGCCTATTAGTAGTAGATGTTTTGATGCGCCCTTTGATGTAGAAACTGCCATAGGTAAGTCTACCAGGATTTCTGAGATGATAGAAAACTATGAGGTGGAATTAGAAGATCATAAGTTTCCTGTTAGACCGTTCGTGATGACCTTGGGTGGTTTTGATTTGGTCTTGGGATGGATTGGTTGGCGGACTCCGAGGCAAACATTGGGTGTCGCAAGAAGATGATTCGGTTGACAGCGCCTAACAGGAGTTTGGTAACGGTTTACGGGGATCGAGTCACGACGATTCCAAGGGTCATTTCGATGGCGGTGGCGGGAAAGTGTATGAGGCGTGGATGTAGTGCCTACTTGGCCTACGTAAAGGATGTGGATACGCCGACACCACAACTATCCGATGTACCCATTATGTGTGACTTTCCAGATGTATTCCCAGAAGACTTATCAAGAGTGCCACCTGACCGTGAGATTGAGTTCCAGATTGACTTGATACCAGGTGCCCAACACGTTGCCAAGGCACCGTATCGATTGGCTCCGACAGAGATGAAAGAGTTGATGGAGCAGTTGCAAGAACTGCTTGACAAGGGGTTCATTAGACCGAGTATCTCTCCTTGGGGTGCTCTGGTCCTATTTGTGAAGAAGAAAGACGGTAGTATGAGGATGTGTATTGACTACCGTGAACTGAATAAATTATCGGTGAAGAACCGCTACCCCTTACCGAGAATAGATGATTTGTTCGATCAGCTTCAGGGTGCCAGTTGGTTTTCAAGGATAGATCTTCGATCTGGCTATCATCAGTTGAAGGTGAAGGAACGAGATATCCCTAAAACAGCTTTCCGCACGCGCTATGGTCATTATGAGTTTCTTGTCATGTCTTTTGGTTTGACCAACGCACCAGCTGCTTTTATGGATATGATGAACCGTGTGTGTCGGCCGATGCTGGATAAATCAGTGATTGTGTTTATTAATGATTAACTGATTTATTCGAGGAGCGAGATTGAGCATGCCGATCACATTCGAGAGGTTCTGAAGACGCTGAGGAGGGAGAAGTTGTATGCTAAATTCTCCAAGTGCGCGTTCTAGTTGCGCGAAGTTCAGTTCTTGGGTCATGTGGTGAATCTCGACGGGATTACGGTGGACCCGGCGAAAGTGGAGGCGGTTATGCAATGGAAGTCACCAAAGACGCCATCCGAGATTCGTAGTTTCTTGGGCTTGGCGGGCTACTATAGAAGATTTATCCAAGACTTCTCTAAGATTGCTTCTCCACTAACCAAGTTGACCAAAAGGATGTGAAGTTCGTATGGGGTCAAGCTCAAGAGAAGGCATTCGAGGAATTGAAGACGAGATTGACTCAAGAACCTATTCTGTCACTACCCGATGGATGTGAAGATCTAGTGGTCTATTCTGATGCTTCCTACTTGGGGTTGGGGTGCGTGTTAATGCAAAGAGGAAAGGTTATAGCCTACGCGTCCTGACAGTTGAAGGTTCATGAGGTCAACTACCCTACTCATGACTTGGAGCTAGCAGTCGTGGTCTTTGCACTAAAGATTTGGAGGCACTATCTTTACGGTACGAAGTGCACCATCTTCACAAACCATAAGAGCTTGAAGTACTTCTTCGAGCAAAAGGATCTCAACATGAGGCAGAGACGATGGTTGGAACATATAAAGGATTATGATTGTGAGATCCACTACCATCCGGGCAAGGCCAATGTGGTGGCTGATGCCCTTAGCCGGAAAGCGAGGCCTGAGCCTATTCGGGTGAAGGCATGTCAAACTAGATCATAACCTCTGATATAATGAAGCAAGTCAAAGAGTTTCAAGATGAGGTACTGAAGGAAGATCATATTAACTCTGAAAGAATGAGAGGTCTGGTTGGGGAATTGGGTGAAAACACACTCGGTGTTAGAACCCGATTCAGTCGTGTGTGGATTCCTTGTTTTGGGGATCTACGGGTGAAGATAATGGATGAAGCTCACAAGACTCGATACTCTGTTCATCCTGGTGCCACGAAAATGTACCATGACATGAAGAAAGATTATTGGTGGCCGGGTATGAAGCGTGACGTGGTGGAGTATGTGAGTAAGTGCCTTACTTGCTTACAGGTGAAGGCAGAGCATCAAAAGCCGTATGGGAAGATCCAACCTTTGAATATACCGTAATGGAAGTGGGAGCACGTCACCATGGACTTCATTACGAAGCTGCCACGTACTCCGAAGGGGTATGATGTCATATGGGTGATAGTTGATCGTCTGACGAAGAGTGCTCACTTTCTACCGATCTGCGAGACACATTCATCTGAGAGGTTGGCTGATCTGTTCATCAAGGAAATTGTAACTTGTCATGGTGTGTAGGTGTCTATTGTGTCGGATCACGACACTCGGTTTACATCTAAATTTTGGAAGAAATTCCATGACGTTATGGGGAGGAGGCTACATATTAGCACAGCTTATCATCCCCAGACTGATGGTCAGTCAGAAAGGACCATTCAGACACTTGATGACATGCTTCAGGCATGTGTGGTTGATTTTGGTGGAAGTTGGGATGACCACCTACCGTTAGCTGAATTCTCCTACAACAATAGTTATCATGCCAGCATTGGTATGCCACCCTATGAGATGTTATACGGTAGGAGATGCAGAATGCCCGGTTGTTGGGGTGATATTGGTCAGAAGGAACTGGGGAGCGTCGAGGTAATCGAGGCTACGACTGAGAAGCTTGAGAAGATCAAAGCCTTTATGAAGGCAGCCAAAGATAGGCAGAAGTCGTATGCTGATAAAAGACGCAGGCCGATTGAGTTCTAGGTGGGGTGACTGGGTTATGTTGAAGGTCTCACCTTGGAAGGGTATCATCCGATTCAGGAATCGAGGTAAGTTGAGCCCAAGGTATATAGGCCCTTTCTGAATCATCGCTCGAGTAGGAGAGGTGGCCTATAGACTGGAGTTGTCAGATGAGTTAAGTGGAATTCACCTGACATTCCATGTATCTCATCTAAGGAAGTGCTTAGCTGATGAAGACATGATTGTTCCACTAGAAGATAATGAAGTAGACAAAAGGCTCAATTACGTGGAGCAACCAGTGGCGATCATCGAAAGAAAAGAGAAAAGACTGAGAAATAAAGTGGTTCCTCTTGTGCGCGTACAGTGAAAGCACAGGAAGGGATCCGAGTCAACGTGGGAGATTGAGGAAGAAATGAGACAGCACTATCCACGTTTGTTCGAAGAATAACAGGTTTCGGGGACGAAACCTATTTAAGGGGGTGGACTTGTAACACCCGGATATTTATTATTTTAAAGCCGACGAAGGGAGAAAAAGAAATAAAGTCGAAAGTCGAGGGACCAAACTCGCCAACGAAAGAAAGTCGGGTGAGTGGGAGTATATAAGGGAGAGGGCAGCCCTTACCCTCTCCCCACACACTCACAAATCAGCCAAAGAAAAGAGGAGAAGAAAGAAAGGAAGAAAAAAGGAAAAGTGTTTGTTCGGGTTGGTTCGAGTAACCAAAATCGTCGAGAAGCAAGCCAAATCGAAGCCCTTGTCGTTGTGCTCGTTTGTGTGAGTTCTAGGACCCCTCTTTTACTTGTTTTCAAACGATTTTGGGGCTGGAAAACATCTGAAATCGAGTTTTTCGTGTGGGTGTATGTTGACCCGTTTGTGTATGTGTATGTGTGTGTATAATGTGTTTAATGTGACATCTGGTAAATTTCCGTTACCAAACTCCGTTAGTTCCGTTAAGTCTTGCATACACGTGTCGTAAACACACACTAGTTGTCGTTTAACGTTGGTGACCTAATAATAATGAATAATGTTAAATTAATGAGAATCTAATTGATTATGTGATTATTGTGT
Source organism: Flaveria trinervia (assembly GCA_025506515.1). Taxonomy (NCBI): domain Eukaryota; kingdom Viridiplantae; phylum Streptophyta; class Magnoliopsida; order Asterales; family Asteraceae; genus Flaveria; species Flaveria trinervia. The sequence goes on from CM046443.1 coordinate 27,705,182, forward strand.
TATGTTTATGTGTTTACATGTTTTTAAAATGCTAATTAGAAAATTAATCGTGTAACGCGGAAACGTGCCTATTTATTCGTATGTCTTGTGTTTTTATAAAGATAAGATATATATAATGCTTTTCATTAGTTTATATCTTTATATTATTAAGTTAAAAACACTTTACAAAGAGTTTAAAGCCTAGTTTTTATAAAATACAAATTACAAGGGTTAAAAAGGGTAAATATGTAAATTAAAATTAAACAAAACACACTAACCCTAATCCCCACCCCCCATCGGCCGCAAACACCCACACACACCCCTCTCCTTTGCGAAATCAGCCAAGGACAAGAAAGGAACTCGAAATTGGATCGATTTCAAGGCATACAACTTGTTGGAATCATCAATTACAAGCTATAACATGTTTAAAGGTTAGATTTTTCATGTTTTTGTGGGTTTTTGTTGAGGGCCGAACCCTAATGCGACTTTGGGTCTTCATGGAGTCGAAATTGATGTTAGTTGTTGGTGTTAGTATGTTAGTTGGATTGATTACATGTTGTTTAATGTCGATTATGTATGAATTGTATGTTTTTAGTGGATTGATCATGAACTTTGATTATAGGCAAACCCTAATTCGAAAATTGGTAGGATTATGGATGAATGATGATTGTTTGATGAATGTTTGATGATTAATAGGTTGTATGAATGCTAGGTTACATTGATTTTGCAAGAAATTGATGAATTGATGTTGATGTTCATAGCTTACTAATAATAGTAACTTTATTTTGCATGTAATGTTGAATTATTGATGAACTGATGTTATGGATGTGTTCATGATGATGATTAGATGCTAGATTGTTTTATGAATGCTAGAAATCTTTAAGTGGATGTTGTTGTTCATAGCTTGCCAAAAGTAGAAACTTTTGTTCATGAAGATTGTTAGATTATGGTGATTAGGTATTGTTGATCATGTCTAGATGTTGTTATGAGCTTGAGATGGTATAATTATGATGAATTCATGAATACATTGGGTGGTTGATAGATGTTGGGATGTACTTTCTAAAAAGGGAAACTTTAATTGCATAAAGTCTGAAAAATGATAGTTTGAACATGTTTGGGATGTTAGGATGAATTCTAATATGGTAGAACATGGTAATTTGGTTGTATGTGATGATGGGGTAATCATGAATGATATTTGGACATTTATGATCATGTATGATTTGGATGTTGATTAGTAGTAGGACATCATGTTGGGACTGGAAATTGATTATTATGGTGTATGCTGGATGTAATGAATATGATTGTGATCATCATACACGCGTGTGAATCTGAGACCCCTACTTAGTAGGATTGGCAGGGTTTAGGATGTGAAGTCGTGAGTGGCTTCACATGGCATGTGGTGTGTGATTTGATCTTTGTGTGGCATGTTAGTTATGTTATAACTAGTAGACATGTTAATGTTCTAGATTGGCATGACTTTTATGATACTTGGTTGTATGATGATCTGAGTGATACACCTGGATAGTATAGCATACATATGATCCATTTGAATGTTAACCATGTATGATATATGTGTTTGAATTGCTGGAATGGTTTTACAACACATGAAGTCACCAACGGGTCAAACGATTCAACTAGGTCAAACCTGTCTACTTTGTTTGAAATCTTGAGTCCTTGGTTGTAGTGTACTTAGGGTTTCACATGTTCTTTGATTACACGTACTCATGTACTTATATGATCTAGGTAACCTCTGAAGGTTGTCTGTCTATTCTGCTTGACAAGTCAAACTCTAAGTATCTATATGCATATCAAGTGAGTTAATGCCCCACTCTTTATTTAATCTCTTTTGGGGGAGATAGCATACTGGTAAATCACAAACGCTTTATATATTCAAGTTGTGTATAATATTATATAGTGTTGATATCATGGAAAAGTCCTCACACTTTCGAATTGTTAATATTGAATAGCGGGGAAATTTGGGTAGTACTACTGGGTCTGACGAGCCCCACCTGTGTGACTCGAGGTCAACTGGGTGCAATTTGTCCTAATAAACATTGTCACGACCTGTTAAGTCGTGACAGGAGGCAACAACGTAACACAGTCTGCTTCAATTGCAAAATCACTATGAAATAATATTTATTGTTAATGGACTAGCTATCTGTTACAATGCACTATTTTTATATCTCTATTATTAAACTGTTTATGTTTGAATATCTCTTGAACTCACCAACCATTGTGTTGACATTTTAGTATGCTATTCTTAGGTCATTAGTTTGCTTGCCATAGGAGCACTACATGGTTCACTTGCATTCTAAGACCGGTCTTCAAGACATTTTTAGCATTTTAATGATTAATCTTACTCTTTTGGGTTGGCACATGTTTTGCCATAGTATACACTTTTATTTCCTTGGGTTGTTTTTCAAAACGCTTCCGCACAGTTTAAAGTTTGTACTTTGGTTGAATTTATTTAAGTTATGGCATATAGAGTCGTTCTGAGTAACTATTGACTGTGATCCTGGTTTGTTCACACGCCTCACGGTAAAACTTCGCAAGTGGATTTTGAGGGTGTGACAGATTGGTATCAAAGCCATTGGTTATAGGGAACTAGGTTGCATTCACACTAGACTATAACCGCACACAGTTAATTAGTTACCTGTGCCTTATTCTCATCTACTGTATACTCATTGGCATACACGTCACACTCTCTGCAGCATGGCATCGTCATCGAGAGCTCCGGGTAAACGACCTGAATCACCTTCACGATTTGAATCCCCACCTCCCGCACCTGTACCTGATGATGGATTCGATTGGCCCCGACTGGCTTATCCTCGAGAGGAGATTGACTGGGATCAACCCTTTGCATTGATGAAGCATGACCCTCCGCGAGACTGGCGCTTCTATCCTAGATTTGTTGATCATATCATGTTTAGGGAGCGCGTACCTGTCCCGAGGCCCAGGACTAGGAACAATGCCGACCAACCAATGCCTTCACTCCCATGGACGGTGCAGTCCAACGAGCAACTGATTGCTGCACTAGTGGCTGCACTGGACACTGAGCAGCATCGAGTCAGGCGGCTCACGGGTGATGTCTATACACTGCAGCAAGAGGTGTACAAACTGAGACATCAACTAGATGAACTCGAGGAACAACACGGGAAGACCCTAAACGGGTGTCACCATATGCAAGATGGTCTCATGGCACTCCAAGGGCGCGTGACTGCTCGTGAACAGTGGGACGCTGTAGCCGATATAGGATTGCCATTTTAGAATCTCAACTAGCGGCACTTCAGATTGCTATAGCTCCTGCTCCTGCAGCAAACCCTGAGGATGAGGAGGATCCTGAGGAAGGACCCGAAGAGGAGGAACCGGAGGAGATGGAGGATGACAGTGATGGGTCAGATGTTGTCGATTGACTTCTTTATATGACTTAGACTACGTAGTGTTTTCTTTTTGAAACCTATGTGGGAAGAGTTGTTTCCCCACACGAACGACAAACTTAAATTTTGACATTGATAAATACATTGTGACTCATTTACAATTTATTTACTGGGTTATTATTTTTGTTATGAATGTTATGGTTGTGATGATTCATTATTTCTTTTATTTACTGTTTACTGTGCTTCAATGAGTTAAATGTGTTTGATGTTACTCATTATTGTATTTGTGAATGTAAAGTGAAAAGAATGGACGCCCGTGGACGTGGTCGTGGACGCGGACGTGGACGTGGCACCGAGAACAGGGCAGTGGTGCTATTAACATGACCCCCGCAGAATTAGCTGCTCTAATTAATGAGCATGTTCAGGCGGCAGTGGCTGCTGCCCAGGTGGGTCATCCAGCAGGTAAACAATGATAGAAAGATAAATCTGATATCCTTCATAACTATATGGGATGTCTGATTAATGTGTGTTGTGTTTAAACAGGACCACCAGTGTGTACCTACAAGTCCTTTATGGACTGTAAACCACACACCTACAGCGGTACAGAGGGTGCTGTAGGGCTTGTACGATGGTTCAAGAAGACTGAGTCTGTCTTCTCCAAATGTAACTGTCCACCTGCGGATCAAGTGAAGTATGCCACCGACACTTTGGAGGGTGCTGCTCTGTCTTGGTGGAACGCGCAAGTCCAGATGCTAGGACAAGCGATGGCAAATGGACTTCCATGGGAAGAGTTCAAAGCAATGATGACTGAGGAGTACTGTCCTCGCAACGAAGTGCAGAAGTTAGAGATGGACTTCTGGCAATTGAAGATGCAGGGCTTGAAAATCAAGGCTTACACCACCAGGAACCATGAATTAGCAACTTTGTGCCCGGGAATGGTGAATGAGGTGCATAAAAGGGTAGAGAATTACATACGGGGATTGGTACCCGAAATCCAAAGTATGGTAACTGCTTCCAATCCAGCCACAATTCAGCAAGCCATCCAGCTAGCTCACAGGCTAACTGATCAAGCCATGGAGCAAGGACGTCTACCTAAACGGGGCGCTGTGGCAAGCATGCCCGACAATAAAAGAAAGTGGGATAATGCCAACAACACCAAAGAATCATCATCTAGCGGTCAACCTCAACCTTAACAGCAACAACAGTCGGCTCAGCAGCAACCGAGGTTCGACAATAGCCGTAACTTCAACCAGACGCCTGCAAATAATCAAGGACCTAGTGGTTATGGTGGTAGGCATCCGAAGTTCACTCGGTGTAATTACCATCATGTGGGAAGGTGTGATAGCTTCAAGTGTCAACGTTGTGGAAAAATTGGACACGCTGCAAAGGATTGTCGTGGTGAACTGGTAAGGAGGCCACAACAACCTCAAGAAACTCCCAAGGGTTGTTTCGAATGTGGGAAAGAAGGGCTGCCCACAACCAAGGAGGAACGGTAATGGCAACAACAACAATAACAACAACAACACCAACAATCACGGTAACAACAACAACAACGGTAATAACAACGGTGGAAATGGTACTGGTAATGGCAGCAATAAAGATGGAGCCAAGGGGAGAGCCTTCGTCATTGGCTCAGGTGTGGCTCTAAATGATCCAACAACTATTACTGGTAGATTCTCTGTTAATGGTTGTTTTGCTACGGTACTATTTGATACTAGAGCTGATAGGAGTTTTGTGTCCTTAAAGTTCTATAGTCTTTTAAGTGATATACCCTCTGCTTTAGAATCTAAATACACTATGGAATTAGCCGACGGTAAACAAATCCATGTAACGCATATCCTTAAAGACTGTAAGATAGAACTTGCTGGTCATACTTTCGCTATAGATCTTATGCCTGTTATGCTGGGGAGTTTAGATGTTATGATAGGCATGGATTGGCTCTCTAGCAAGCAAGCGGAAGTCATATGTCATGAGAAGATCATACGAATCCCTGTTGATGAAAAAATCCTTACCGTCAGAGGTGATAGGAGTGGTGCTGTGATAGGCATCATCTCATACATGAAAGCTCAAAAGTTATTACGAAAGGGTCGTGTGGCTATCCTAGCACTTGTAACCGATAAGCAGGCAGAAGAAAGGAGAATGGAGGATATTCCCATAGTACGCATTTTCCAGAGGTGTTTCGAGAGGATCTTCCTGGATTACCACCTCACCGCCAAGTGGAATTCCAGATTGAGTTGACTCCCGGCGCAGCTCCGATTGCTAGGGCACCTTATCGATTAGCACCAAACGAGCTATAAGAGTTGTCATCACAACTTTAGGAGCTTTTAGATAAGGGCTTTATTCGACCTAGCACGTCACCTTGGGGAGCTCCTGTTCTCTTTGTTAAGAAAAAGGATGGCACATTCCGGATGTGCATCGATTATAGAGAGTTAAACAAAGTAACAATCAAGAACCGATACCCTTTACCTCGTATTGACGACTTGTTCGATCAGCTTCAAGGATCAAGCTATTATTCGAAGATTGACTTGAGATCTGTTTATCATCAACTTAGAGTTCGAGAAGAAGACATTCCCAAGACTACGTTTCATACTCGTTATGGTCATTATGAGTTCTTGGTCATGCCTTTTGGGATGACTAATGCACCTGCTGTGTTCATGGACCTCATGAACCGCGTGTGCAAACCCTATCTTGATCAGTTTGTCATTGTGTTCATCGATGATATACTGATATATTCTAGGACCAAGGAGGAGCATGAAGAGCACTTACGAATGATCTTGGAACTGTTGAAAAATGAGCAGCTATATGCCAAATTCTCAAAGTGTGACTTTTGGATAAGAGAAGTGCAATTCCTAGGTCATATTGTTAATGAGAGGGGATACATGTCGATCCTGCCAAAATTGAGGCGATAAAGAATTGGACTACACCCAAAACGCCGAGCGAGATAAGACAATTTTTGGGATTAGCAGGATATTACCGACGATTCATAGAAGGATTTTCTAAGATCGCACAACCTCTCACAGCCTTGACTCACAAAGGAACGACATACAAATGGAGTGAGAGCCAAGAATCAGCTTTTCAATTATTAAAACAAAAGCTCTATACTGCCCCGATATTAGCATTACCAGAGGGAACGGATGACTTTGTGGTGTATTACGATGCATCCATTCAAGGATTGGGTTGTGTCTTGATGCAACAAGATAAGGTGATAGCCTACGCCTCGAGACAACTAAAGGTTCATGAGAAGAACTATACCACCCATGACTTAGAATTGGGTGTAGTGGTTTTTGCCTTAAAGATCTGGAGACATTACTTGTACAGTACCAAGTGCACTATCTACACCGATCACAAGAGTCTTCAACATATCTTCGAGCAAAAAGAGTTCAATATGAGGCAACGACGTTGGGTGGAACTACTAAACGATTATGATTGCGCTATTAAGTACCATCCGGGAAAGGCAAACGTAGTTGCCGATGCCCTAAGCAGGAAGGAAACAGCTAAACCCCGACGGGTGCGAGCTTTACAGCTTACTATCAGTACCCAACTGCCCGAACAAGTTAAGGAGGCACAGATAGAAGCTTTAAAAGCAGAAAATATTAGTTCCGAGTCATTAAGGGAAATGGATAAACAGCTAGTGGTGAAAGAGGATGGAATTCGGTATTTCATGGATAGACTTTGGGTGCCTGTTTATGGAAATCTGAGAGATTTAGTTATTAGCGAGGCACACAAATCTAACTATTCTATACATCCTGGATCCGACAAGATGTATCATGAACTAAAGGCGCACTATTGGTGGCCTAACATGAAAGCGGATGTAGCTACGTATGTCAGCAAGTGTTTGACCTGCTCGAAAGTAAAAGTGGAATATCAAAAAGCATCCGAACTGTTACAACAACCTGAGATACCAATGTGGAAATGGGAACAGATCTCCATGGATTTTATTACTAAGCTACCCCGGACTAGTACCGGTTGTGACACGATATGGGTTATTGTGGATCGATTGACAAAGTCTGCTCGCTTCCTTGCAATTAAGGAAACTGACAAGATGGAGAAATTAACTCGACTGTACCTTAAAGAGATCGTTTCGAGACACGGTGTACCGATCTCAATTATTTCCGATCGTGACGCTCGTTTCACGTCACATTTCTGGCAATCATTGCAGAAATCTTTGGGTACACGATTAGATATGAGTACTGCATATCATCCACAGACGGATGGCCAGAGTGAGCGTACCATACAGACGTTAGAGGATATGCTACGTGCTTCTGTGATTGATTTCGGGAATAACTAGGAAATTCACTTGCCATTGGTGGAGTTTTCTTATAACAACAGTTATCATACTAGTATACAGGCAGCACCTTTCGAGGCGTTGTATGGGAGAAAATATCGATCACCAGTTTGCTGGGCAGAAATTGGTGATAGTCAGCTAACAGGTCCCGAGTTAATTCATGAGACAACTGAGAAGATTGTACAGATACGGAACCGTATGGCTGCAGCGCGAGACAGGCAAAAGAGTTATGCTGACAAGAGACGGAAACCTTTAGAGTTTCAGGTTGGTGACAAGGTTTTGTTGAAAGTCTGACCATGGAAAGGCATAGTTCGGTTTGGTAAACGAGGGAAACTAAATCCGAGGTATGTTGGACCATTTGAAATAGTAGAAAGAATAGGTCCAGTAGCCTATCGACTAGCCCTACCTGATTCGCTAAGTGGAATCCATGATGTGTTTCATGTGTCAAACCTGAAGAAGTGCATAACTGATGAAACAATGGTCGTACCACTAGAAGAAATTCAAGTGGATGAACAATTGCGTTTTATTGAAGAACCAGTCGAGGTGATGGACCTTGAGGTGAAAACACTTAAGCAAAGCAAGATACCTATTGTTGAAATCCGTTGGAATTCGCGACGTGGACCGAAATTCACATGGGAACGAGAATATCAAATGAAGCTTAAGTACCCTTAACTATTCTAAAGGACGATGCCAGCAGACGAAGGTATTGATTTAAATTTCGGGATGAAATTTCTTTCAACATGGGGATGATGTGACAACTCATCCAAAACTCACTCGATTTCGATTTTTGTGTGCCAATGCAGTAGACCAGTGATGGAACACTCTCACCATGTAACGCAATTTTCGAGACGAAAATTCTTTCAACATGGGGATAATGTGACATCCGGTAAATTTCCGTTACCAAACTCCGTTAGTTCCGTTAAGTCTTGCATACACGTGTCGTAAACACACACTAGTTGTCGTTTAACGTTGGTGACCTAATAATAATGAATAATGTTAAATTAATGAGAATCTAATTGATTATGTGATTATTTTGTTATCTTTATGTGTTTGCATGTTTTTAAAATGCTAATTAGAAAATTAATCGCGTAACGCGGAAACGTGCCTATTTATTCGTATGTCTTGTGTTTTTATAAAGATAAGATATATAATGATTTTCATTAGTTTATATCTTTATATTATTAAGTTAAAAACACTTTACAAAGTGTTTAAAGTCTAGTTTTTATAAAATACAAATTACAAGGGTTAAAAAGGGTAAATATGTAAATTAAAATTAAACAAAACACACTAACCCTAATCCCCACCCCCCCCCCCCCCATTGGCCGCAAGCACCCACACACACCCCTCTCCTTTGCGAAATCAGCCAAGAACAAGCAAGGGAACTCGAAATTGGATCGATTTCAAGGCATACAACTTGTTGGAATCATCAATTACAAGCTATAACACGTTTAAAGGTTATATTTTTCATGTTTTTGTGGGTTTTTGTTGAGGGCCGAACCCTAATGCAACTTTGGGTCATGGAGTCGAAATTGATGTTAGTTGTTGGTGTTAGTATGTTAGTTGGATTGATTACATGTTGTTTAACGTCGATTATGTATGAATTGTATGTTTTTAGTGGATTGATCATGAACTTTGATTATAGGCAAACCCTAATTCAAAAATTGGTAGGATTATGGATGAATGATGATTGTTTGATGAATGTTTGATGATTAATAGGTTGTATGAATGCTAGGTTACATTGATTTTGCAAGAAATTGATGAATTGATGTTGATGTTCATAGCTTACTAATAATAGTAACTTTATTTTGCATGTAATGTTGAATTATTGATGAATTGATGTTATGGATGTGTTCATGATGATGATTAGATGCTAGATTGTTGTTATGAATGCTAGAAATCTTTGAATGGATGTTGTTGTTCATGCTAGATTGTTGTTTTGTTCATGAAGATTGTTAGATTATGGTGATTAGGTATTGTTGATCATGTCTAGATGTTGTTATGAGCTTGAGATGGTATAATTATGATGAATTCATGAATACATTGGGTGGTTGATAGATGTTGGGATGTACTTTCTAAAAAGGGAAACTTTAATTGCATAAAGTTTGAAAAATGATAGTTTGAACATGTTTGGGATGTTAGGAGCATGTTAGTATGATCATGGATGCATTCTAATGTGGTAGAACATGGTAATTTGGTTGTATGTGATGATGGGGTAATCATGAATGATATTTGGACATTTATGATCATGTATGATTTGGATGTTGATTAGTAGTAGGACATCATGTTTGGGACTGGAAATTGATTATTGTGGTGTATGCTGGATGTGATGAATATGATTGTGATCATCATACACGCGTGCAAATCTGAGGCCCCTACTTAGTAGGATTGGCAGGGTTTAGGAAGTGAAGTCATGAGTGGCTTCACATGGCATGTGGTGCGTGATTTGATCTTTGTGTGGCATGTTAGTTATGTTATAACTAGTAGACATGTTAATGTTCTAGATTCGCATGACTTTTATGATACTTGGTTGTATGATGATCTGAGTGATACACCTGGATAGTATAGCATACATATGATCAATTTGAATGTTAACCATGTATGATATATGTGTTTGAATTGCTGGAATGGTTTTACAACACATGAAGTAACCAACGGGTCAAACGGGTCAACTAGGTCAAACCTGTCTGTTTTGTTTGAAATCTTGAGTCCTTGGTTGTAGTGTACTTAGGGTTTCACATGTTCTTTGATTACACGTACTCATGTACTTATATGATCTAGGTAACCTCTGAAGGTTGTCTGTCTATTTTGTTTGACAAGTCAAACTCTAAGTATCTATACGCATATCAGGTGAGTTCATGCCCCACTCTTTATTTAATCTCTTTTGGGGGAGATAGCATACTGGTAAATCACAAACGCTTTATATATTCAAGTTGTGTATAATATTATATAGTGGTGATATCATGGAAAAGTCCTCACACTTTCGAATTGTTAATATTGAATAGCGGGGAAATTTGGGTAGTACTATTGGGTCTGACGAGCCCCACCTGTGTGACTTGATGTCAACCGGGTGCAATTTGTCCTAATAAACATTGTCACGACCTGTTAAGTCGTGACAGGAGGCAACAAAGTAACACAGTCAGCTTCAATTGCGAAATCACTATGAAATAATATTATTGTTAATGGACTAGCTATCTGTTACAATGCACTACTTTTATATCTCTATTATTAAATTGTTTATGTTTGAATATCTCTTGAACTCACCAATCATTGTGTTGACATTTTAGTATGCTATTCTCAGGTTATTAGCTTGCTTGCCATAGGAGCACTACATGGTTCACTTGCATTCTAAGACTCGGTCTTCAAGACATTTTTAGCATTTTAATGATTAATGTTTACTCTTTTGGGTTGGCACATATTTTGCCATAGTATACACTTTTATTTCTTTGGGTTGTTTTTTAAAACGCTTCCGCACAGTTTAAAGTTTGTACTTTGGTTGAATTTATTTAAATTATGGCATATAGAGTCATTCTGAGTAACTATTGACTGTGATCCTAGTTTGTTCACACGCATCGCGGTAAAACTCCGCAAGTAGCTAAATTGTTCGGGGTGTAGCATATGATATTGGTACGAGAGATATCCAATGTGCAAGTAAGTTATATCAAACGAATGAAAGTATGAACGAAAGAATGACAAAGATAATAATAGTATTATCTGTATGTACGTATGATGTATGATCACATACACTTGTAATGAAAGGTTTTAATGAAACTAAAGTATATTTGTTATAAAAACTAGAACTCACTCAGCAACGCTGACTTTTTATATGTTTTCCAGTTGGCAGGTAGTGATTGCTGAGGATGGTACTGCGAGGCTACTCAGCTCTTTTGGGATGGCATCCAATTATAATGCTTTTGTGATGTAATGCAAACATGTATTTTGTAACCGGATAATGATGTATTATTTGGCAAAAGTGTTTATAATGAAATGAGATGTCTTTTTAAATATTTCCGCTGCAATATTTTCTTAAGACAAATGTATTTATATGTTTTATGCGCGATGAATGACCAACTATAAGTGTCCCAGAATCGGGGCCTTACATCTTATAAGGAAAACACAAATGATCTTGATGAATTTATTGAGGGTGTTATGTGTTTAATCAAAGAATGCATGGGATTGAGGCTGTTTAGCGTTTAAGCGATGAATGCACGGGAAAGTATGATTCAGATAATGAAATATTAAACACTTTAGAAGGATGGATGTCAAAGCTAACAAAATATGAAAAAAACAAAAAGAAAATATAATGAAAAAAGATACAGTTGGAGATGTTGAAGATAACAGAAAGTATGAAAATGTTATAGATAGAGAAAACATCATGAACTGATTTAGATGCAGAGAAGAAAGAAAAAGATGTAAATGTTATAGATGAAGAAAACATGAAGAAGGGAGTTGATTTAGATGCATAGAAGAAAGAAAAATACGTCGATGTCTTAAATGGAGAAATCATCAAAAAAGGAGCTGATTTATATGAAGAAAATAAAGAAAAAGAAGATGTAGATGTTTCAGACGGAGAAATCATTAAGAAAGGAGCTGATTTAAATGGAGAAAATAAAGAAAAAGAAGATGTATATCAAGAAGGAAATAATGTAGGTGTACAGGGGAAAAAATAAGAAGATGCAGATGGAGAAGGGAAACAACTAGAAAGTGTTTTAGATGGAAAGAAGATCATGAATTTAGCTGATTTAGAAGGACAAATAATTGAGAAAGAAATCGTATACGATAAGGAAAAGAAGAGACAGATTGACAAGAGGAGAATATAGAAAATGATGAGGATGATACTGAAAAAATATCTTAAAAACAGTACAATCTTGCAGACAAATGATACTCAAATGAAAACATCAGAGAAAAAAAACAGAGAAAATACAAGAGGCATAACAAAATTGTTCAAAGCTCTAAGATCGCCCATTAAAGAGCATGTTGTGCAATTCAATGTTAAACTGCACAAAGATGAAAAACTTGTAGCAAAATATATATTCGCAACAATCGGTGATATTTGGTAATTATCCGACTATCTTGATTTATTATATAACGTATTTAATATCACATATTTTTAAATATCTTATCTATTAAACTAATGCAGGGAATTCCTCTTTGAAACTGAAACCGGGAATAAAGTTATAAAACCTCAAAATTAAGCTTTGAGTCGTTTTATCAAAATGAATATTTGCATTGCAGTATCATGACTTACTGGTCACTTATACTAAGCAACGAGGAACAATTCAGAGGAAATAACTCACCTAAAAGACTCTTTTGCCCATGTGATACGGTAGTATGATTTTTTTTAATATTAATTTGTATTAAGTAGTATATTTTTATTAAAAAAATTAATATGAAAATAAAGTACAATATATGTTGGATTAGAAAATATAGTACAAGTCATGTATAGTATTTTATAATACCATACATACTCTACCAATGTTTTTATAATCAAATTAGACATCGAACCAGACGCCTCACTGCTTCGGTGGTCAGACCAGATTTAATAATCGGATTACGTCATAATTTTATATATAATATATATATACACTATATTATGTATATATATATATATATATATATATATATTTATATATATTTATATATATAATTAAATATAAGTAGCTTATATATGATTTATATATGTATTTTATAGTTATATATAAAACTTAACTAAATTTATATATCTAACCCACTAATTTACGGTTCAACGTCCTGTTATTGCCCATTAAAATGAAAAACTATATCAAAATCCAGTTCGAACTGGTCTAGTTTCCCAGTCCGACCACCGGTTTGGGACGAACTGGCAGGTTCGACCAGCCCAAAATGAATCATAGCAAAACTGGACCGGACACCTAACCGATCCCCGGTCAAACCGGCTAGTCCGATCCGGTCCAAACAACATTGTACTCTATACAGTTTTCATGTATAAGAATCATATATTTATATATAATAAAACTAATTATTTTTGTGAAACATACTTTACATGCATAGGGATTTTAATATGAAGAAAAGTGTTGCAAACCAATGGAAAATTTCCGGATGAGTGTAGAAAGCATTCTATTTGATTCATCATTAAGTTCAATTAAAGACGTAGACATGATATTCATCTCAATTCTCCAACATAAGCACTTTTATGTCATTTGTTTTGATTTCAAAACACCCTCAATTGAGATAATGGACAACATGAAGAAAAAATCAAACCGAAACAAGACACACGCATTAGAATGGTGGTAATATACTAATTTAAAACTCATCTCGTTTATAACACAACACATTTTCTAACATTTGTAAATAATGTACTAATTTTAAATATTCTGATTTCAGAAATCAATTATGTTTTTATACTTGAAGGAAGAAGAGCCTAAAAAACATGAAAGAATGAAAGTTTTGCATCTAACAAGATAAGCCGCATATGTAGCAACATGTGCTATATTTTTATATTATAATAGAATGTATTTTGTGTTGTATTTAAAAAATAAAACACAACTATAAAACTATGTATGATTAAGTAATATAATAGAAGTCTTTAACATCATACATATGAATTAAAAAGCAACACATCATATGTGTTGCATATGTAGCATCATGTGTTGTATTTTTATATTATAATATAATGTATTTTGCACTGTATTTAAAAATAAAGCATATCTATAAAACTATGTATGATTAAATAATATAATTGATGTCTTTTACATCATACATATGAACTAAAAAGCAGCACATCATATGTGTTGCATATGTAGCAACATGTATTGCATTTTTATATTATAATATTAGGTATTTGGCATTTAATATATACTAATTATCAAGTTAGTTGTGCATCATGTGTTGTACATTATGTTTAGTGAAGTTGTATCCATCTTTTGTTTTTTGTTTTTTTTCTTTTTTATAATCTTTAACTTTTATATTTTAACCAAATACGTTTACATATTTTATAATTTAATCCTAATACTTTTTTACTTTCAACATTGGTCTCCTATATTATTTATATTTTTACAAATGTTCCCTTTTACGTTTCGGTATAAAAGTTGTGAATTAACAAATCGCAACGTGCGTGTGTAGTTCAACGTTTTTTAAGCTTATTTTTTCCGTTCAACGGCAACGTCGCAATGCACTGGTCCTAGATAGACTTATGTAACACCTGGTTATTTTTAAAAGACAAGAAATAAAGAATAAAAGAAAGAAAGACAATTCAGTCCAAGTGGAGGGACTAAAAGTGTAAAAAGGACAAAAATCTTTGAAAAGTTGGTGTAAAGGTGGGCATGGCCGCCCACCCTCACTTCACATCATCATCTTCACCCGGTTTTAGAGAGAGAGCAGAGAAACTCTTGGCTAAAGAAAGAAGAAGAAGAGAAGTGAATTCAAGGTAAGAATTCAAGGTTTTCATATGTTTATGATGGGTTTTACCCGGCGTGCCACCGGATCGCGAGATTGAGTTCCAAATTGACTTGATACCCGGTGCTCAACCCGTTGCCAAAGCACCGTATCGATTAGCTCCCACAAAAATGAAAGAACTCATGGAACAATTACAACAGCTGCTCGATAAGGGGTTCATTAGACCGAGTATCTCTCCTTGGGGTGCTCCGGTCCTGTTTGTGAAGAAGAAAGACGGTAGTATGAGGATGTGTATTGACTACCGAGAGCTGAACAAGTTAACGATGAAGAACCGATACCCCCTACCAAGGATAGATGATCTGTTTGATCAGCTCCAAGGTGCTAGTTGGTTTTCGAGGATAGATCCTCGATCTGGTTACCATCAGCTGAAGGTGAAGGAGCAGGATATCCCTAAAACAGCTTTTTGCACGCACTACGGTCACTACGAATTCCTTGTTATGTCATTTGGCCTGACCAATGCACCAGCTGCTTTTATGGATTTGATGAATCGAGTGTGTCGGCCAACGTTGGATAACTCAATGATTGTGTTTATTGATGATATCCTGATTTACTCAAAGAGCAAGGAGGAGCACGCCGATCACATTCGGGAGGTGTTAGAGACCTTAAGAAGGGAGAAGTTGTATGCCAAATTCTCCAAATGCGTGTTCTGGTTACGCGAAGTTCAATTCTTGGGTCACGTGATAAACCCAGAGGGGATTATGGTAGACCCTGCTAAGGTGGAGGCTGTGATGCAATGGAAGTCTCCAAGGACGCCATCCGAGATTTGTAGTTTCTTGGGGTTGGCGGGTTATTATCGAAGGTTCATCCAGGATTTTTCCAAAATCGCTTCTCCACTGACCAAGTTGACCCGAAAGGATGTAAAGTTTACGTGGGGTCAAGCTCAAGAGCAGGCGTTCGAGGAGTTAAAAGTAAGATTAACTCAAGCTCCTATCTTGTCATTACCCGAAGGAAGCGAGGACTTGGTGGTACATTCTGATGCTTCTTACTCGGGGTTCGGGTGTGTATTGATGCAAAGAGGGAAGGTTATAGCCTATGCATCCCGACAGTTGAAGGTTCATGAGGTTAACTACCCTACTCATGACCTGGAGCTAGCAGCCGTGGTCTTTGCGCTAAAGATTTAGAGGCACTATCTGTATAGGACGAAGTGCACCATTTTCACGGACCACAAGAGCTTGAAGTACTTCTTCGAGCAAAAAGATTTGAACATGAGGTAGAGGCGATGGTTGGAGCTTATAAAGGATTACGATTGCGAGATCCATTACCATCCGGGCAAGGCCAACGTGGTGGCCGATGCTCTTAGCCGGAAGGAGAGGCCCGAGCCGATTCGGGTGAAAGCATACCAACTAATCATGACCTCTGACATAATGAAACAGGTCAAGGAGTTTCAGTATAAGGCATTAAGAGAAGATCATCTAAACTCTAAAAGAATGAGAGGTCTGGTTGGGGAATTGGGTGAAAACACATTTGGTGTTAAAACTCAATTTGGACGGGTGTGGATTCCTCGTTTCGGGGATCTACGTGTGAGGATTATGGATGAAGCTCACAAGACTCAATACTCCATTCATCCCGGCGCCACAAAGATGTATCAAGATATGAAGAAAGATTATTGGTGGCCGGGTATGAAGCGTGACGTGGTGGAGTATGTGAGTAAGTGCCTTAATTGCCTACAGGTGAAGGCGGAACACCAGAAGCCGTATGGGAAGATCCAATCTTTGGATATACCGGAATGGAAATGGGAGCACATCAC
The DNA here is from genome assembly GCA_025506515.1 of Flaveria trinervia. NCBI lineage: Eukaryota > Viridiplantae > Streptophyta > Magnoliopsida > Asterales > Asteraceae > Flaveria > Flaveria trinervia. The sequence continues at coordinate 27,722,001 of CM046443.1, forward strand.
CATGGATTTAATTACGAAACTACCCCGTACTCCGAAAGGATACGATGCCATATGGGTGATTGTTGACCGCTTGACGAAGAGTGCTCACTTCCTACCGATCTGCGAGACATATTTATCCGAGAGGTTGGCTGACCTGTTCATCAAGGAGATTGTAACTCGTCATGGTGTGCCGGTGTCCATTGTGTCTGATCGTGACACCCGATTTACATCTAAATTCTGGAAAAAATTCCACGATGCTATAGGGACGAGGTTACATATTAGCATGGCTTATCATCCCCAAACCGATGGTCAGTCAGAAAGGACCATCCAGACACCGGAAGACATGCTTCGGGCATGTGTGATTGACTTTGGGGGAAGTTGGGATTACCACTTACCGTTAGCTGAATTCTCGTACAACAATAGCTATCATACCAGCATTGGCATGCCACCATACGAGATGTTATACGGTAGGAGATGCAGAACACCCGTTTGCTGGGGTGACACTGGTCAGAAAGAGTTGGGGAGTGTCAAGGTAATCAAGGCTACAACTGAGAAGCTTGAAAAGATTAAAGCCTTCATGAAGGCAACCAAAGATAGACAGAAGTCGTATGTCGATAAACGACGTAGACCAATTGAATTCCAGGTGGGTGACCGGGTTATGTTGAAGGTCTCACCTTGGAAGGGTATCATCAGATTCAGGAAGCAGGGCAAGTTGAGCCCAAGATATATAGGCCCTTTTTGAATCATTGCTCGAGTAGGAGAGGTGGCCTATAGATTGGAGTTGCCAGATGAGTTAAGTGGAATTCACCCGACATTCCATGTATCTCATTTGAGGAAGTGCTTAGCTGATGAAGACATGATTGTTCCATTGGAGGACATTGAAGTTGATGAAGGGCTCAATTATGTGGAGCAACCAGTGGAAATCAACGATCGTAAAGAGAAGAGGCTGAGAAATAAAGTGGTTCGTCTTGTGCGTGTACAGTGGAAGCACAGGAAGGGATCCGAATCTATGTGGGAAACTGAGGAGGAGATGAGGCAGCATTATCCTCGTCTGTTTGAGGAATAACAGGTTTGGGGGACGAAACCTATATAAGGGGGGTGGACTTGTAACACCCGGTTATTTTTAAAAGACAAGAAATAAAGAATAAAAGAAAGAAAGGCAATTCAGTCCAAGTGGAGGGACTAAAAGTGTAAAAAGGACGAAAATCTTTGAAAAGTTGGTGTAAAGGTGGGCATGGCCGCCCACCCTCACTTCACATCATCATCTTCACCCGGTTTTAGAGAGAGAGAGCAGAGAAACTCTCGGCTAAAGAAAGAAGAAGAAGAGAAGTGAATTAAAGGTAAGAATTCAAGGTTTTCATATGTTTATGACGGGTTTTATCCCGGTTATATGCTTATGTGCTTATGTGTTTGTGTGTGTATTCGTGTGTGTGTTTTTAGGTGTTTTGAACTCATAGCAAGTGGGTAAAAAAGAAGAACACCCAAGTTGCACCAAATGAGTTCTAGACCCTGGTTTTTACTTGTTTCAAACTATCTTTGGGGCTGAAAATGTATTAAAATGTTTTTGCAAAGTTTATGTATGTTACTCGTATGTATTGTGCTTGTTAAATGTTGAATTCTTGAATGTTTATAGGTTGTTCATGCTTAGAATAGTTATGTTAAGCTTAGAACAGATGGGTTTGATGAATGTGTATGAAAAACATGCTAAGAAAAAGTTACACAGAAGATTCATACGTCTGAAAATTCCTTAGAAAGATTTAAGTGTAGGCCCATGCGCCCCAATAGTGCCCATGCGCCCAAGTGGCTCATGCGCCCAAGTGGCTCATGCGCCTAAGTATCCATGCATCCGAATTATCCATGCGTCTAAGTGTTCATGCGCACAAATAGTGCCTGTGTGCCTGAATAGTTCATGCGCCTAAAGTGAAAAATGATTAAGTGTTGGCTGATGCACCTATATAGTGGTGAAACGCCCAAACAGGGCTCATGCGCCCAAATAGTTCCCATGCGCCTAAGCACTTAGAAATTTTTACAGAATTTTCTAGGAGTCTGTGCTTTAGGGTTTTGACCTAGGTTGACTAAGGGCTTATTAATGATGATGTTCCAGGCATGTTATGATTACATATGATGTTCCTTATTGTTTATCATTGATATTATTATTATTACTTATAGTATGTGACTTTACGTGGTATGTTATTATCGTAACGTAAAGTATCTAGTAATAATAAAGTGAAAGAGCAATAAAGAAAAGAAGAGGAACATTAATGAAAATGTTAACAAGTCTTGCAAGCTCATAGAAGGGACACGATCGTGTTGTCGTTAGCTCAACTGTGCTGCGGGCTAGCTACCCTATTGTGCACACAGGGCCAATCAATTGAGATTGGCAGGACCCTTGTAGCGTACCCTAGGTGATTGGGTCGGTCTTATACACAGTACACAGAGCCCCTTCGGGGGATACAGTTGACCCTTTCGAGGGATATGGATGGCCCATCACCCGTTTTTCATCGCGCACATAGTTGGGGTATTGCTCATTGGTCCACATAGACAGTGAAAGATAAATATAAAAGATTACAGAGTAAACAAGGCATACAGTAATGAGAACGGACAATGATTGTTCATATAGTTGATGCGTGCTCGTATATATAGTACAGAGTTCTATTTTACAGAAAATAGTATTTTCTTATACTGCATATAGAAAGTATTTTATTACTTATAGAACTAGAGCTCACTCAGCAACGCTGACTTTTATACATTTTCAGTTGGCGGGTAATTATTGCTGAGGATGGCACGAGAATGAAGCTACTCGGCAGAGAAAGTCTGACATCCATTCGTATTTTATGTTGTTGTTGTTTTGTAATACAGTAAAACAATTCTTTTGTAACCAGTTAAATAGTGTTGTATTGCTCAACCACAGTGGTTTAAATGAAATGAATGGTTTTTGATAAACTAATTCCGCTGCTTAAGATTGTATAGTTATAATGTTTAATGTTTTTAATTGCTGTGAATGACCGACTGTGAAGTTCCCGGAACGGGGCCTTACAACTTATTCATATTATACTAATTATCAACTTAGTTGTGTATTGTGGGTTGTACTTTATGCTTTATATAATGTACATCATTTTGTTTTTTCTATATTTTTTATTTTTAACCCTATAGTTTTCATCTTATATTTAACTTTAATACATTTCACATTTTCAACTTTGGTATCATATACTTTATCATTTACAATTTTTTTGTTTTACGTGTCGGTTTAAAATTTCCGAGTTTAGATACAGGCACATGCGTATGTAGTTTAATGATTTTATATGTATTTTTTTCTGTTTCACGACCACGTTGATAATACACTTCATTCTACTTTATACATATTAACACGTCGGAATGCACATGCATGGTTTAAAATTTTAAACTATTTTTATGTTCAGTTTTGTTTTTTATTTTGTTTTATAAGTTTTTCTGGTGTTGGTGGTCACTAATGAGGTTTGATATTCGTGTTATTTGATAGGGTTTTACATTCCCACCGCAACGTGTGGGGTTAAATACTAGTTGTATCTAAAAATAAAGCACAACTATAAACATATGTATGATTCAAGAATATAATTAATGTCATTTACATCAAACATATCTATACTACTATATAATAGAGAAATCATGGCTACATTTGTAATTTTACATCAATTTTAATATTACATACGAAGAGTTGCAAGCTTTAATGTGTAATGTCATAAGATTTATTTTTATTATACCCCTTTTAAGTTTTAAATACTTGTACTTCACCATTTTCTAATTAAATTTAAAGTAAGACTATTATATTTAATGTTATCTTAATCTATCTATATCTATACTAATATATAATATAATTTTTTGAACAACATTGGAATTTAATCTATTTTTAAGACACTTAGAAACAATTTTGTTATATTTGATACAAGTGATTATGCATAAACAACTTGTTATATTCAAATTTGATCATCCCTACAGTAATATAGATATGTTTGATATATTACATTAATCAAATAAAAAATAAAATGAAAGTTAACACAATAAGAAAGAGTTAGCTAAAGACAAAGTCCTAAAAATATTTATACCCCCGCCGCACCGCACGAGCTTCACCAACTAGTGAATTAAAAAGTCGTACATCATCATAAATTCTAAGAACTACCAACATCACGTCCGGTACCAATTGCATTATCGATACCACCACCAACATTCTTCAATGTACAACTTCACTCATTATGGCCTCTCATTCCATAGATCAACAACACCTAGTCTGTTTCCCTATTTTTTTCTCTAAAGATGATATATCTTGAAAATGTTTATAATGTTTATGAGAACCGGAACCTTTGTTTTTAATTCCAACAGATCTTCTAAAAATAATAATAGATGGATAATCAGAACCAATAATATTCCCCAACCTCTGATTCTTAGGTATTGATTCTGAAGGAACATGTAAAGCATCCACATTCGCTTGTGTTTTCTTTACTTCCTCTAAGTAAATTTTTAATTGATCCATGTTTGGAAAAAATTTGCCGATAATATAAGCATGCCTATACACAATATCATAAACAATGCTGTCAACAAGATCAACATTTGCACCAAGATCTCGCTCAATAACAGTATGCATTGACTTATTTGGAGTAGCATCTCGTGTCCATCTTCTCATAATATATCTTTCAAGAAACTATTTAATACCACATAGTCTTAAAACATAGAAGATATGTCGGCATAACAAACCGTATTGCTCATATTAATTGCAACTACATGTAACTACATATCATTTTGCCTAAACAAAACTTATATCAGAAAACATAACAATCAATAACAATTGCAAAATGTGTTGCATTATAAAACTAAATCAGTTATAGTACAAAAATAGATGATTTTTTAATAAAATCACCATATTAATGGATAAAACACTTTGTACTGCATTAGAATCTTTGCACAAAAATCACATAGTATTGTATTTTTATAAAAAGAATGAATCAAAACCTCAAAGGTGCATGAGACAATAACATCTAACTCCTTAATTGAAAACTTGACAAAGTCACCAGCCGGTTCAAAACATTTTCATTTACATTCATGAACAATACCAATGATTTCATATTGAACATCATAAAATATCTCCATTGTGTAAATCTTTTCAGCTTGATCTTCTGACTCGTAACTAGTTTTCATCTCAGGTGTTGTGTGTTTTGTATTATGATCATTTTTACGATAGGTAAACCTTTGAGCCTCCATAGCAATATCGAAATGACTTAAAAACTCTAACAAAGACTAATTTGTGTTGCTAATCTAACCAAAAAATGGCTTTCACTCTCGGACCTAGACGTAGTACGCATAAGGCCACACATTTGTTCATGGCCATAATATGCAGGTATTCAATTTTGTCTCAATAAAAACATGTTTAACAACCATTTGTTAGCAGGTTCAATAGCATCAGTCCAAATAATGTCACACAACTTACGCCTAAAAGACTTATCTTGGGATAACTTAGGTCCAACCTGTTACAAAAAGATAATTTTCATTGCGCTAAAGAAAACAACACATTTAATAGATCATAAATGAAAATAGTACAAAAAAGTAAAATCGACCTTGGATGAAACTTTGTTCATATATGCCACATGCATAGTCGGTGTCTGCTAGTTAGGAAAACATCTTGAATTGCAATCTTCATGGCCGGGTCCTGATAAGTAACCACAACTTTAGGAGCCACACCAAAATATTTTAGAAAAGCAGTAACCACTTATATGAATATGCAGTTTTTGAACCTAACAAGCCAACCCCAAATGTAATGTTGTAATGATGATTGTCTATTCCAGTGAAGGACACAAAAACCAAGTCATACCTACAAACAATAAAAACAACAAACAAAAATTCGTATGAATTAAACAAATTTAAAATATATAAAAAATTGTAAAACAGTAAAAAAACATCACAAAATAGGATATGTGTTAGTAAGGAATGTAGTTTCAAAAGATATAACATCACCAAACATAACATAATCCCACTTCATATCCTTGTCGGCCCAAAATAAATCAGCAAGATCATCTTCCTCTCCCGTTAAATATTCACAAGAAAACACGGGTAAACACTCCTTTTTCTTTAGAAGACAATTTACGGCCATATCAACATCAAATTCACCAAGAAACAAATTAAGGTCACTTTTAAAGTTGTTGCTCGCAAACCCACCACACATTACTTTCATAATATTAAACACTTCATAGGACCAATATTCATTTTAGAAAAATAAGTAATTAGTTATTGTTGAGTGAATGGCAAATCTTGTGCTACACATAATAGATGGTAGTCCTCAGGACCAACAAAGCTGTGGTTATGCTTCTCATCAAAACCATAAAATGGTATTGTATTTCTTACATTTACTTAACCCTAAACAAATGTGAGTCTTACAACCGGTGCGTTTAGATGGACATTTGATCTTTTGATTTCTTATCACAACCATAGTTATCATTATATTAACCGTGTCAATGACATGAAATGTCTTATGACCCTCTTTTGCACAAACTATATATTTACTTTTAATAACACCGTTTGATGTATACTGGATATGCTTACGTGCCTCAAAACCACTTAACTTAGCATAATTTTTGTAAAATCATATTCATCAAATGAGCAAAACTTCATACCAACTATAGGTTTGGATGAATCTGAAACATTAGGAACATAATTCTTCTTTCTAGAGATGTACGAACACCTATAACACAAAACAGAAAACATTGAATTACAAATAATGATTCAATGTTTAAAACATAGAAACAAATACAACACATATAAATTGCTAAATATATAATGAAATGTATTTTTGATTTAAAATAGCACAAATAATAAAAACAACACACATAATGAAAAATCACATTTAATAAAAACAACACACTTAATGAAAACAATACACTGCATAGTAGGAAAAAACACAAATTCTAGTAATTACAAGTGTATGTGAATTAAATATAAAACAACACTTTTGAATGGCTAGATACATAGAGAACACCATTGTTTTAACCATAAAACTAAAAAGAAACATAGATAAGGAAAACATCACACGTAATTAAAACAACATACGTAATTAAACAAAACTGAATAGACATAAAAATTTTAATCGAAACCTTTATTGATTGCATTGACAGACATTGTAACTACAGAGTAGAAGAATAACTTGATTTTCGTTTCAAAGTTGATAAAAAATCATGAGTTGATGAATTTGGTTTCGTGAAATAGAAGATTCTTATTATTGTTTCAACGATCGTATTCTGCAATAGTGATATTGAAATCAGTTGGCATTGCAAATTCTGATAAGAACTCATGATCTCAGGATTTGATTCGTGAAATTGAGGACGAGGACAACTTGATTCAATGAAGTGCAAATTTTGATAAAAAAAACTTGTGGTATCATAATTTGATTTCGTGAAATTGAATGCAACTTGATTTAATGATTGTGATATTAATATCAATTTGATGATCTCGAGAACTTGATTTGATTTCTTCAGTTGTTATGAAAAATCGGATTTGATTGAATATCGGAGGTGATAGAATGAAAATTGAAGAAGAATATTCAATTAGCAAAAATACCCTCCCTTGCTAAATTTAAAACGGTCACATGTCATAATAGTATTTGTTCTTGGGTAGTGGTGGTTTCTATAGTTTTCAATTATAAACATGGTTTTTATTTGATCATTCTCTTATATATACATATATATATATATATATATATATAGAGGAGGGTTCCAATGGAAACCATATTATAATTGGAAACTAAAAAAACCAATTTTTTACTTTTTATCATTTTGATCTATGGTTGAGATTAATTAGTGTTATTTAAATAAATTAATTAAAGATTGTAAGTATTTAATAAGACCTTACGGGCATAATTGGAAAAACACAAAATAATTAATTTGGTAACCACCAAAATAATTAAATTATTCTTAAATTCACTCAATTTTTTTTCTCTTTCATCTCACCTCTCTCATCTCTTCTATTTAAAAAATATATAAAATCAAATTAAATTCATTTTTGGTTTTACTATGAATGATTAGTTTATTTTTTTAGTTGACGTATGTTTATATAAGTTCTATTTACGTATATTAAGTAAGTCACATGTACATATATGTGAGATTGTTGCAAGAAAGGCTAACAACAGATGAGTTGTAACCGTACCCTTACAAAAATTATTAAAAAATTATCAAAATAAAAGGATAAGACTTTTTTCATATACATAAATTAAAATAATACAATACAATAAGTACACAATTTACATATGTAACGGCAGTAATACGTATATGTAACAATAGTGTTACGTGCATGTCATAACAATGTTACGTGTATGTAACAACAGTGTTACGTGTATGTAACAGCAGTGTTACGTGTATGTAACATCTGTGTTACATATATGTAACAACAATACTAATTATTTATTTGTTCAGTTTCTTTCTTAATGACCTAGATAACATTTTTTCATCCCATTGGTCGTCATCTTCATAACTATCAAACTTACATATACGTACGTCACGAGTGGGTACATATATGTATCTTATCCGGAAATCCATTTTCCATATAGTTCATCACCATCTTCATTAGGGTTACGTATACGTAACAGAGTTTATCATCATCTTCTTCATCTTGATGTTTAGTTCCATGCATATGTAACCTAGCCGCCACCTTCTTTTAAGATGCATCTTTATCATCTTCTTCTTGATTGTTGGTTTTGAATGATTAACAAGTTTAACCAAACTATTACCGGTGTTTCTTTGGTGTTTAAAGACAATTATGGCGTTCAAAGGTGATATTCAAAGTAGAAGAACCATTGACGAAAGAAAGTGGGTGGTGTCGACGGTGTTCGAAGGCGGTCGGGAGTCGTAGACGACGAGATATGGGCTTGTATGGTGATGTACGAGATGGAAAAACAATGGCGGCAAGTGATGGCGATGGTGGTATGAGATGGTGGTGATGATATGTTGATGGTGATGATGGTAGTGCCCTAATTAAAATCATGATGGTAGAATTTTTTAAAGATGATAGAAATATGTAATTCACAAATTCAATTATGGAGATAATAAATGAATTCTAAAGAAAAGATAATTACCAAAATTAAAAGGGTGTCAAATTACTTTACTAGCCTTTTAAATAAAAAATAAAAAATTTAAAAGAAAATAATTGATTGGTTAAAAGTGGTTTTTATGGTTTTTATTTGATCACTCCTATATATATATATATATATATATATAATATATATATATATATATATATATGAGAAAGTTTAATTAAAAAATAATATTTGCCTAATTAGTGAAAGAAAAAATGAATTGAGGACATATGACAAAGCTAGAAAAAGAGTTAAGGGGGTATTTTGGTCTATTAACCATTTAATTCAATTCTCTTTCTTCTTTTAAGAATGTAGCACATTTTTACCCACTCTTTTCACTCCAAAACCCTATCAACAATTAATATCAAAATATAACCAAACCCTAGAGATCTCTCCTTCTTTCAAACTCCAAAATTGCATGCAACAACTAGCTAGTGTTTAGAGGTGTTAACTTGAGCGGCAGGTGTTAACCGATAGTGCATTAAGACAATGGTTTGGTAGTAATGATAGCAGTAATAAGATGTAATGAAAAGTGACGGTGGATGACATCAATGATCAATGATACTCAAATGTGATTCGTTTTATCACATTCAGTTTGTCACTTAGATTGTTCAAGTATAAAACAACACATAGATTGTTGTTCTAACGCAAAAACAACAGAAAACGTGTACTATTCATGCAATATAGTACAAAACGTTAAAACAACAAAGAAAGTGTTGTTTCTATGTTGTTTATTATTTTGACATTATACATCATAAAAACAACACATGATATTTTCTTGTTTTGATGTAACACAACATAGAACATGCAAAACAGCACAAGATAGTATTGTTTGACACAAAGCATCACAAAACTTTGTTGTTTGATGCAAAGCAGCACAAAGTTTGACGTAAAGCAACACAAAACTATAGTGTTTGATTCAAGCAATACAAAACGGTGCTGTTTGACGCAAAGTGTTGGAGCATATATTGTCATATATAGTGTGTCTGTCGCTTGTCGAATAGTCTAGACTTAATGTAATACACCTGATATGTCGTAAACACATGAAACTGGGTCATTCGCAGAAGCATATGCGAATGAGACTGTACGACTGAGCCGCTAATGGACTAGTCATGCGACTGAGAGATACGATTGGGCCATTCGTAAGACTGAACCATAAGTATGGTCCAGTCGTACGATTGAACTATACGCATGGCCCAGTCGTATGAATGGGCCCAGTCGCATCTGATATGGGCTGAGGCCTATAAATACCAGTTTTATTGTATAGAGAGGTTAAAGAGTGTGCCCGGGGCCTAGGTGCTGCCGGATAAGAGGGGATCTCCCCTTGCCAAGAGTTGTGATTCTTATGTTGTAACGAGCTTGTAATCATTAGGTTTTATCAATGAAACCATTTTATTATAGTTCTGTTATTGTTTGTCTCTTGATTTTGGTTTTGTTTCTTTCCGTCAAGAACACGCTCGGATGTCTACCGATCCGGCGCCTTCACACAAAGCAGCACAAAACGGTGTTGTTTGACGCAAAACAACACAGTTCTATGCTGTTTCGACGAAATAAAACCCAAAAACGCTAAAATATAGCACAATTCTGGATTGTTTATTATTATTTTTCAATATAGCAATACTATACTTAAATTAAAGAGAAAAAATTCTTGACTTTATGGTTCCTTTATTTAAAAAAATAGTTTATTATGAAAACTATAAACGTTTAAAAGATTTGAATGGAAGTCAAAAAAGTCAACAAAGTGGTTACATACCCAAATTACTAGGGGTGTTCATCGAATCGAATCAAATTCGAGTTAATCAAATTGAATAAGTCGAATTTTGAAAATTCCAAACCGGAACCAAATTTGATTCTATTTTGAAAAAGATAAATCAAATTCGAATCGAATCGAATTCAAAACTTTCAAGTAGGATTCGAATTCGATTCACATTGAAAAAAATTTCAAATTCGAATCGAATTTGAATTTATTCGATTTGTATTTAATAAAAACATATTTAATCGAATAGCAGTTTCAAAATTCATTCAACAAATTTAATTTCAAATGCTCAAAATATTTAAACAGAAGTAACATATGAAATATTACAAGTTTTAAATAAGTTAAAAAGGTATCAATTAGGGTTTAACATTTTAGATTATATACTTTTTAAACTTTTAATTCTTAATTTCTCATATGCATATTTCTTAATTGTTATACAAAATAAATAAATGTATGTGTGTGTATTTGTAATTTGAATTTCGAATCAAATAGAATTGAAAATCACAAATTCGCAATTCGATAATTAGATCTTATATCGAATCGAATTCGAATTTTGAAAATTCAAATCGAATTTCGAATCAGTGCTTTTCGACTCGAATCGAATCGAATTTCGACTTTTTTGAATATTTCAAATCTGATTCGAATATTGAACACCTATACAAATTACTCTTCCACCTTTTTATTTTTTACATTTTTGTATTAACCATTGATTGAATAATTGAAGATATTTTAGTTTTCTTAGGCAAAATATATATTTTTAGTGGAACCTCCAAATTTTGTGAGGATGCATAAAATTATTTCAAATCATAACTTTAAACCAAATCAAAATTAAGTAAGTGTAACATCGCACACACTGTATGGGGTGCAAAAGAGTATTTAATATGGTAACATTGTTTTGTTGTTTTTGGGTTGTTTAGAAAAGAGTCGAATAAAATATAATATGTTGTCATTAAACGTATAGATTCGAGTGATTATTCATTTTGACCTATCAAATACTTTATCACGCCTTCGTAACGCACGACAGGTTAAAAACTTGTTTGTTACAAAAAACCAAAATAAGGATACATTGTGATCATGATCGAACTTTACGGGATCAACAAGGATTGTTAGTAGGTATAAATCCCTAATCCATTAATAATCTCCTGCATTTTCACTTCACTGTGGGAGGGAGAGAGATGATAATTATCCTTCCATTGTTTGGACGCCCAATCCAGGTAAGAAATCTCTGTTTGGTCAAATGTTAGGGTTTTTAATGATTATATTAGTAGTGAAAATATTGTAAGTATGATTTCTGGTAAAAATGCATAATTAACGAGGTTATGAATTTCTAATTAGTTGGGAGGTGATTATTTTCGTTAAGATATGATGTTAAGATGGGTAGGATGTGAGTTTGTGTCATTTTCAGTCGTGATTCATGAGGGTCTTTGCCCGAACATCAACCATGTTCTTGTGTGCGATTGAGGGGATCTGCAAGAGGGGACCATGGTCATGGTTTTGAGTTTTCTATGATTTAAGAATTTAACATAAACAACCTACTAATTAAGTGACACGATAGTAATAATGACTGATATTAGGGTTTTAATGGTACTAAGATGAGTATCCAATGTTTTATAGCTTTACTTGTCACACAATTATCTAAATGCTTGTTACTTCAATATGTGCACTCACGTTATGAATAATTGTTTTTGAAGTATGAGATAATCAATGACGAGCTTTGAATTATAGCTCGTATATCCTTGAACTTTCTCATTTTCTTTTTATGCTTATGAATATACAGATCAAGTTATGAGCTAGAATGACTGAAGAAGATATCATAAGATTGTATATGATTAATAGACATTGTCTTGCATAAAGAGTAGATATACACACAAACACTATAGTTGGTACATAATTTAAGTGAAGCCACCTACTAGTAGATGAGCATTTTGAAAGGACTTGACTGATAAAGATGCACATGTAACAGACTGTTGTCAACTTGATGATGGCAGACTGTTTTTTTATTTTCATGAAGTCAATGGTAGTGGGCACTCGCCCACTGCCTCTTACGCATGTGGGTGACTCCATGTAGTATTTGAACTATCAATGGTCTATCTGCCATGTGGTTTTAGATATGAAAAAAGGCATTTTGATTGCTCAACGGATCATGTGAGTGGTGATATTTCGTATCTCATTCGACTCGCTGCGTATCCTTTATATGTGATTTCCAAATTTTCATCAGTTACCAACATGTTTTACAATTCTGGTATCAGAGCTAAAACCATTCAATTTCAACCTTAAAATACCCTTAAAATTTCTATCATGAATCCATCCCATCACCTTAACTTTTAGTCCCGATGCGTATATCCTGAATTGCAATTTATAATTAGAAGAAAGTGAAGGAACTTCTTAACATGCTTCGCATAAAGTTAGTTAAAACAAATAGATAACGTAAAAGGAACTTTCTTATATATGTTTTTGATAAGGTCCAAACAATTAAGAAGGAAAACAACAATATTGAATAGATAAAGCTGGCCTGATTCGAGAGGGGCTAAGTCTCTAGTCATTACAAATCAAATTGAAAAAAAATAACCAGAACAAAAAATAATTGAAAAAAAGCCTGCTAGTTGAAGAAGATCATTTGCTAACTGCTCCTGAAAATGGGGTCGTGCATAACTTTCTACCATTCCACTAATTCACTGTTTTGTTGCCCATTGGGTCCACCCAACCACCAAAAACAACCTTAAACTATGATCCAAACCTAGAACTATTTTGGCCCAACGTATGGCCCATCTCATCTACTTTGGCCTGATTCCTCTTTCATGTGTATACTTGCTGGATTCTATCATTACTTCCCGTGCAGTAAAACACCTTGTCCTCAAGGCAGAACGTAGGAAATTGCTCCGTAATCAAATCATATTGTTCCCAAGTCGCTTCCTCAGCCAGTCGTCCGCACCAAGAAATTAACAGCTCCAAAACTGGCTGACCTGCCTCATCGACCCATCGGTGAGAGACCATCGTAGATGGAATAAGATCGACTTCCCAGTCCTTGGTAATAGGAAATGGAGCCAGTGGAGTAGAAGAGAAGGAACCTCGTGCAGGTTTAAGCATGGAAACGTGAAACACGGGTGAATTTTGGCATCTGGGGGCAACTCCAACTCGTATGCTACCGGTCCGATCACATGTTTAATGCGATAAGGGCCAAAAACTAAGGAGAAAGCTTTTCATACCGACGCTTAGCCAAGATACGCTGTCGATAAGGTTGAATTTTCAGAAATACATAATCATCGACCTGAAAGGATAGTTCCCGACGTTTGCTATTGGCTTGAGCGCGCATACGATCCTGAGCCTTGCTAAGATTGAAGCGGAGGATTTTAGTCATATCATCTTGAGTAATCGGCTGTTGCTCGAGATCGACATTCTTCGTATCCCCCATGGTGTAAGGTAGAAGCAGAGGTGGGTCGCCACCATAAACTATCAAAAAGGGGGTGGTACCTGTTGAAGTATGATACCCGGTATTATAGGAAAATTCAACCCAAGCCAGGTAGGAACTCCACTTGAAAGGTTGCTCATGGGTAAAGCAACGCATGTAGGCTCAAGGCATCAGTTGAGCACCTCCATTTGACCATCGGTTTACGGGTGGTAGCTGGTGCTTAATTGCAGCTTGGTTTGACGTAATCGAAACAACTCCTACCAAGTATTGCTAAGAAATATGACGTCTCGATCAGAAACAATGGAGCGAGGGAAACCGTGAAGACACACAATTTCTTTGTAGAATACCAAGGCAACAGATTTCGCTGTAAATGGGTGGGATAAACCGATAAAATGGGCGTACTTGCTTAACCGGTCGACTATGACTAGGATGGTATTGAGATGGTTAGACACCGGTAATCCCACAATAATATCCATGGAGATATCCTCCCAAATACGTTCTGGTATGGGAAGTGGTTGTAGCAATCCGACTGGTGAAAGAGTTTGGTACTTCTGGTTGTTGACAAGTGACACATTACTGCACATAAATGCGAATCTCTTGTTTTATACATGGCCAATAATATTGAGTAGATAGCTGCTTGATGGTCTTCAAAAATCCCTCGTGACCACCTATTAAAGAGTCATGGGCTTCCTCCATTAACTTGAGTTTTATGTGAGATACATTGGGAATGACTAAGTGTCATTTATAAAACAGGAGTTGGTCCAGCAAAGTGAAATTTGGGAATGAGGAAGGATCTGAGTTCAATTGCTGAAATTCCACTCGTGTGACTACGTGTCCGTAATTCCCCGACGAATTTCCTCCACATCAACACAATAAGGTATGGTCAAAGTCAAGAGGTCACTAGAATGAGCCATACGAGAGAGGGCATCTGCACCTTTGTTTTCTTTCCCTGGTTTATGAAAGATGGAGAAGTTGCAAGGCTTGAGTTTCAACAATAATCTCCGCTGTTCCGTTGTAGTGATTCGTTGTTCGACTAAAAACTTGAGGGTGTAATGATCGGTGCGAATCATAAAATGACGACCCAATAGGTAGTGGTTCCATTTTTGGACAACTAACACTAGCGCTAATAACTCCCGATAGTATGCAGATTTGAATTTATTAGAAGAGGAAAAACCCTTACTAAAATAAGCCACCGGGTGTTCCTCCTAGGATAGAATGGCCCCAACCCCCTCCGATGATGCATCGCATTCCACCATAAATGTTTTCGAAAAATCCGGTAACCATAGAACGGGAGCAGATATAAGAGCCTGATTTAGTGCAAGGAAGGCTACAAGCACTTCATTGGACCACCTGAATCCATCTTTCATGGTGAGGGCAGTTAGTGGTTGTGCAATCAACCCATATTTTTTTACAAATCGGCGATAGTATCCGGTTAACCCTAAAAATCCTCACTTGTTTGACATTGGTTGGGGTAGGCCAAGATTGAACTATTGCTACCTTTTCCTGTTCAACATGTACGCCTTCAACTGTTACCACATGTCCCAAAAATAGCACGTTAGATGTCCAAATAGCACTTTGAAAATTTAGCAAAGAAACGATGCTCGTGTAACAACTTAAGTGCCTGTTCCGAGTGTTGCATATGCTGATTCATACATGTGTTGTATATGAGGATATCATTAAAGAAACCAAGATAAAACGTCATGAAAAGGGGCAAAACAAGTCATTCATAACAACTTGGAAAGTTGAAGGTGCATTCGTAAGACCGAACGGCATGACCTTGAATTCATAGTGCCCGGAATGTGTTCGAAAGGCAGTTTTTGGAACGTCTTCTTTGGTAACTAGGATCTGATAGTAACCGGAGCATAGATCTAGTTTCGAAAATACCGTAGCTTCGTATATTCATCTAATAGCTCGTCGATGTTGGGAATGGGGTATTTATCAGCCATAGTGATCTTATTAAGGGCCCGATGATCCACACACATAAAAAAGAACAGGGCTTGAAAAGGGACTTGTACTTGGCTGGATAATACCTGTTGTTAGGAGTTGTTGAACTTGGGTTTCAATCTCTGTTTTTTAGGAATGTGGGTAACGGTAAGGTCGAATATTAGGTGGGGTAGCATTGGGTAGAAGTGGGATTGAATGGGTTTGGAAACGAGTGGGTGGTAGGTCCTGTGGTTCATCAAATACAATAGAGTAACGGTTCACAATAAGTTGTAATTGGTGAGGAATGTGAGGGGCATCGATTGGATTGATAGCTAGATGTTGAAAACTAGAAGACTTTTGTGGGCCGAAAGGAACTCCTTGTAGTTTGTACTTCACTCCATCAATTATGAATACCATAAATAACTCTCTCCAATTTGATTGGACGGTGTTTAAAGTTGTCGGCCACTAATTTCCCAACACTAGATCAGCCCCGCCTAGTGAAAATGGGTGAAAATCTTGGGTAATCTTGAGATTATCTACCTGCACACAAACATCCTTGCACACAAACATCCTTGCACACCCACCTACATCGGATTATATCTCCGTTCCTAATTTGAACCCCGAAAGGTGGAACTAATCGAGTGATCTAGTTTCAACTCATTAACCAAAACATCAAATATAAAATTATGAGCGGATATAAGTATTTCTGTGGAGTTAAGCGTAGCGTGAAGTTTCATTGTAGTCGGATGTGATTTTCCCAGGATTGCATGAAGACTTATCTCGACGGTATCCTCCGGCGTGCTCTAACGGTCCGGGGTTTCATTCATGGGTTGTTCCTCAATTTCCTCATCTGCCTCCAACACCTTAAATGTACCCGTTTTACAATAGTGTCCTAGCCCATATTTGTCGCCACAACGAAAACACTCTCCCCGGAGAAATCTTGCTTGTTCTCACTGTCCGAAATATGACTGGTGGATTTAGATTGGGTTGTGGTGGGATTTGTGGGTTTACTATCGAACTGGGTGGTTTTGGGTTGAGAGAATCCGGTTGACATCTTATTGGAACGGTTTGGACTCCCCTTTGCTTCATACTCTAGAGCCAGGCTGACTGCTTTATAAACAGTCCTTGGTTTATGGAGTCAAACATCAACTTTAAGTTCCTCTTTAAGACCGCTCAAGAATACCCCAAGAAGGCAATGGTCAGGCCAATTGGAGACTCTAGATGATCTCTTTGCGAACTTTTGACGGTATTCTTGAACGGAACCTGTTTGTTTAATGTCGCACAAGTGCTCGTCGGGATTTCGAAACTCAGCGGGTCCGGAATTCTTTTAGAGAATGCTGACTAAATCCTCCCAAAACTCAATGTGTTGATCATTAGATAACCAGGAGTATAAATCCAACATGTCTCCCTTTAGATGCATGGAGGCCACATCAACTTGATCCTCCTTCGGTATGTTATAGTAGCGGAAGTATTTTTTAGCTTTAGGATCCACCCCCGAGGATCACCATCACTGTATGAAGGGAAGTCTATCTTGTTATAAGGTTGCTCATGCCGGTTATTAGTCCAGGTGGAATCGATCTCCTCATATCTTCTCCCACCACCCGACTTTTCTTTAAATTTTGATTCGGATTTAAGATTTGCGATATCAGCTTTCAAGGATTCCATGGATTCGGCTATGGCTACTAATTGTGTAGCAATCGGATCCGGTGGATTTCCCTCGCCCGAGTTGTTTCATGTTTAAACCATCGTTTCCCGGCAATGGAACCAATGATAAGGTCCGAACAATTAAGCAAGAAAACAACAATACTGAATAGATAAAGTTGGCCTGATTCGAGAGGGGCTAAGTCTCCAGTGTTTACAAATCAAATTGAGCAAAATAACTGGAACAAAAAACAATTGAAAAACAAAGCCTGCTAGTTGAAGAAGATCATTTGCTAATTGCTCCTGAAAATGGGATGGTGCATAACTCCCCACCATTCCACTAATTTGCTGTTGTGTTTCCCCATTGGGTCCACCCAATCACCGAAAACAACCTTAAATTCTGATCCAGACCCATTACTATTTTGGCCCAACGCATGGCCCATCTCATCTACTTTGGTTTGATTCCTCTTTCATGTGTATACTTGCTGGATTCTATTAGTTTTTATCAGCTAATCCCTTTATTAGCTACCATATTGAAAAAATCAAACAAAATTGAGAAAGTGGAAGAACCGAGTAAAGACACATAATTAAAGAACATGAAAAAATGACACTAAAGAGGAAGAAAGTTTTTGACATACTTGGATTTACATTGATTAGTGGAGACGATGTTCTGGAATTGCTGCTAATGCAACATGTGCTTAGGTCATTGGGCTGCTGATAAAACCAATGCCACATCTAGGTGAAGGGACGACAACAAACATTTTGATTTAGGTGAGATTGTTTTTAATTTTTAATAAGAGAAAAGATGTTCTATTCAACTATGACTTAGGGTTTCATATTTATAAATAAAACTTTGCATATTGTTTAATGTTATAATGTATTAGGCCTTAGGGTTAGGCTATTTATTTTATTTTGGATTTCTGCCATGTATGCAGTTGAAGTTCATTGTTATCGTGTAACCATCTTCTGTCGCACCTTGTTTTTCAGAAATCATCTCCTTTGCTAAAAAAGACATGTTTTCTTTATATTTGCTTCCCATGGGTTCCAATTTGCATCACCCATAGTTATCAAAGGCACGAGGCGCACTCTAGGTGATAGGGTGGGGCTAAGGCTTAGGCGAGAGACACAAAAAAAGCATGGGCCTAAGGAAAGAAAAGTGCAAATAAAAATATATTTATTATATATTGAAAAATATCACTTTCTTCAAAAGAAACCATTATAAGTTGCATTTGTTTATTATTCTAAACCTGCATTTTCAGTAAATTTGCAGTGCCGACCTGTGTGTGACAGAAGAGTGTGTTTATGTATGTTAGGAAATTCATCGTACCTTCATATGCTCTTTATGTCTGTTACCATGTCTTCGTTTTCAGGTTTCCTATATGTTTATGTTTTTATATTCGATGTCGAATTACCGTAAGTTTATGCACTTCTGTTCATGTACTTAATCACGTAAATGCCACCGGCACAACAATGGATAACACATATGGAAGCTAGATGACTCGGGCATTAACATGCCGCAACGCGCGGGGTCGTAATACTAGTTAATATTAATTAGATCATGCTTTTCTTGATTTCTTTCCATCGATTTTGCTTCTTGCATATTCTTGATTCTTGTCTTGCTTTCTCTCTTATGCTCTTGTTTTTCAAACCACACACGTTCAATCTTGCTCTTGCTACTTGCTTGTTCTAGCTAATCAGAACTAAAATAGTTTTTGATTTCTTCCTCATCTTGATGTTGCATTCTTGCCATCCTCTATCTTTTTTTCTTTTTTTCTCGCATTCTTTTTTTACATCTTTACTTCTTTCTTTCTTTCTCTTTATTTTTTTTCTTTCTTTTTATTTTTTTCTTTCTTACTTGCTTTCTTACTTTCTTCCTTATTAACCCGGACTTATTTCCTTGCTTCTATGATTAGTTGCTGCTTCAGCTCTTGGTCTTGTTTTCAGCCCTGCAGCCAGGGGAAGGCTGACCCCCTTCTCGAAACACACCGCTCAAAACTACAACACATGATTGAGTTTACCAATTATTGCCCCTCATATTATCACGGACACCAAAAAATATGAACAAAACATTCATCGGAAAACTTTCTTGAAAACTTACTTTTCTCATCGGAATATATGACCCAAGACTCCCTATTTATAGACCAAAACTTAACCCTAACTTAACCTCCAAGTTAAATAACCTCCCAAAATAAACTTATCAAAATATTAAAACCATACCATGAAGAAAAGAATATCAAAGTTAAATACTTATTTTCATAAACTAAACATACTAGTAAAAACCTTAACTTTCAAATTTAGTCCTTCAACTTTTGATCCTTCAATAATCAAGGTTAACTTTTCAATTATTGTTATTTATCACACATATCATTGAAATAAACTCTCCTTGGGTGAGTGGAAGGATTCTTGAATTCCTTCAAATAAAGGAATTTGATGTAACTCTTTCCATTCCAATTTTATCAAGTGACCAACCAAACGAAATTTTGCATGTAACTAATTCAATTCAAATTTTAATTCTAATTCTAGGAAATTTGGTGAAACAAAGGAAACCCCAAAGTTTTGAACTAGAATTCTATAAGAAAGCTTGTGGATTTCTTCCGTAATTGTACAATTAAAGCATTTGATGTTATGTCCAAATACGACTACTTGACGAGTAAGCAAATGCCTGCAAACATGGAGATTTACAGAAGTTGCATATGGAATCTAACTAAACAAAATTTTCTATAAGAGAACACAAATTACATTTGCTTTGGCTAATGATCTTATCAACACAGTATAATTATGTGTATTTTTTATTTCTTTACCATTAAGCTATATTTTATATGCTACTTGGCTTATCTATGAAGTATGAACATGCCATTCCTATCCAAGGACCGGACATAACATGATAAAATATAGTTACAAAGAACTCAATTGGTCCCAAGAGTCTTCAAAGCAGCATTGAGATCATGAACTTCATACCCCTTTGAAATGACTATGTTAGAGTACTCTGGAGGGACCATGTCTTCTTTCTTAAAGCTTTCTTCACTGCGAAGAAGCTTCTCACTACCATATTCCACTGAATCTTTTAGAATAACAGTCTTATGTAGTCCCCCAAGCAGATCTTCATAATCTGTATCTCCTTTTTCTCCCACAAACACAAACATCTTGCTGAGATCCATTCCCCATCTTATTGATAGATACCTATATGTATATATTGAAAGATCTGTAAGTAACCTTAATACAATAAACTTTTACTCTAGTCGTGTGCACGTAAATAAATTAGCCAACTAATGCATATTCAAGGATAATACTTGCATACCTTAATGCTTGAGCTCTTGATGCAAATAAAGGTATCACATTTAACCTGTTTGCAGCATGTGTGAAGACAGTGTTGCAACGAAAACTTCTCATCCGTAGCCTTTGGCGCAGATCATCCACCCTGCGTGTCTACAAGCGTAATATACATACTTGTGATTATAACTTTGTAAGCGTCTATCTCTTACTATTGTTAAATTATCTCATATATTGATATGGTACCTTGGCTCCTGGTTTGATGATGTATGTGTAACAATGGGAGCTGTTTGTGTTTGTTTCTTCGACCATATTGTCATCATCTTCATTTTCTAATCTAGCAATTCTCAATATCGTTGATCTCACATTTTCTTCTGGCCATCGATAATCAGTGTGATTATCATAGTCTTCATCAACTGTTAGATCTCTCCACGGGTAGTATAGTTCACTTCCGCTACTACAAACCAATGCATCAAATTTGTCTGGATTAACTTGGGATTTTTTTAATACTTGTTTCGTCTCCTGTAAACTTAACCCTGTCAACAATATAAAACCTATCACCCCTGGATTTTCAACTGCAATTTCCATCACATTCTTAATTATCGTTGGTAACGTCTCTGTGGGGTTTCCATTGTTATCATAAGAATCAATGGCTATTATATAAAGTGTCTGCCTTCTTCCTGGACTGTAGCTAGTGATTGATTTTCTATTTGAGGTGGACATTTTGGTGAAGGTTCTATAAGCTCTTTTTGTCTCGTTGCTGGATCTACATCTCCATTGGCTTTAAAGTCACCATCAATAGAGAATCTTAAAGACAGATCTTCAACATCTCGTAAAGACTCACTCATTGGTTCCTCATTTGTAGGAATTATGTTGTAACCAGTGGTGGGATGGCGGTTTCTGCAATGTTCAATATGTGAGAGGTAATTCCGGCAGTGTTCTGGCCATGAGAAACGGTGGATATTCTTTAGGCCATGCTTACGGCAATCGATCCATAGGTTTTTATCTGCAACAAGCTTCAATAGAGCATCTTCAATGGCTTTTTGGTCATGTGGATCCACTAGAAGACCATTATTTAGTGCCTGATTCATTAGTATTCTTTTGTTAGACGCATTTATGAGGTTTTGAAGGGAGAAAACAAATTTAGAGCAAAATGCACAACCCTCAAATGAGAGATGATATGGATGCATGCATTTATCAAGAGCATCGATGAATGATGATATGATGTATAATAAGTCGTACCTTGAGTATATCTACGGGCCCACCATTCTTCGTTGCAACAACCGGCAAACCATAAGCTGATGCCTGCAAGTGACATGAAGCATTAGGGAGATGCCCCCTAGTTTCAATAATCACGACGATCAGCTGGTGTCATTACCTCTATGATAGTCAGGCCGAATGGTTCCACTAGAGCTGGGTTAATGAAAACACCCTTCAAGATAGGAAAACATGTATAATAGTGTTAGTACGATGATGGTTTGGTGAAAATAGATGATAGCTAACTATCAAATAGCCATCTAGGATAAGTTAACCCTTAAATTTGCTTTCATGTTTCAAGAATGCCATGTTGCATATGAGTAATAACATCATCATCATAGATTTTCCTCCTTCCATTAAAATTACAAAGTTCAACTCTGTCATGTAGTCTGATACAGGTGTTTGACTGTTAATCAGAATACCCTTTAACAATGCAAAATAGGGAATCTCGTGGGTAAATAGCTAAGTAAAATATAATGTGCCAATTAGCAAAGATGTAGTTTTAGCTTGGAAATTTAGAAAAATGATGTATTTTCATTACTGTCATGTGACTTGTAATGTGTATAACTATTAAACTTTGGTGCTTATTCAACAGATTTTACTGATTGTTACCTTAGTTTTTGCAGCCAGACGATAAATTTCAGGCACCTCGCTTTGCTTATGATGTTTTGGATATGCCACCTGTCCATACAAGTCGTACCTGTCGATTAGCTTGAGAACTGTGGTAAGAACGGCTGAACTGCTACTTGACATGTCTTCTATGTCATCCCTGTTCCCGAGTATAAGCGTCTGCAGTTAAGAATTTTGCCAACCGATTTAAACTTTTATATGTGCAAATTGACATCTATATCTTAAATCATGTTAGATAGATGAATCGTACCAAGTTAGCTAGTTTTCGTAGTGGTTGACATTCTCCAAAAGCTTTTAGCAACGTGGTAACATTTTTTTTAGGATCCGGTCTTGACAATGCTAGGATCATGGGTTTGTGTGGATTTGTGAAAAATCTCAATACCTGCATCAAGTATAACAAGACTGGAATTAAAAAAAAGATCAATATCAAGGAGAATGAAAAGAAAAGATATACGTAAAATGGGCAGGGCGGGTGACATATCAAAATGGGTCAGACTGACCCAAAACACCATTTTACAGTTTAATATTGTTATGTGTTCATTATCATTACAAAAGCTACATTTAACTACAAAAATCCTATTATTTTTTATTAAGCAATTTAGATTCACTAAAAGTACAGTTTAGAGGGCTTTGGATGAGCTAGGAGTCTCTTGGGGAGTAGCCTCTCTATCCGTTGGATAGGGGTGAGGTTCGCTCTCGTTCCACCTTCCCCACATGCTACTGCGAGTGAGATTTTTGCTGGGTATTTTATTTAGAAGGCTTCGGATCCTTTTCCTATATAGCTATCATTTATAGTTTATAAATTTATTTACCCATATGAGCTGTTAGAGTCTAGAGATAAGCATAACCTAAATCGGCTCATTATTAAATAAATTGATGGATATTGCCAACTTTATTCAGATGTCTACCTCAGTCCATATGGGAGGTACTGCCCTTTTGTTTAGAGCTTTGTCACGACCAATTATGGATTTAAGATCACCATCACCTTCAATTGAATCTTCAGTCTTGACATAGCTAAAGTCCATGCCTGGTGGTATTACCTATTTTTTTGAAACACTAGAATATATTAGTGTAGATTAACAGTTAGGATCAGTCGAGTCAAATGGTAAAAAGATCATGAGATCATGGACTTACCACCATCCTAGGCATGTATCTTCCAAGACAGCTCACTCCTCTCCTTTTCCTAACCCTTAGTTTCCTCTCAAGCTTAACATCAAAACCATCATACAGACCCCATTGTTCATCAATCTCTTGTCTTGTACTAGTCACCACCATTTCAGCAGCATCTAATGCCAACTCTTCACCTTCAATCCTTCTCATTATCTTATAGGTTGAGTTGATATCCTCCTTAGATAGCCTTCCTTGTTTAAGTAGCTGCTCAAATTTGTTCCTTCCAAGTGAGTGTCCAGTCAGCACCATCGGCACGTTCAAGGAACCAGACAGACGGGCTGCAACTTCACCTGCATCCGCATAGTGGCCATGAATCACATACGGCCACATCGGCTTCCCACCATCAAACTCCTCTCCTAAAGCCCTTGCCATGTTTACAATGTGGCTTAGTGCCCCATCAACAAATTCTGGGATGTAAGGCCATAGTGACTCTTTGAATATATACCTGATACAAGCATAAAGCTTAAGGGGTCATGGTATGCATGTTGTATCTGCTATGAACATTATAAGACTGGATAGGTTGACCCAAACATTTTTTTGTCCATTCTTATTAGATCTGTAATGAGGTACACGTGATCACAAAAACTAAGTGAACATAATAATAATTTAGTAAGTTTTTAATAATTCTTTTAGTGGTTGTAAGCATTATGATTACACCTACGGCGAGTGTTGAGTTTCGATCCATTTGATCCGGTTCTCTTTTGGCTAGATTTATTATCAGTCATCAGACCCATTTGACTCATTGAGTATCACCATAACCCATTTTATCCCATGGATAAGTAACGGGTCGAAACTGATACATCTACTGCACATACAAAAAGTTGGGGATGTGAAGAGGAGTTACTTGTCACGGGGTCCACAAGGGATGCGAACAATGTAGGCCCCACAATTACCAGAACCTTCTGGTGGAGATGAGAGCATCTCAATGGGTTCACCATAACCATAGTCGACATCTGGGCATGCTATTTGTCTAGTCAGCAAGTCAACCCGTATGACACCTTCCATGTCAGCCAATGCCCGTGCGAGTTCCACCACGTATTTTACCTGCCCACCTGTGTCAGAATCCCGCCCAAGTTCCATGTTTTCACCTCGCACCAATCCATGAATGCTACACATGTACATAACATGTAACGAAAATCATTAAACTACATCTCATTGAGATGGTGGAGAACAGAAGATCTTAATGGCAATTTTGTTTTTAGATTTGAAGTCTTAGCATATATACCTGATGAGAACAATATAAAGTTGTCTAGATTTGCTTTCGTCTGACCACATTAGCATTTCAGAGTTTATTCTTGAAATCTTGTTAACTGGTTGGAATTCATCCTTTTCTTTTTCACCTTCTGAGAGCTCTGAAAGATCTTCTGCAGCATCATGACGACCTTTTCTCGTTCAGAACGACGATGTGCCAGTCTTTGTGCATCATCTACTGCTATCTGCATTTAAGTTAAGAACTGATTAAATATGCATACTAGTGGTGCAAAAATGGGCGGGTCGAGTGGGTTGTGGTAATGAGCCAAAACAAGATTTGGATCGAAATGGGCAGATGGGTTTGGCTGACCCACCTAAACACTATTTTATTCTTTTTTTTCTTTTGATCTTATACTTGTGTAATGTGTGAAAAATATTACAGAACTATATCACTACAATAGTAATCTACTTTGTTTTCATTAAACCAATTCAAAAGCATTTTATGCATTTGAACACATTTCGGATGACTTTCACGTTAGTTAACCCATTTGACCCTTTAGAAATAAAACATTACCACATCGACCCATTCGTGTATATATCTGTCGATATTGACTCTTGTGATCTTGGTTCATGATAATTATTTCTTTTACAAGATAGCACAATTTCTTTCTATTGATAAGCACGTAAGAACATGATAAAAGAGTTGCGAAGTACTTTCTATTAAGTTCAAGCTCGTTAGCAAATACGAAAATTGTAACTTCAGTGTTGATCAAAATTATGTTATTACGGCTGTAATCTTAATAATGAAACCAGATTTTGTATTTTCTTTAAAAGTGATTATAACCTTGGTGATCTTATGATTTGCTTTGCTTTTGAAGATAGGGGGATCAAACCTTCTTCTTTTTCCGAGTAAGATGCCAAATCCGCCAACACATATTCTCCAGCCTATTGCTTCTTTCAAGCGTGTTCCTCGTTGCAATTACCTGCAAATATCCGTTTTATATATCAAAGGTTAGTAACTAACACCCGTTCTTCATGTTATGCGATTGCCATAGGCCATAAGTAAAAGGAAAACATAATGATTAACCATGAACTTTTAATTAAAACGATCAAATTCTCGTCATATACCCTCCTCCAACTTGCATAATATCAGAAATTCATATTTTCCCAACCAAAAAGAAATAATATCAAACTTAAAATTTCATTAGATACAATATATATAATCTGATTATTAGACCCTTGTCCTTCACTTTTAAACTCTTATATCCTAATGCAAGTTTCAAGGGAATAACTGTCATATATTTGAAAATGAGTATATTTGATATCATGATGTTTTGTTTGGTGAACATATTGTTATACCAAGTTTTGTGGAATATATGAAATGATTCCAAATATATATAATTTAAGTGAACTACACAAAGAGGGATAGATTCGACCTTGATCCAGGTTCGATGGAGGTCTGATTCATCAACACTATTAACAACTTCTTCAACAAAGTAATTGGTGGGACTGAAGTGCTTATCGCGCTTAACATTGTCTTGAAGTTTTTCCAGCTTCAACTTTGTATCAACCCCTTCTTTGCTCTTTAGATTTGCTCCTAGATCCAATATTGCCTCCAGGTACCCGTTTATCCATTCGTTCCTTGCCATCTGGAAACCGCTACCCGCTACCACTACTTGGCAGCTGTGGTGGTGGTGGTGGTAGTGGTAACGGGTGGACAAGTTCTCTTGGTTTTAAACAGATATGTGGGAAGCCTTTGATGCCTTATAAAGGCCTCATGGCATACAAGACACAATATTATGCCTTGGACTACTTACTAAAGTTGTTATACAGATACATTTTGAGAATAAGATTCTTATTTTCACTTTTCACACTTACTTTTTAGCACACAAGCTTATTTAACTGAGTGTAGAAGTAGTTAAGTTAATTTGGAACATAAATTAATAATCCATTTATTTATTTCTAACTTAAGAGTTTTATGTAATTTGGATCCATTTTTATGAGTTAAATTTTTGGTCATGGTATATCCGTGATAATTTTTTATTGTTGTGGGTGAGAAATAAATAGAAGAAGATGGTTTGATGCTTGTATTTTGCCCATCCACTCATTTACATATTCATATTCATATTCATATTCTCTGCCACATTTTATTATTAAATTAGGAGACTACAGTTTCTTTTTTTTAGTAATAAAATAAAAAATATTTCTACAAGTATTTTAATATATACTAATATTTTCTTATTTAAAAACGAATCAGTCATAATCATTATTTTTTATATATATATTTGTAGGTATGCATGAATGAAGTTAAAAAAACAATTTAAGTATGTTAAATGGTAAAGAGTTGACAGTGCTTATGGTTTAAATGTGTAAATCATATTTATGATATTCAAAGATAAATGGGGTGAATAGTAACTGAAGTAAAACATCTTTTCAAGTTTCGTATTATATCTGTTACTTAAATTAATTATTTGTATTATTTTTTATTTCAACTGTTATCAAACTTAGATATGATATGCTTGTAAATATATAATTCGGTATATTTGGTAGATATGCCATAGTATTGGAAGCACTTCAATAATACTAGGAACCATGTGCTATTCCCTTGCTTTTTCATGGGTGATGAATGCTTATTTCAATATAAAGTGTAATATTTAGGGTTATGTAAAATATACCACTTTTACTTTTATTCGGTTTTGGTTTCATATTTTTTAAGGGCATGTTTAACATTTAAAAAGTACGTTTAACCAACCCTTATATTTTTTGATAGTGTTTTCTTTGATGAAATTATTATTGTGGTTTTGGTTTTAACATAAAAATAAAGACCATATATTTCTTACAAGATGGAACTGAGATATAAAAAAGGTCAATAGTAGCAATTACTTATTATGGCGTTCTCATGCCTCCTAATTTTATATAATATTAAATTATTATGTAAAGAAAACTATTTTTCAAAATATAAAAGACAGAAACTCGCAAGTATTCTATGGTCCAATCATTTTTATTTTTCTTTCGAAAACATTATCAAAGCTTGTATAATAGTTTACATATTTAATTAAATTATTTTGCTTCTATCTCCTATCGTTTGAAAAGAAATTCCACCCATTCTATCCTTCTATATGCCCTTTTATTTTTCCAATCAATGGGTTTTACTTTTCTGATTAAGAAATTAGAGGACACCAACCGGTAGATGGTTTTGCTACTTTGGTTAATAAATAGGTTGATTCATTTTGAAAGTTTTTAAGACCGTAAATCATGATTTGGTTAAAGAAATCATGTAATAATAAAAAAGGGATTCAAGCTTCACTAAAAATATTCAGAGTAGATTTCTTATATTATTAATAGTGTGTTTTATATATTATAAGAAATATTTGTAAGTGGTTATGAAAATACGAAAGAAAATATAACCGAAGAAAAAGTATTTATCTCTTATAATTTTTTAATATTTTTAAAAAGTGATTATGAACAAAAAAAATTAAAACTAATATTAAACGTATAAAAATATTATTTAGTTAAAAAAAATACAACTTTTTATTGTAGTTATAAGGATGATGATGATGTTACTGATTTGATTGATGTAAAAGACCAAATCAAATAATTTCATTTTGTTTAGTTTCTCAGGAACATAAAGGATGTTTTTAGAATTCACCTTTTACGGTATAGTTCTGTATCATCACTTCAATAATTAATGTACTTTTAGTCTCTTAACTACCGTGACCGACTGTTGTACACATGTAGATTACTTGCCCTACATCTTTTGACATACAAGTTTATATGAGTTTTAGAATAATAAACAACTCTTAAGCTTGTAGTTTAAATATGCAACTGTTTAATTCCTTTTTGCATGATGTAGATCTACTTTGCACCAATAAAATACGCATATGTTAAAGTTATTAGTATCAAGTTTTCTACATTCATGTTGAAAGAGAACCCAAATTTTTATAGCTATACGATTATTAATATGATAAGTTTAAATTTAAAGTGAATTTTCGTTTTTTTCACTGTGGTTTGGTTATATTTGATATTTTCATTCAAAAAGGTTTTTTTTATTTTTTTTTATTTTCTATATTTGCCTCTCCAAGATTTGAACTAGTTATTTTCATCCAAAAACATAAATCCCGTTAATAAATTTTCTTTTTAGCAACACGTAATCATAAATTAGGATTTTTTTTTTATGTAAAATTTTACGTAAGTACTCTTTTAACAATGAATATTTAACATTTTAAAATAATGGAGCTAATAATTTTGGTTAAAAATGCAATGTTTCTAAAACCTTGAAGTGATAAATACAAGAAAAAATATTTTTGGATCAAAATGACAAATGTAATTAACCATAGGAAGAAAAATGTCAATTCACTCTTAAATTTATAAGGAAGGACATTTTGGCAATAGAAATTGCTAAATAAATTCATTTATTTTTTAAAATCACGAAAAAGTTTTATAGTAAATAACCTTATAAATAACATGTCATTCAGTGTCCTAAAAAAACTTCTACAAATTAGACATGTCGTTATATCTCTTAATTAAAATTTAAATATCAGAGATATTTCTGTTAAGATCTTTTTATTAAAACACTATTTAATAATTAAATTATCAACCAATAATAGTTAAAAACCAAAATAGCCTGATTATAACATGATAAGACCATAATACAGTTTTGGTATGATATCTAACATAATTAGGTATTTTTCCTACATCCTAATTACTTTTCATTATAATGCTAAACTTAAAACCTAATTCGTATGCTTGTAAATATGGGCATTCAACTATACGATTATTATGAAAATTTTCATGTTAAATATATACATCTCCTATTAAAAAAACTATTATTAATTTTAATATGTTTAAGCGAACATATTCTTATTATTGTTATATGATACTTTAGGAGTTAAAAAATCAGTTTTGAATAATTTATGCAAGAGTTAAAATTACGTTAGAAACTCATATATTACATGATTTGAATAAATCTAATATGTTATAACAAGCAGTTTCCATGAATATTTGTCCATTGGATGTAATCAACCATGAGTAAAATAAAAAAATAATAAGATTAGATAATTGTAATTACAATTAATCAAGATTTAAGAGTTAAAAAATTACAATTTAAGATAAGATATATTAAAATCCTCTTATGATTTAGCTATTATTATACATTTTTAGTAAAAGAATTTTTATATTTTATATATCTAGATTTTTAAAATTATTATTAATATTTAGTAGATCAATATTTCAGCGGAAGTGATATTTTACAATCCAAATTAGTTATTTGTTATAATAACATATCTCATGGTAAAATGCAATTAGTTAATTGTATGCGACTATTGTGTTTATAAGTTATTTACTTGTCAAAAGTCAAATATCTTATAACGTATTCACTATTATAGAACAAAAAAGCACAAGTACATATTAACCAAAAGGTAACTATAAACAAAACATATTTAACTACATAGAAAAGTTACCTTTTGTAATATATATATATATATATATATATATATATATAATATATATATATATATACATATATATATATATATATATATATATATATAATATAATATATATATATATATATATATATATATATATATATATATATATACATATATATATATATAATATATATATATATATATATAATATACATATATATATATATACATATATATATATATATACATATATATACATATATATATATATATATATATATATACATATATATATATATATATTATATATATATATATATATATATATATATATATATATATAATATATATATATATATATAATATATATATATATATATATATATATATATATATATATATAACATTCAATTTGTTTGTATCTAAAATCGAAATTTAAAATAAAGGAAAATAAACAAATATGAGGGAATAACCCACCATCTTCCTTATCACTTCATGTGGCCATGCATTGAATTAATTCCTGTTCTCTTCATATGTTAGTTTCTTATCTTCTTTCTGGCCTCCCAATTCCATATCTAACCTATACCCACACACTTTGTTTCTTTAAAATTTTATCATATATATGTATATATGTGTATATAAATATAAGCAAATTATCCTAAAAAATGCTAAAAAATGCTAAAAAATACCATCCTTTTTAAAACTGTTCTGATTTAAGTATATTGTCTTATTTGAATTTGAACTCGCATATTTTTTTAAAAGGTGTATTGTCTATTGGAATTTTTACTATCTATTTTTTAAAATTCGTATTGTCCTTAAAGTTATACAGTTTTCATATGATGATCGAAATCTGATTCGTAGTTAGAAGTAATGATCTTTGCAAATAATAGATCAAGATTATAGATGAGCTGATTCCAACGCCGTTGTGATAAGTTTAATCAGAGTTTATTTGAATGGTTTTAAGTTGCTAAAAACTTTCTCAGCCTTCTCAAAGCATAAAAAAACTAGTTATTATTTGAACATCCATCTATATACATACATGTGCGTGTATAAGTATCCTAAAAATGTTTTAAAAATTGGATGTCTTATCAAACAAATATTGGATTATTTCAGTTTTATTTATGGTCTAAATTCAAGATATATTGGGACCACATAAAGGCAAATTATCGTGTAATATAGGATCATGTTTACACATGTATATTACCCAGAAATGCATCAATCAAAGGTATGGCCACTAATGAGTTGTGTACGTCATACCATGTTCAAAAACTTTCACGTCTTACAAATTACACTTTATTTAGCTTAGTGTTAATAGTGGTTTGATTGCTTTTGTCGGTTGAAACAGATCTAACATTTCCAAACTATGATCTAAGCTACAAAATGTACAGAAACCTGAACATGCCCGAGTCCAAAGCATAAGAACACCCTCAAACAATCAAGTTTGATGAACCTTTGATGAACATATGCATGTATGTGTGTATATATGTATGCATTGAATACAAGTAATAAGGGTATATGGAGAAAGAGTGTGAGAGAAAGAGGGGAGAAGGAGGCCTTTCCTTTTAGAAGTGGATCGATTATGTTTCAAAGAAAAGAAGTAAAGAGACCATGTGGTCCATTGGTCGGTGAAAACTTCTTGACGGGAATTAGCACAAGAAATACATAACCATGTCAGTTGTACATCATGGCATAAATCTATGTTTGTTTCTAAAAAGAAAACCACCCAACTAGGAAAGATTCCCCTTGAATATAAGAGGTGATGCCTGCTTTGGTTAGAGGAGTTATGTTAGATTGACATAAACACTTAAAACACAACGCTCTCAATCTCTGTTAATCACTAGTATCACACGCACATATTATGCAATAGAACAATAAACAATTAACACAATGTTTTTCAAGGTTTTTTTTGTATATAATCACTCTAAATATTACAAGTTACAATGCAAAGCATGATACACAAAAGCAATTTTTAATCAATTGTTACATTGAGGGAATTTATACTATGAACTACAACTAGCTACTCGTTGGCAACCAACTAAAACAACCACTAGAAAAACCATTACAAGCATTTGTTCTAGGGTTTTAGATTGACGACATCTAGGTCATCTCATACCATGATTGTGTCCTCTAATTATGCAGGACCATTTAGGAGGGTTTGTTACTTACAACACAAGCACACAATGAGGAGAGTGATGTTAGAACACTTAATAGATCAAATGGGGAACTGACAACCTGCTAGAATGATGCTAAGAACACAAGTAAATATGAGACTGAACAAAGAACAAACAACACAGATAAATAGTTTTCAAGAATATTGTATATTGTTGTCACACCCCGACTGACAACGGAATCATTGAGGCGGACGAATGTGAAACGATTGTTCATAGCACATGGAACTAAATAAGTTGTAGAAATATTAAATATCATTTTTATTGAACATTACAAGACAATTAAATAGATACAATACAAACAAGATATAAACAACAACATAAGACTTTCAATTAACTAAGTCCAAGTCCTATATGAGCACACGAATAGATCTTCAAGTAGTAAACCTAAAACATGTTAAAAAATAAAGGGTCAACAATAATGTTAGTGAGATTTTCATAGTTTTCAATACATAAATATATAAAAGATGGCAATTCATGTCATAGATTAGTGAACAAAGTAACTAGGGATGTAAGACGGATTGCACAATCAAACCTTGACAGTTTTACAAGTCTCAAACGTTTACAAGTATATACAATTAGCTAAGTGTACTTGGATCAACCAAGCAGGCTTGTCAGGCTCATAGATCTATGACATCGCCAGGCTAGCAATAGTTAATGATTGTACATATAATTGACATTACATGGTAGCTACAAAGATCAACTAACCACAACATACAAGTGAATTGCTATAATGTAACACCCGGTTATTTTTTTAAAAGACAAGATAAAAAGAATAAAAGCAAGGCAATACAGTCCAAGAGGAGGGACTAAAAGTGTCCAAAAAGAACAAAACTTTCAAAAGTTGGTGTAAAGGTGAGTATGGCCGCCCACCCTCACCTCACTTCACCATTTTTCTTGGTTTTAGAAGAGAGAGAGAGCAGAGAATACTCTCGGATTGAAGAAGAAGAGAAAGAAGAAAAGTGAATTCAAGGTAATAATTCAAGGTTTTTATGTTTATATGTCGGGTTTTATCCCGGTTATGTGTTTATGTGCTTATGGGTTGTGTTTGTGCTCGGGTGTGTGTGTTTTTGGATGTTGTTTCTAGGTGTTTTGAACTCTTTGCAAGCGGGTTAAAAGGAAGAACACCCAAGTTGCACCAGGTGAGTTCTAGACCCCGGTTTTTACTTGTTTTCAAATGTCTTTAGGGTTGAAAATGTATTTAAATAATTTTCCAATGTTTGAGTATGTATGCCCGTATGTATTGTGTATGATTGGATGTGATTCTTGAATGCTCATAGGTTGTTCATGTTTAGAATAGCCACATTAAGCTTTGAACAGACGGATTTGATGATTGGGTTGAAAACATATCAGAAATATGTTGAACAGAAGGTCCATGCGCCTAGATAAGGCTCATGCGCCTGAAAATGCCTTAGAAATAATTAAGTGTAATCCATGCGCCTAAACAGTAGCCCATGCGCCTAAGATTACCTTAAAAATGCATAAGTACAGCCCATGTGCCTGAACAGTGGCCCATGCGCCTAGAAATGTTAGCCGGACGATTAAGTGTAGGGCCATACGCCCCAATAGTGCCCATGCGCCCAAGTGGCTCATGCGCCTAAGTGTCCATGCATCCGAATTACCCATGCGTCTAAGTGTTCATACGCACAAATAGTGCCCATGCGCCTGAATAGTTCATGCGCCTAAAGTGAAAATGTTTAAGTGTTGGCTGATGCGCCTACATAGTGATGAAACGCCCGAACAGGGCTCATGCGCCCAAATAGTTCCCATGCGCCTAAGCATTTAGAAATTTTTACAGAATTTTTCTGGGAGTCTGTGCCTTAGGGTTTTGACCGAGGTTGACTAAGGGCTTATTAATGATCATGTTTCATGCATGATATGATTACTTATGATTGTTCCTTATTATTGTTATTGCTATTATTATTATTATTATTACTTATAGTATGTGACTTTACGTGGTATGTTATTATTGTAACGTAAAGTATATCGTAATAATAAAGTGAAAGCAATAAAGAAAAGAAGAGGAACATTAATAAAAATGTTAACAAGTCTTGCAAGCTTACAGGAGGTACACGACCATGTTGTCGTTAGCTCAACTGTGCTGCGGGTTAGCTACCCTATTATGCACACAGGGTCAATTAATTGAGATTGGCAGGACCTTTGCAGCGTGTCCTGGGTGATTGGGTTGGCCTTGTACATAGTACACAAAACCCTTTCGAGGGATACAGTTGACCCCTTCGGGGAATATAGTTGACCCTTTCAAGGGATACAGTTGACCCTTGCGGGGGATATAGTTGACCCTTTCGAGGGATATAGATGGCCCATCACCCATTTTCCATCGCGCATATAGTTCGGGCATTGCTCACTAGTCCATACAGAAAGTGAAACATAATGATAAAAGTTTACAAAACAGACAAGACATACAGTAAAAAGAACGAACAATATTTGTTCATATAGTTGATGCGTGCTCGCATATATAGTACAGAGTTGTATTTTACAGAAAAGAGTATTTTCTTATACAACATGTAGAAAGTATTTTATTACTTATAAAACTAGAACTCACTCAGCAACGCTGGCTTTTATACATTTTCTGTTGGTAGGTAATTATTGCTGAGGATGACACGAGGGTGAAGCTACTCGGCAGGGAAAGTCTGACATCCATTCGTACTCTGTGTTGCTGTTGTTTTGTAATGCATATAAAAAATTCTTTTGTAAACAGTTAATGATGATGTATTGCTTAACAAAAGTGTTTTAAATGAAAAGAATGGTTTTTTGATACATCATTTCCGCTGCTTAAGTTCGTATAACTACTATGTTTAATGTTTTAACTGCTGTGATTGACCAACTGTGAGATCTCCGGAAACGGGATCTTACACATAAGTTTACAATAACCAAATGTTTTACAAGTGCAATAATTATAAGTTAACATGTTTCATCCCAAAGTGTGAAAATATAAAAAAGGGGTATAGAAATACTCACATGGAAAACTCACAAGTGTAGTGATGGTTGTAGAGTACATAAGAAAACTTGAATGTCAAGAGTTAAAGGTGATGTACTAAATGATAAAAAGAACAATAACTTGAGGTTGGAATTCATTACAAGAAATTAGGACGTTTAAAGAATGCTAAAAACGAAAGCTAGATTGGAAAATGATTATTGCATCAATTTTAGATTTTGGACAGAAAGTTTAGTATGTTTTTGAACAGGTTTTAAAAATAGAAAATGGTTTCATAAAATTATAAAAATTTATACATGATTAGTTCAAAGTCTCCCGGATAACTTTTATTCAGAAACAGTTTTATGAAAAGATCTTTAAATAGGTCAAACAAGCAGCACAATACAGAAGGTGCTGAAATACACACTTATCTTGTGAAGGCTATTGTTGAGTCGTCCGATTGAGTTTGAAGATGTATAAACTGTCGTTGAAAAGGTAATTCAAAGAAATTAACATTGGAGTCTGATTTTACTCAAATTTATTTTGTTATGATCAAGTTATGGTCGGTTAAAGTAAGATTATATTCTGCCAAAATTGTAATAAGGCACTTATGTGCACTTTTAAAATCATTAAAGCATGAAACGGGTTAGAATATTTTATTATGTCAATATATGGTATATTAGTCTTCATTTGAGTTATAAAAATATTCTAAGACTTTGGCATAACCTTCATTTAGAACAATAATCTTGTGGCATAACCGAATGTGGCGGCATAGCCGTTCATATGCAAACGGGATTCTTTGTTTATGTTAGTGTGTTGTTAGCTTGATTTAGGAATGTTAGAGATTTTTATAAGCTTAGTGATTATTAAAATATTAATGATCAAATGATGATATTTAAAATAAAAAGAGATTTGGTAGAAGAAAGAACAATAGTAAGAACATAAAATCATTAGAACAATTGGATGTTAGGATGATTAAAATATATAATATAAAAGCAATAAAAGATTACCTTAGTATTAAGAATTCTTGAAATTTCTTGTAAAATAAAATTCTTCAATTGATCATAACCAATGGATGAAAGAAAGATATGAT
The DNA here is from genome assembly GCA_025506515.1 of Flaveria trinervia. Taxonomy (NCBI): domain Eukaryota; kingdom Viridiplantae; phylum Streptophyta; class Magnoliopsida; order Asterales; family Asteraceae; genus Flaveria; species Flaveria trinervia. The sequence goes on from CM046443.1 coordinate 27,758,940, forward strand.
AGTGAGATTTTTAGAGAATGAGTAAATAAAAAGTGAGGCCTAAGCCTTGCTTTTATACTTGAGGTTAGGAGGAGGTTATGAATGGTGTTAATGGTAATTTATAAGTCTTTTAAAAGGGGATTATGATTGGAATTTAAAATAAATATAAAATTAAATGATTTAAATAAATAAAAGAATAATTATAATTTAAAATTTAAATTTATGAAGACTCTAATTTTAACAACTTTTTTTATAAAATCTTTATAGACTTTATAAAAACAATTGAATAATCAATCAAATTATTTATTTATTAATCTTTATAACTTTTATAAAACTTGTAAACTTTATAATTTGATTATTTAATTTTAGTATTTAAAATTCATAATTACTAATAAAACTTTATAAGTTTATTAAAATTCATTTTATAACTTTATAAGTTATAATAAATCTTTTCCATTTAGTTATTTGTTGTAACATGATTAATAAACTTTATAATTTTATGAAAAAAATTTATTTATAAATCAACGAGTTATTATAAGTTGTTTAAATGATAAATTGAATAAATCAATTCACGATATTGTTTAAACTACACGCCTAGTTAATATAATTCATTAATATAAATAAAATAATTTAAATAAAGAAATTCATGTCGTAAGAAAGTTTGGAGAAATCAGGGTAGTTTTTGCGGTTTAGGTTGGCCATTTGAGAAAGCTTAAGTGTAAAGGAAATGAAAAACAAAGGTGGTTTCCGGGTGAATTTAGGTTTTGCAAAGGTACAGATGAAGAAGGTAATGAAAGAGGGGGAACCGTTGGGTGTGTGTGTGTGTATATATATATATATACATATATATATATATATGAAATGGATCTCAGACAAAGTTAATGAAAGTGGATAAACTTTAAAATCTGGATGTTGGTCCCACCTCTGAAAAAGTAATTTTTTGCCCAAAAGTTAATTTTTTTGGAAGTCTATAATCTTCCAAAGGTAATTTCTCTTTGAAAGTTTTGATGAAAAGCTTCCGAAGCTAAAATAGCTTCGAAAGATATTCTAGAGAGTTTTGAAAATTTTGCTTCAGAAGAGATTAACATTTTAAAGTTTTATTAAAAACTTCCGAGAGTTAATTGCTTTGAGAAGAAAGTTGTTCTTTAAAACATACAACTATTTAAGAAAAAGTTATGTTTCGAAGAGATTTTGAAAATTTCTTCTGAAGGTATATTTTCTCAAGTAGTTGTTTGTTTCGAATACTTAAATTTCTTCCGAAGGTTAATAAAATTCTTCTGAAGGATAAATGTAAAAATATTTCAAAAATGTAAGGATGTCTTCTAAAAAGATTTTTTCTTCTAGAGTAAAACAAGGGCTTATGTAAGTGATAGACAACTTAAAACACACATATTTTTAGAAATAATATGATTAAGTTTAAGAAAAGCTACTCAAAGTTAATCATCCCAATAGCTGAAACAAGATATTTAAATCTTTATTCGTCAAAAGCTTTGGTAAACGGATCAACAAATTGTTCATTTGTGTTAACTTTGACTAGTTTGATTAATCCCTTCTCAAAGTTATCTCTAATCAAATGATACCTGAAATTGATGTGTTTTTTTCCTTTAATGTTGTATAGGATTTTTATGATAGAAATGGCATTGTTGTTGTCTATGTGGATGGAAGTCTCTTTGAAATTGAAACCATAGTCTAAAATATGATTTTGAATCCAAAGCATTTGAGCACGACAACTTGCCGTAACAACATGTTCAGCTTCAGCAGTTGATGCAGATACACAAGATTGTTTCTTGCATTGACATGAGACAACCCTTCCATCAAGGAACTGACATCCCTTGATGTAGACTTTGTAGCCATGTTGCAGCCACCATAGTCGCTAATTGTATATGCATACACATTGAAGTCAGAATTCTTTGGATAGCAAAGGCCAAGTGTTGAGGAACCTTTGAGATATCTTAAAATCTCTTGATAGTGATTAGGTGTGACATCTTAGGGTGGCTTGATATCTTGTATAAATAGCAAACATGATATCAGGCCTGCTAGTTGTGAGGTACAAAAGAGACCCAATCATAGCCTTGTAAAGATGTTCATCTACACACTCCCTGTAACGCCCCCGGAAATTCGAAACGAGCCAATTAATAATAATAAGTTTAGTTGGGGTTATTTAATATAAATAAGAGAGGAATGGATTATGGACCAAATTAACTTACGGGTTATGTGTTAGACGAGTTTAAGGTCCTGTGAACACCGGGTATATAAACACAAATCAGCCATATTCATCCTCATTTGTAACTTAAACAACCAAATTTCTAGAGAGAGAGTGTAGAGTGAGAAAGTAGAGAAAAAATGAAGATTTGAGGCTTGATTGATAAAAGAGTTGAAGATCTAAGTTTGTAGGCATCAAACAACAAGAAAATACAAAGAATCCAGGTAAGAATCATCCTCTAAATGTCTCTTTAGATCATACCCATATTCTAGGAGTTTGGGGTTTTGAAAGTGGCAAAGAATCATACAAAACTCATGTTTTTATGCATGAAATCTTGTAAAACTCATGTTTTTATGCATGAAATCTTGTAAAAATCTTAGATATAAGTTCATGGTTGGAAAAATAAGGATTTCGATATCAAAAGTTGAAGTTATGGGTTAAAAATAGGCTGGAATGTTATTTTTATGCGTCTAGAGAAAGTGTTAGTTTGTCTAGAGAAACTGTTAGTTCTTCCTGCGAAACTGTGGATCATCCGGCAAAACTATAGTTTCGCTGGTAATTTCACAGCCATCCATTCCAACGAAAGTTGGGCGAAAATGCCACACGAAACTAGCTACGAAACTAGCCGCGAAAATAGCTATGAAACTAGTAGCGACATTGACAGCGAAACTAGTAGAGAAATTGCGTTGAAAATGACCCGTTTGTATGTTAACTCATCTGCAGACTATGTATCGTGCACATACTTTAAGTGAAGCTATTTGCGGGGACCAGATGAGTTCTAGAACCCCCTTTTTATATGTTTTAACTGATTTTGGGCTAGATATACATGTTAGATGTTTTATTATTTATGAGTGTGTAGCTGTATGTTTATATGTATGTGTGTATGGGTGGTGAAGGCGTGGGTTTGATTTATGGTATGATTATGTTATGCATGTGTATGATATGTTCCCTTATGTTCTTATTACGTATTGTTATGTGGCTTTATGTAATGTGATTTTGTTAATGAACGTAAAGTATTATTTTAACGAACCAAAATATTTAAGATAATTTAAGCGGAACATAATGAATGAACGAATGAAAAGTCTTGCAAGCAAATGTAAGGAGGTTCACAATCATTAAGAGTTGTTAGCTAAGCTATGTGTTTTACAATATGCGATCTTGCTAACCCTTAAGGGTTCACACACAGGGGGAGTTAGTCTATGTGACTACTCCATATGTGCAATATGGGATCCTTGTCGCTTAACCCTAGATGATATGGCTTGGTGCCCAAGAGGCGGGTTAGGCATTTGACGAGATCTGGATTAAAATGAAAGTGCGATAAGTACGAAACGTGCAATATGTACGAAATAGAATGATGATGGAAGATAATAAATATTACCTTGATGTATATATGATGTGTGATCATGTGCGAAAGAAAGAAAATGGTTTAACGAATGGAAGATAATATAATCTTTTTGTAAAAAGCTAGAATTCACTCAGCAACATTAACTTTTTATGTATTTTCCAGTTGGTAGGTGATAGTTGCTAAGGATAGCATGGGACAGCTACTTGGCTTATTTTGGATGACATCCATTTTGTATAATGATAATGTTTTTGCATTGTAATGCGAACAAATTATATTTTGTAATGTTTAACAATGTTTTATTATTTTGCAAAAGTAATTATTTATATATAAAATGGTTTGTTAGAGGACCGTGTACGTACAAAGTACTAATGATTATATGTGAAACCAGATCAAATAATGCGGAATCCTATTTGATTGGCGATCCAATCAGTGAGAACGCAATCTCGATCAATCTAACGATTAAAGAAACTTTAATAATGAGTAGAAAAAGATCAGATACGAAATATGAACTTGGAATAGGCTTTCTGGACGCTCTGGATGGCTAGGTTATGAGTATGTGTCAAAAGTCTCTCAATTGTTATGTTTTTCCACGAATTAGGTGGTATTTATAGGTTTGTAGTCTTCATTCGTGCGAATGACCCATGCGACTGATTCATACGCACGACAGTCGTCTGGTTCAATCGTGCGACTGGTTCATTAGCATGATGTATTCATGCGTATGGTCCATAAGTATGATCCATTAGCATGAATCATCATATAAAAACTTCAAACCTATATAATAAGTTTATATATGAATCAGATATAAGTAAACATCAAAGCATAAATTATATATTATTACATTGTTTCATTACACATGTGTAAGCCATGACAGACTTTTTTACATTAAGCACATAAACTAGGGACATATGTATCAACATGGTTTATTAAGTATTCCACTGCAATGTTTTAGTAAATGTAAATGCATCATTCATGTTTTATGCATAATGATTGACCAGCTGTAAGTGTCCCGGGAACGGGGTCTTACACTCCCCTTTAAGATTAGGACCATGGGAGTTGTTTCTTGCTATGGGTGTCTTAGCAACCTTACAGTCAGTCATGTTGAATCATTTAAGTATGTCCTGAACATACTTTGACTAATTGATGAAGATGCCATCTTCAACTTGCTTCACTTGAATTCTTAGAAAGAAATTAAGTTCCCCATGGCACTCCTTTCAAATCTATCCTTCATCAGCTTCTCAAAGTCTTTGAAGAGCTTTGATATTAGAGCCAAAGTTTAAGATAATTGGGTAATTATTTTCAAAAATCTAAACTTAATCTAAGAATGGGACATAATGGAAGGATGCCAGTCTGAGTAGATGCATGCCATTAGGTATTTTTTATAATGTTAACGGGTATTATGTGCGCATGTTATGTGATTTATGTGCTTTTAGTAGATTTATATACTGATATAGTCAAGATAGAAAGTACTTAGGGTATGAAAAGTAAAGTAAGTGGCTAATCACAACTGACCACTGTAATTAGGGACTTACTATACTTGACATAAACGGAGCTATTACTTTGAATGACCATATTGGTATTTGAATCTTATAGCGTGTTTAGAGGATGGTGGGAGGTAGATCTTCAAAGGCTTCTCGAGTTGGAGGCCATGGTGGATGTGGTGCTGGACCACGGGTCACGAGGGGGAAGGCTAGAGCTAAAGAGACGACTCATGAAGAGCCCGATACCCCTCATCTGGAGGTTGGGGATGAGAGTGCTAATCTGAGGGCCTTAGTGAAGGAGGCTATGGTGGAGGAGGTTCACCAAGTTATGCAGACGATCCCACCGTCTATGGTGACTGAAGTGATTAAAGCTGTAAGAGAAGTGAGAGAAAGGAGAGGAATAGGTCCTCGGGAGAAAAGGAGCAACCGGAGACTGAGACGGTTGTCTCTAGCGATGAGGAGGAAGAAAGCCGGTGCAAGAAATGGCACATAACTGTAACCATGGGGCATTTTAGAGATGCAAGCCCCCTACTTTTAATAGTAATGGCACGACTACTACTGCTCATCAATGGGTGAGAGAGATGGAAGTTGTACTTGATATCAGCAAGTGCCAAGAGGACCAAAAGGTGAAGTTCGCTGCCCACTCATTTGTGCACTTGACTCTGTGTTGGTGGGACAATATCGTACAAGCCAAGGCTGGTAGGGCAATTTGAAGGATGAGATGGGAAGAGCTGAAAAGCTAGTAATTAAGGAACTCTGTCCTCACGGGAGTTGGACAAGGTGGAAAGGGAGTTCTTGCAGCTGGAGGTGGGAACCATGAGACAGCAACAATACACAACCAAGTTCAATGAGATAGCAAGGCTAGTGCCAGATCAGGTGACACATTTTTCATGAAAGATCAGGAGATACATTTAAGGCTTGCCGGCGGACATTCGCCGGCCATGATCTCCGTGCAGCCGAGTACGTTTATATCGGTGGTGGATCTGGCAGGAAGGTTGTATGATGAAAGAGAGGTGGTGGCGGCTGAGGTGAGTAAGAAAGGTGGTGGTGACCGAATTGGAACGGGAAATATGAGCTCGGATTGCAAGAAGCCAAGGGCTGAGAGTTCCGTAGCAAAGAAGAAGATTGGAACTGAAGGGCAGAGAGCAAGAGCCAGAGCTTTCACGATGACCGAGAGGAGGCTAGGACGGACCTCAATGTATGTCAGGTACGTTCCTAGTAAACCAAACTCTTGCTTTTGTGTTATTGATTTTGGTGGTAGTAAGAGTTTTATTTCTGCTGCATTTTGTGCTAGTTTGCCTATTAGTAGAAGCATTAATGAGCCCTTCGATGTAGAAACTGCCATTGGTAAGTCAATTAGAATTGTTGATCTGATAAAAGGTTCTGATATAGAACTAGAAGGTCATAAGTTTCCTGCTAAACTGTTTGTGATGACCTTAGAAGGGTTTGATGCAGTCTTGGGAATGGACTGGTAGCGGTCTATGAGGCGAATATCGTATGTCGTAACAAGATGATTCGACTTACAACACCTGACGGGTGTTCGGTGATGGTTTATGGGGATCGGGTCACTACGATCCCGAAGGTGATTTCAATGGCGGTGGGGGGGGGGGGAATGCATGAGGCGTGGATGTAGCGCCTACCTGGCCTACGTGAAGGATGTGGATACGCCAACACCAAAACTATTTGACGTGCCATTTGTGTGTGAGTTCCCGGACGTGTTCCCAGAAGATTTACCAGGTGTGCTACCAGACTGTGAGATCGAGTTTCAAATTGACTTAATACCTAGTGTCCAACCTGTTGCTAAGGCGCCGTATCGTTTAGCTCCTTCTATGATGAAGAATTGATGGAGAAACTGTAAGAGTTTCTTGATAAGGGTTCATTAGATCGGGTATCTCTCCTTGGGTGCTCTAGTCTTATTCGTGAAGAAAAAAAACGGTAGTATGAGAATGTGCATCGACTACTTTGAGCTGAATGTGCTGATGGTGAAGAATCAGTATCCATTAACGAGAATTGATGACTTGTTTGATCAGCTCCAAGGTGCTAGTTGGTTCTCGAGAATAGATCTTCGATCTGGTTACCATCAGTTGAAAGTGAAGGAGCAAGACATTCCAAAAACAACTTTTCATACGTTTTATGAACACTACAAGTTTTTGTTATGTATTGTGTTTAACCAACATGCCAACTTATTTTATTGACTTGATGAATTGAGTGTGTCGCCAGATGCTGGATAAATCAAGGATTGTGTTCATTAACGATATCCTTTATTATTCAAAGAGCGAGGAGCAGCATGCCAGTCACATTCGGGAAGTATTGGAAATGCTGAGAAAGGATAAGCTATATGCTAAGTTCCCTAAGTGCGTGTTCTGGTTGAGTGAAGTTTAGTTTTGGGTCATGTAGTGAATCATGAAGGGATTATGGTAGACCCGGCTAAAGTAGAAGCGGTGATGCAATGGAAGTCTCCAAAGACGCCATCTGAGATCCATAGTTTCTTAGGGTTGACCGCTTACGATAGAAGATTCATTCAAGACTTCTCTAAGATAGCTTCTCCATTGACCAATTTGACCACTAAGGATGTGAACTTTTATGGGGAAAAGAGCAAGAGAAGACGTTCGAAGAGTTAAAGGCATGGTGAATCAAGCTCCTGGTTTGTCGTTACCCGAAGGAAACAAGGATTTGGTGGTTTATTTAGATGCTTCTTACTCGGGGCTGGGTCGCGTGTTAATGCAACAAGGAAAGGTTATAGCCTACGCATCCTGACAGTTGAATGTTCTGAGGTTAATTACCCTACTCATGACTTGGAACTAGCAGTTGTGGTCTATACACTAAAGATGTGGAGGCACTAACTATACGGGATGAAGTGCACTATTTTCACAGACCACAAGAGCTTGAAGTACTTCTTCGAGTAGAACGATTTCAACATGAGGCAAAGGAGATGGTGGAGCTTATAAAAGATTATGATTGTGAAATCCATCACCATCCAGGCAAAGCCAACATAATGGCGGATGCCCCTAGCCAAAAGGAGAGGCCTGAACCAATTCGGGTGAAAGCTTATCAATTGGTTATGACCTCAGATGTAATGAAGCAGATCAAGGAGTTTCAAGACAAGGTGTTGAAAGAAGATTGTCTTAACTCCAAAAGGATGAGAGGTATGGTCGCGGAGTTGGGAGAAAGCACTCTCGGTGTTAAAACCCGATTTGGACGAATGTCGATTCACCTTGGAAGGGTATCATTCGGTTCAGGAAGTGGGGAATGTTAAGCCCAAGGTATATAGGACCCTTCCGAATCATTGCTCGGGTAGGGAAGTAGCCTATCGATTAGAGTTACCCGATGAGCTAAGTGGGATTTATCCAAAGTTCCATGTATCTCATCTGAGAAGGTGCTTGGCCGACGAGGATATGGTGGTGCCTCTTAAGGATATCAAGGTGGATGAATGACTCAATTATGTGAAGCAAGCAGTGGCCATTATTGACTGAAAAAAGAAAAGGCTAAGGAATAAAGTGGTTCCACTTGTGCGAGTACAGTGAAAGCACAAGAAGGGGTCGGAGTCCACTTGGGAAGCTGAGAGGAGACGAGGCAACGTTACCCTCAATTATTCAATGGCTAATAAATTTCAAGGACGAAACCTAATTAAGAGGGGTGGACTTGTAATGCCCCGAAATTTGAAACTAGTCAATAAATAATAATAGGCTTAGTTGGAGTTATTTAATATAAATAAGAGAGGAATGGATTATGGACCAAATTAACTTACGGGTTATGTGTTAGACGAGTTTAAGGTCCCGTGAACACCGGGTATATAAACACAAATCAGCCATATTCATCCTCATTTGCAACTCAAACAACCAACTTTCTAGAGAGAGAGTGTAGAGAGAAAGTGGAGAAAAAGTGAAGATTTGAGTCTTGATTGATAAAAGGGTTGAAGATTTTCATTTATGGGCATCAAACAACAAGAAAAGACCAAGAATCTAGGTACGAATAATCATCTAAACGTCTCTTTAGCTCATACCCGGATTCTAGGGTTTTGGGGTTTTGAAAGTGGCAAAGAATCATACAAAACTCATGTTTTTATGCATGAAATCAAGTAAAAATCTTAGATATAAGTTCATGGATGAAAAACTAAGGATTTGGATGTAAAAAGTTGAAGTTCTAGGTTAAAACTGGGCTGGAATGTCATTTTTATACTTCTAGAGAAACTGATAGTTCGTCTAGAGAAACTGTCAGTTCTTCAAACGAAACGGTGGATCATCCAGTGAAACTATGGTTTCGCAGGTAATTTACCAGCCATGCATTCCAGAGAAAGTTGGGCAAAAATGTTAGAATCGTTTTCATACAGAGTACTAATGGATTTTGCATGAGACTAGATCAAAAAGTGCAGAATCCTATTTGATTGGCGATCTAATCAGTGAGAACGACAACCTGATCGATTTAACGGTGAAACAAATGTTAAGAATTGATTAGAACTCGATCAGGAATGAACTATGAAGTTGGATAGGCTGCTTAGAGCGCTCTAGACGGCTAGGGTATGTGAATTATTCGAAGTCTGTGTTTTCCACGAATTATGTGGTATTTATAGGTTTGTAGTTTTCATTCGTACGACTGAACCATTTGTATGGTTCAGTCGTGTGACTGACTCATGTGGTTGATTCATACGCGTGACTGAAGGTTCAGTCGTGCGACTGAATCAATCTTATGTCTCAGTCATATGACTAATCCAATCTCCCGGTTTAATCGTGCGATTGGTTCATAAGCATGATTCATTCATGCGTATGGTCCATAAGTATGGTCCATTAGCATGAATAATCACCCAACTAGGTTGAACACACTTCTCATTTATTATTGACTTACAACTATACAACAACCTCAAATCCTTATAAGATGTTCATACATATAAATTATACCAAATACATTAATAATATGAAATATTAAAGACAAAGAAACATCAAAATCATATCATATTTCATTAAGTAATTACATTACACATGTGTAAGAAATGAAAGACTTTTACATTAAGAACATAAACTAGGTACATGATGTATCAACAAACTCCCCCTTGGACCTAGTGTAGCCTATTTTCTAACATTCTTCACATGCTCTTGAAATTTCTTGTACTTCTCTTCTCTGGTGACTCTGTGTGTATCTCTAATGCAAAACAGAGTCGTATAACAAGTTGGAATTGTAGAGCTTGTATAATATCTTGCGTGTCATAAAACAGTGGCCACTTGTATAAAGTGTAGACATCTTTAGCAGACAAGTTGGTAAGCCACATTGGGTCAAATACCCTGATAGTCTCAGTCTTTCCTTATTTATTCAGAACAATGACCTCTTCTCCCGTCCTCCAGTCATAATACCATAATTCGAAGTGTGGAGTGAAGTCCTGAGGAATCTTTCGTAAAGGAATCTTAGACATTGTAAGTGGGGGACTCCACTTCAACAGCACCTTAGGTCTTCCAGATATAGGATCAACTTTAGTCTTATGAATGAACCGCGTAGGTTGTTGAGGACTGAAGTTGACCCTTCTAGTGTGGTATTCTTTCTTCAATGACTTCTCAAAGCATCATGCTATCTTCATCGGGTGGCATACAAAAGGTCTAAACTGGCCAATTTGTTTAGCTTAAAACCAGGAAGAGTCTTCAGATCATGTGGATATCTGAAATACTCAATCCCCTTCTCCTTTTTAACAACATAAACATCCAAATCTTCAAAATAGGCCTAATTAATGATCTTGCTTGACACTTTCTGATGTTTCTTGACTCTATAAAGTTTCGTGTAGGCATTTTTCTTTGGAGGTGCACATTGGGCCTTCATCTCTGATAAACAAGCTGCCCATTCAGCCTTTTTTATATCAACATTAGCATGTGTAGCTTGGGCTTTATTTTCATCCTCTTCTTTCACTTTCTCAATCTCATCAAGCTTGACAAAAGTATCACTGCCGAAAGTTTCACCCAAGTTGGGGATAATGTTGCCCTCAGGGTCAGTGTACTCTGGATAGTAATCAGATATGACATCTTCAATCTCAATCTCATCCAATCATTGTAGCTCCTCATCACTCAAAACATAAACTTCTGGAGCATCTTTAACAAGCTCATCCGGATTCAGTCTAAACATCTCTGCGGGCTGCTCGTTAGTCAGATCATGAATGATTTCTCCTTCTTTAGGAGTGTAGCTCACTAACCTTCTAACAATCCCTTGCAAATCAAGAATCATAGTTAGTTGTGTCTTGACTTGGTAAAGGAGAATAACATCATAATCTTCAGCCCGTGGAGCATTGCTTTTGCCCTAATCATGTTTTCTTCAGCTGGAGCTACTGAGGATGTGACTCTTTTGGAGCGCCTCTCCTATACAGCTTGAGTTGAGGGTGATGCAGATGCATCGCCTTCTTGATCATCATCTTCATCCTTATCACCTTCTTTTACTTTTCCACTTCCTCCTGCCTCCTCCTCATCATCATCTTCTTCTGATTCATCATCTGTTAACTCATTAACATCATCTCCACCATCATCACCATCATCTCACCCTTAGATCCCTTCAATCTCAACATCAGCTTTTTTTTCTTCTTCTCTAACGCCTCAATCCTCTGATAGATTCCATCACAAGCTTATTTGAGCCTTCAGTGCATGGTGAGCTCGAACTAATGCTCTCTCATGAGCAACATTCTTCTCTGTTAGCTGAGCAATCTAGTTGCCTTGGGCAGCATTGACCGCCATCAACTGGTTCATCTGGTTGGCTCTTAGATCATCTGTAGCTAGTAGCTTGAGCACCAGTCTGTTAAGGCTAGCTAACTGTTCCTCTAAGCCAATAGTGGGTAGAGTAAAGCCTGATGTAGGTGGGAATTGGGTGGAAGTGCCTGCTGGTGAGTAGTGGGTGTAGTGGTGGATGTGGTAAAGATGGGAGTAGGAATGGTAGTAGATTATGGTGGAGCTATTTTGGGTAGAGTGGGTGAGGTAGGTGGGTGTGTATGAGTGGTGGTGGGAGTATCAGTGGCAATAGAGGTGGTAGTGTGGGTAACAGTGGTGGTGGTGTTGGGAATAATGGTGGTGGTGTGGGGAACAGTGGTGGTGGCAGTGGCCATGGTAGTGGTTGTAGTGGTGGAAGAACTAATCAAGGTAATCCTCTATCTCTACCCTTCTTGCCATAAGGATGGGCCATCCTCTTCTTCTTGGAGGCCTTAGCTGTAGGGCTCCCCTTGAGTTGATAGGCTGGTCGGTGTGTACGTTGGATCTGTGACATCAATATCACCACCCTTAGACCCAGCTTGGTGACCACCAACCGCCTCTTCCCCTTCTCGGTAGCCACAACCCGGCTCCTGACTCTCCGGGTGAGAGGCTCAGATCCACCAGGTGTAGCTGAGTACTGTCTGGAGGTGGTGGAGATATAGTAGACGTGTCGGTGGCCTGTGATTGACTAGGGCCAACATCTCCACCACTTGGACCATCATCAAGGTTGTCATCATCGTCGTCATCTTCTTCAGTGGGAACCACTATGGGCTCAATATCAGAATCATTGTCATCGTGACGCCACTTCTTACGAGAGGGCGCCACATAATCCTCGTTAGCCAGATGGCCAAACAGTTTCCTGACCAGGGCTTCACGTGCTTTCCCCGGTACACCTTCATCCTCCCCAGAGTGGTGTCATCCATCATCTCTAACATAACCACATCATCTTTCTCTTTAGGCAGCAGAGGAAGCTTCTCATCGATATCATTTCCAGAAACCTTGGATACATGCAGAAGCCTTCCTTGCCCTTGGCCTCTATGTTCTTATACAAGAAGAGCATGCGGGAGAAACTGAATGGGTGGTTCAATACCAGTGCAATGTATGCATTTTGGATTTGGTTAGAAATCTCATCAAATCCTCCACGCCTAGAGGCTATGCACTTGAGGATCACATGTGCCAAATACTTGAACTGGGGGCACATGTTGCTCTTTTTCAGTACGCTGACATTGATGTCTTCGGCGTACTTGATCCTCAGAAAGGCATCCACGAATAGTCAGGGGATGCAACTTAGTTGGATGGGCTCCGTCTCCCCCCAAATCCAAGACTCTCCTCTGGTCTTCTTCACGGATCTTAATGACTTGTCCGAAGATAGAGCTCCTGATATAGTGAGGCACTTTCCCAGAAGGCCTACTAAATATATTTGTAAGGTGTGCATGGAGTAGAGATGGCCTTGTAGATCCTTGATCTACGCCAAAAGGCAATAATCCCAGTGAACTCAGAAGCATTCTGAGATGCAGCATCAAGATGAGCACAGATGTTGTGCTTAGTGCTCATAGTCCATCTCTTAGCCATATTGCTGCAACATAAGAAACATATACATTATATTTTGATCATAAGAGATAACAGTTGAATTTTAGTTGATTTGATTAACTGATTCAATCGTGCGATTGAACCATACGACTAATTTCAGTCGTACGATTGAGCCAATAGCTGAGTTCAGTCGTATGATTAGGCCAACGACTGAACTTAGTCATAAGCTATGCCATGCGGTTGAGTGAGCATGCGACTGAGTCACCGATTGATTCACTCGTGCGATTGAATCATGCGCCTGGATCAATTGTGCGACTGAGGTTCATATGGGGTGTCTATTCGCATCTTGCTTTATTCGACACCATAACTTTGAATCTTTGTCAAACCGTTACAATACACTTTGTGTTTAGATTCATTAGGTTCGCAGGGAATTGAAATAGCACTTAGTGTATTTTAAAACAACGTTTATGTCCATTAAGTGGTCTATTTTAAAGTATTGTCTTGTTATTGATTTTATAACATTCTTGGTCAATTTGGGTTTGCTTAATCTGTTCTTTTGATTAGATTCAGTTTCACAGTACCTGAAGATGAATAAAAATCACTTGTATCACAATCGGAGGCAAATCACAATAATTGAAAATTTGGGAAGGTGTATGTGTATTAGGTAGTTTTTGAGAGTTTAGAAGGGTGGTAAAGAATACGACCGACTGACCCCTTTTTTATACTGTTTTAAGTTTTAGTCATGCGACTGGACCCACACGCATGATTCATTCGTGCGACTGGGGTTTAGTCATGCAACTGACTCAGACTCATTCATCAGTCGTACGAGTGGCTCATTCTTATGATCCAATCATATGGTTGACCCATACTCATGGTCCAATCATGTGATTGGTTCATACTTATGGTTCAAGCGTGCGATTGGCTCATACTTATGATTCAATCGTGCGATTCGCTCATACTTATGAGTTTGACCTCAAATATTTCCATACACTCAAAATCTAACTTTTGATTTATGACATTATGACCAATGATCATCTTAGACATGACCCTTTTAATAGAAAATCATTTGATCACCTCAGATGTGATCCTTTAATTTTGTGATTTACAGAGTTCATCTAGTTATATAGTCTGACATCAATGCAAAGAAGAAAACAAAAACAGAAAATAACTGGAATTAAAACAAAACAAGACATACTTTTGTGTTTTTGGTTTGAGGTGGATTGAAACCTTTTAGAAATCATCTAACCGATTTTTCCTCCTGAGCAGAACAACTTCCATTTAATTTATCATATCTTGAAAGATTCATATGGAATCATATAGGTATATCATAATCATTTGGGACCCTTTATATGTACCTTGATACTAGATTATTATTTGTCTGAGAGTCAATAGCACTTTCAGGAAATCATACTAGAGCTATAGATGCACACAATTATTTTGACTGTCGAGAGTTGCAGCCACGATGATTTTTAGTATATTTGTCCACTTAAATCCATTCACAGATTTTTGACTCACATGATGATGATGAGTTAGGTTATATTATTCAACAAGCATTTATGGATCCTACCCTTATATGGTAATCAACATTCCTCAGGAGAGTTTTGAGCGGTCTATGGGTATTTGACAAGAAGAAACTATTCTAAGAGCTTTCAAAGAGATGCCAATCCTCAGGTCAGTGCCATCCCACAACAGAGAGGCGCAAACAACAATGAATTCTAGAATATTTAGGTTATGCTTATCCTCAGGTCAGTGCCATTGCACAGCAGAGAGACACATAACCTATCTTCTTGTTAGAGCAATTTTTCCTTTTGCACATAATGCACCAACAACATTAGTCATTAGCTTGATTGTGCTTAACAGTTTTTCCATATGCTTTGCTCATTTTTATGGTCATCTGCACACATTTGTGACATTTATTTTGCTCGTCACCCCTTATTGGAAATGCGTTGATTGTGTTAACCAGGGATAAGATGAGAACCCACAGCTGGTTGAACAAATTAGTTTTAATTTGATTCACCAATGAAGTCTACTCATCTATTGTCTTGAATCTACCGACACATCATATAATGAACTAGCAACCTCTAGGCCTACTTTCTCTATGTTACCTTAGTAGCAGACTAGTTTACTATCATTTTTCCTTTATTTTGCTTAGACTTCTCAGACTTGTAATTTGAATATAGCATTTTGATCATTTAAATCCGTTTGATGTCCCAACAATTTGATCCCTGTGTACTATCATTTTCCACATTTTTGAATAAATATCACAGATTTGATTTCTTTGCTTTCAGCTTATCTGCCCACCCTCATTTTTCTTAAGTAAGTAAATACTGAAACTAATTTAAATACTGAAACTAAACTATTCTCCCCCTAAAGTTCTAAAAACGAAATTGTTTTTGTGTTTTTGGATTTTAAAAAACTAGAAAATAAAATTAAAAAATAAAAACATAAGAAAAATTTGACGGACTAAGAACTCGACTATTCTGGAATCACATCACTTTTCTTTTTCACGCCATTTACCTCCGAAAGATATAAAAACCCAGGTTTGTCAAAAGCTTTTGTGTAGAGGTCGGCACGTTGAGTATCCTTATTAATTTTAACAACATCGATTAATTTCTTTTTAAAATAGTCACATAAAAATGATATTTAATACCGATGTGTTTAGTTTTTGGGTGTTGGATCGGGTTTTTAGTGATGGCTATTGCAGCAGAATTATCAACAAAGATAAGGGTGTTAGAAAATTGCAAACCGTAGTCTCGCATTTGCTATTGAATCCGAATGATTTGTGAACAGCAACTTGCAGCAGCAACATATTCAGCTTCACATGTTGAGAGAGCAACAGATGTCTGCTTCTTACACTGCCAGGAGACTAAGCATCTTCCAAAGAACTGACATCCCGCTGATGTTAACTTGTAATTCATCTTGCAACCACCATAGTCTGAGTCACTATATGCTGTAAGCTCAAAGTCCTCATCATGAGGATACCACAACTTAAGTGTTAGAGTACCCTTCAGATACCAAAACATCCTTTTTACCCCAATTAGATGATTCACTTTTGGTTTAGCCCGATATCTAGAACAAAGACACATGGCGTACATAATATCAGGACAATAGGCAATGAGAAACATCAAAGATCCGATCATTCCTAGGTACATAGTGGCATCTACCAGATCACCATTTTCGTCGGGTGCCATATCATGGTTTGTGGCAAGTGGAGTTCCAGCAACCGTTGCATTCTTCATGTCAAACGGACTAAGGATATCTCCTACATATTTGGATTGATGCAGGAAGATTCCATTTGGTGTCTAATCCACTTGTAACCCAAGAAAGAACTTCATCTCTCCCATGGCACTCATCTCAAACTCAGCTTTCATTACTGATTCGAATTCTTTACACAAGGCTTCATCTTTGGAGCCGAAGATTATGTCATCCACATATATCTGTACCAGTAGTAAATCACCATTTTTCTCTTTGATGACAACGTACAGTCAATAACCCCTCTGTGAAAATCATGTTTCAGCAGATGAGTGGAGAGTTTCTCATACCAGGCCGAGGGGCTTGATGAAGCCCGTAAGAGCCTTGTCCATTTATAATCTCTATCCCGATAATAAGGGTCCTCAAATCCTTCGGGTTGATTGATGTACACTGTTTCACGGATTTCACCATGCAGGAATGCACTGTTCACATCCAATTGATAAACTTTGATCTTCATGTAGGATGCATAGGCTAAGAAGACGAAATTGTTTCCATTCTTGCCACAGGTGCAAACACTTCATTGTAGTCAATGCTTTTGACTTGTCTAAACCCTTGGACAATGAGCCGAGCCTTGTTTCTGATATAACCCCTTGGTCATCTTTCTTACACTTAAGAACCCATTTAGTGCCAATCACCTTTGCACCTTTTGGTCTGTCCACAAGATTCCATACTCCTAACTTCTTGAACTGAAGGAGTTCTTCTTGCATAGCACTAACCCATGCCTCATCGTTTAAAGCTTCACTTACATATTTTGCTCAAATTGAGACACAAAACATCGATACGCGTCGTCGTGTAGATAAACATTTTCCATGACTATGGCATAATCAGCTGAGTATAACTAATTTTGTGTCTGAACTTCCGATAGAATATTCCTGATGATGTTGTCCAAGGGATGATGCACATTAACTCGAGTTCCGGGAGTGGTGGGAACAACTACCTCATTATCCGATTTTGAATCGCAGGTTTAGTTTCTGTGGCTGTTGGAGTATGGGGTTCAGAAGTTCCAGTGGCATCAAGATCAGATGCTTGTGTACTTTCAGTAGTGGGAACTTGTTCCTCCTGATCCACATTTGTAGTCTCAACTGCTTCATCATTAGAGGAAGATTCACTTACCTCAAGCTCTCCCCCTGAGGGCTAGAAATATCATCTAATGGAACCGATGATGTCGGGTCTAGTGGATGAGTATTCAGAACATCGTACATCATCCAAGCAGATAACTCATCATCAGGATGAGAAGGAGTTAGATTGAAGGACTTGAAGAATCCATCATAGTCAAAGAAGAAAGAAGGTCCTTTCCCAGTAGGGGGTGGTATATCTTTGGTCATCAAAAATGCACCACACTTCTACCTAACCTGTTGAGTTGTTATAAACTCTCTTGTCTCGTATACTATATCTGAGAAAGATACTTTCTTTTGCCTTCTCGCAAAACTTCCCACTCTGAGTTTTCTTCAACAACATGCACAGTGCTCCAAATGGTTCTAGATACTCCAAGTTAGGTTTACATCGCTCGAGCAATTCATAACACGTTTTTCCATGATGTTTGACCACTAAGACTCGATTGAGAGTGTAGCATGCATTAGCCACTGCCTCGTTCCAGAATTGAATAGGTAGTTTAGAGTCGGCTAACATTGTCCTAGCTGTCTCTATCAAGCTTCGATTCTTTCTTTTAGCAAAACCATTCATCTGCCATGTGTAAGCAGAAGTAAATTAATGAAAAATTCCTTTCTCTCGACAGAATGCCTCCATCCACTGATTCTTCAACTCTGTTCTGTTGTATGATTGAATCTTTCTTACTTTCAGCTTGTAGAGTGATTCCAATGTAGTGACTAGATACTTGAATGATTCAAATGTCTCTGATTTGGCTTTCAGAAACATCACCCAAGAGAATCTTGAGTAATCATCAGTTACTACAAAGCAGTACAAATCTCTAGCAATGCTCTTTGTGCTGACTGGGCCAAACAGATCCATGTGTAGAAGCTCGAGAGGAATGTCGATAGAATTGACTTTCTTTGCTTTGTGAGACTTCTTGGTCTGTTTCCCTTTCTTACATGCTACGCAGAAATCTGGGAGCTAGAAGTTCTTGACTGTAACTCCATTCACCAGATCATTCTGAACTAGATGATTTATCTTCCTGGGATTAATGTGTCCCATTCTCCTATGCCAGGAGACTGAATCCCTCTTTGTTGCCTTTGACAAAAAGTAATGGATAGTAGTCTCAGTTGTGGAGGCTTTTGATAAATCCAAGACATACAAATCATTATATCTTGAAGCCGACATTAGAATTTTATCCTTCTCGATAACATATTCCTTCTTTTATATGTAGCACTTCTTGTTGTCAAACACAACCTTGAATCCATTATCACAAATTTGTGAGACAGAAAGCAAATTGTTTTGTAGTTGCTGAACATAGTTGACGTTGTCAACTTTACTTTCTCGTTTCCCACTTCACCTTGAGCGGTTATGTAACCTCCTTATTCCTAGCGAAAGATACGTGTCCCCCTTAATTTTCTTGACGTTGAAAAGGAGAGACGAATTTCCGGTCATGTGCCTGGACACCCCACTATCAATAATCTAGGTATTAGTGATAGTGCTGTAGTAGACACCCTACTCATACAAAGGATTGATTAGTTCAGGTTTGGGACCCAAGCCTTAACTGGCTTGGGTGACCCAGAGGTATCACACATCATGAATTCAACCAATTGTCCTTCAGAGGATGAGGGAACATCTTTCTTCTTCTTGTTCTCACTATCAGACACATTACTTGTTTTTATCTTCCATAAACCAGTTTTGTGTAAGGCCTGTTTGTGGTAAATAGACAACTAGCTTATGGTTTGACTTTAGGTTCACTAATAATCTTAGGTGTGACCTTAGGAGGATTATTAGATCTAATTTTAGAAAAACTTGGTTTTTCATCAAAAAGTTCAAATTTCCTTTTAGGTGTCTGATAAAAAGACAATTTGGAGAGATATGTCCTCGTTTTCCACAACTGTAACAGGATCTTCCTTCAACAGTTTTAGGAAAATTGTGATGTGGAGTTGAGTTTGGTCATGATTTGAGATATGTTCATTGGGTGGAGACTCTTCCTTTTTAGATATTTCACCTTCTTTAACAAACTTAATTTTTTTGACATTTTGAACATCTTTCATTTTTATTTTATTAGGATTTTGATGATTAACATGTTTAAGGTTCATTAGATTAGACCTTTTAGGTTTTGAAATAGACGTTTATGAACTTGACCTTAATTTAACCTTTTCAATTATATCACCCAACTCCTCAACAAGTATCTTATCTATTGATCCCAAAGTAGAATCCTTCTGTTTAGTGACAGATTTCATAGGTTTACTGTAGAATCTGGATCACTGACCAGAGGAGTTGACCCACATGATCCTTTACTGGGTTATTATTAATTGGTCTACATTTAGTGTTCAAAAGATTTCATGTGGTGGCGAAACATAACCCACACCTTCCTCGTATTCCGTTCTTTCACTAAGTTCTGAACTATGTGAGAAGAACTTGCCAGACTGTGCAGTTTTTGTTTTAATGATTCAACTTCGCCTTGTAAAACTGCTTTTTCCTTTTTAGTTTCCTCCAAAGATTTAAATAGAACTTTATGTCATTTGATTGATTTAAGGAAACAACCTCGGTTTCCCTTAGTTGTTTCCCCAACAATTCTATCTTTTCTTTGAAGTTGCATTCATTTTGTTTCAAAACACGATTTGCTTTAGTGCGGAGTTGTAAATCATTTACTAGATTATCATTATTTTCTAATAACCTAGAAAACTTTAAGTCAATGCTTTCCCTAAATTTATCACATTCAGTACATGCATGTTTTTCAAATAATCGTCTTTAGAACATACTATGTAGAACTAGATGAATCAGCCATCAAGGCAGTGTAAGACTCTTCGATGACTGGAGATTCTGAGTTTGTAGCACTTATCTCTTCTTCAACCAAATGATCCACGACATTCATAGCTTCTTCAATATTTGAAAGTGATGCTTAGCTATGATGTCTCCTTCACTTGCAGATCCATCATTCAATGTATCAACTAAAGCAATGTTTGATTCACCCAGAGACACGAATCAGAAGGACTAGTCTTATCCTTCATCACCTTGAGCAATCAAAGCCTTAGACTCTTGACTTGAAGATGAAGCTCCAATATTATCCTTGTCTTGTCAGGTGAAAGTAGGAAAAGGATTTTTATTTGCAGTCTTCATTGGCTTTACGCATTCTCATTTGAAGTGCCCCTTTTCACCACAATTGAAACACATGACTTTGGTTTTGTCACATACAAATTTCGTATCTTTAGTAGCAACCAAATTTTGCCCCGTTTTCTTACCAAACTTCTTGTCTCTTCTAACAGCACTAGTCAAGCCCATATAATATCCATGCGTTCCAGCTCAGGTTTATCAATTTGCTTGTAGTCCGCATCAGCAAGATGACAGTTTCCAATCTTACCAACAACTAATCCATCATAAGATTGAACAAAAGTAGCTAGAAGGTCCATGTGCTCTTTAGTAACTTCCACGGTAACATTTCCGAGATTCTCGGTCTTCAACTTGGTAGTATTTGTCTCAGGAACTATGTATTGGGTTCCAGATGACCTTGCGTTGCTGTTCCTGATGCACTGTTTTGAGAAGAATAGAAGAGCTAGACACAAATGCCGTTTGTAGTGGTGCACCTGAAGTAGCCGGAGATGGAACTAAATTGTGTAGTGCAGGATTCTGAACATAGGATCCTTTTTTTGATTTGTATTTCATACGTAGTTCTTCCTCCCTTAACTTCAAAATGAAATCATTTATGTCTAAAGTAGCAAGAGTATCATTTTGTCTCAGATTAGACACAAAATGGATCCCATTTGTCTAGCAGACCATCAGCAAAACTAGAGACTTTATCTTCCTTGGATGTGGTTACGCCATGAGTGTGTAACTCACTCATCAGATGATAGAATCAATCAATGATATCATCCAAGCTCTCATTCCCAATCGAAGAGAAATTGTCAAATTCCTTCTTAAAAGCTTTTGCCTTGAGTGCTTTCAGAGTTGCATTTCCTTCGTATCTCTTTTCCAAGGTCTCCCATAATTTCTTAGACTGCTTGTTTTCAAATAACTGATGAAATATGTCCTTAGGTATTGACTGAGTCAACAAGGCATATGCTTTCTTTTCAGCATTATGCAAAGTCCTCTGGGATTCACTCATTCCACCTAAAGTCAATTTAACTCCATTAGCACTGACTGGTACCATGTACCCAGTCTCAATGGATGTCCAAAGGTTCGGGTCAACTCCATTCAAGTATATTTCAAACCGCTGTTTGCGCTGTGGGTATTCATCCAAAGTTAACAACTTGGCGTTTTGTTGTGGATTCCAATCTTATTCTCCAGAAGTAGAAGGTTCTGGATACGTGAGTCCTTTCCATCAGTGAATGCAAAAAACTGGTCTTCCATTTCTTTAAACTTGGTAAACTTGGAACAGGACAGATTCACTCATGCAAATGAGCTATGCGAATGAGTCACTCGTGCGAATGAAAGTTACGAATGAATTCAATCGGGCGATTGGATTCAGTCGTGCGAATGAGCAGGGCAATTGGAATCAACTGACTGGAGTTGCTTAACCATGCGAATGGGAGATACGATTGAGTTCAATCATACGAATGAGAGTATACGAATGAGTTCAGTCATATGAATGATCCAATCATGCGACTGAAGGCTACTGTGTTTGAAAAATCGAATATTTTGAACACTTTGACACAAAATACGAATTTTCCAGAAACCGTAATCTGCCATTTGATGAAAAATCGAAACTTGAACACATGCAAATGTCAAAAAAACTTTTTGAAGCAAAAAGGTGACTCTTTTGATTGAAAACGTTAGTTTTAATACCAAAACCAATTGAATCCATGCAAAATCACGAGCCAAGGCTCTGATACCACTTGTTAGGAACGTTTTCGTACGGAGTACTAATGGATTCTGCATGAGACCAGATCAAATAGTGCAGAATCATATTTGATTGGCGATCCAATCAGTGAGAACGACAACCTGATCGATCTAACGATGAAACAAACGTTAAGAATTGATTAGAACTCGATCAGGAACGAGCTATGAAGTTTGATAGGCTGCTTAGGGTGCTCTGGATGGCTAGGGTATGTGAATATTCAAAGTTTGCGTTTTTTCATGAATTATGTGGTATTTATAGGTTTATAGTTTTCATTCGTACAACTGAACCATCTGCATGGTTCAGTCGTGCGACTGACTCATGCGGTTGATTCATACACACGACTAAAGGTTCAGTTGTGTGACTGAATCAATCTTATGTCTTAGTAATACGACTGATAAAGTCTCCTAGTTTAGTCATGCGACTGGTTCATAAGCATCATTTATTCCTGTGTATGGTCCATAAGTATGGTCCATTAGCATGAATAATCACCCGACTAGGTTGAACACACGTCGCAATCATTATTGACTTAAAACTATGTACAACAACCTCAAATCCATAAAAGGATGTTCATACATATATATTATACCAAATACATTAATAATATGAAATATTCAAAGACAAATAAACATCAAAATCATACCATATTTCATTAAGTAATTACATTACACATGTGTAAAAAATGAAAGACTTTTACATTAATAAAAAACTAGGAACATGATGTATCAACAAAAAATGCCACGTGAAACTAGCCACAAAACTAGCAATGAAACTAGCTGTGAAACCAGCAAAGAAACTACGTAGAAAATGACCCATTTGTATGTAACTCATATGCAGACTATGTATCGTGAGCATACTTTAGGTGAAGTTATTTGCGGGGACCAAGTGAGTTCTAGAACCTCCTTTTTACATGTTTTAAACAATTTTGGGACTGGATATACATGTTTAGATGTTTTATTAGTTAAGGGTGTGTACCCATATGTTATGTGTATATGTGTCGGATTTGATTTATGGTATGATTATATTATGCATGTGTATGATATGTTCCCTTATGTTCCTTATTACGTATTGTTGCATGGCTTTATGTGGTGTGATCATGTTAATGAACGTAAAGTATTATTTTAACGAACCAAAATATTTAAGATAATGGAAGTGGAACATAATGAATGAACGAATGAAAAGTCTTGCAAGCAAATGTAAGGAGGTTCACAACTCATTGAGAGTTGTTAGCTAAACTATGTGTTTTATAGCGTGTGATCTTGGCTAATCCTTAAGGGTTCACACACAGGGGGAGTTAGTCTATGTGACTACTCCATACGTGCAATATGGGATCCTTATCGCTTAACCCTAGATGATATGGCTTGGTGCCCAAGAGGGGGGTAGGCATTTGATGGATCTAGATTAAAATAAAAGTGTGATAAGTACTAAATGTGCGATATGTACGAAATAAAATGATGATGGAAGATAATAAATATTACCTTGATGTATGTATGATGTGTGATCATGTGCGAAAGAAAGAAAATGATTTCACGAATGGAAGGTAGTATAATGTTTTTATAAATTTAGAATTCACTCAACAATGCTGACTTTATATTTATTTTCTGGTTGGTAGGTAATAGTTGCTAAAGATGGCACGGGGCAGCTACTTGGCTTATTTCGGATGGCATCCGTTTTGTATAACGATGATGTTTTTGCATTGTAATGCGAAAAAATGATGTTTTGTAATGATTAACAATGTTGCATTATTCTGCAAAAGAAATTATTTATATGAAATGGTTTATTAAGTATTTTGCTGCAATGATTAGTAAATGTAAATGTATGTTTTATGTTTTATCCGTGATGATTGACCAGCTGTAAGCGTCCCGTGAATGGGGCTTACAATCCCCCTTAAGATCAGGACCATTGGAGTGGTTTTTTGCTATGGGTGTCTTAGCAACCTTACAGTCAGTCATGTTGAATCTTTTAAGTATGTCCTGAACATACTTCGACTGACTAATGAAGATGCCATCTTCAACTTGCTTCACTTGAATTCTTAGAAAGAAATTGAGTTCTCCCATGACACTCCTTTTAAATCTATCCTTTATCAGCTTCTCAAGGTCTTTAAAGAGTTTTGGATTAGTTGACCCAAAGATGATGTCATCTATATATACTTGAACTAGCATTAGGTCATTCCATGTTCCCTTGATGAAGAGAGTTCCATACATAGTACCTCTTTTGTAACCATGCTGATAGAGATACTGAGATAGTCTCATACGACTCCTTGGTGCTTGGTGTAGCCTATAGAGAGCTTATCAAGCTTGCAGACATAATCAGGATGATCAGGATATTCAAACCCTGGTGGTTGTTTAACACAAACCTCTTCATGAATCACTCCATAAAGAGAAATACACTTGACATCAAGTTGGTAGACCTTGAAGTTCTTAGATGCAACAAAAGCTAAGAATATCCTAACAGCTTCTAGTCTTACAACATGAGCAAAGACATCTGTGTAGTCAATTCCTTCTTCTAGTGTGTAACCTTGAACAACTAGTCTTGCCTTGTTCTTGATGAAAAGTCCTCTATCATCCTTCTTATTCCTAAAAAACCATTTGGTTCCTATAGTAGTCTTCTCTTGAGGAAGAGGACATAGGTTCCAAACCTTTTTCCTCTTGAATTGAAGCAGCTACTCCTACATAGATTCAACCCAACTTCCATCCTTTAAAGCCTCATTAATCTTCTTAGGCTCTATCTGGTATAAGAAACAGAGTGAGACATATTTTGCAACATGGGTTTGTCCTCTTGTCTTTACCCTTGAATCAACATATCCAATGATGTTGTGGTAGGATGAGACTTATGAATCCTTAGCTGAGGAATCACAACTAATTGCTTAGAGAGATCTAAACTAGAGAAGTTTAGATCTGGCATTAAGGTTTCTCCCACCACATCAGCACACTTATCAAGTGGAACTTGATCCAATGAGTGTGTGACATCATTGATATTGTCTTCAATGGATGATTATCAACATCTAGAAATTCTTGATCATATTACCATTACCATTTTCTCCTACATTGAAGCTCCTACATCTGAGTTTTGTGCCTCTAAGCTAGAATTTGAAGGCACCTCAGATGTATCAGCTGAATTTGTCATTGTTGTGCTGATAGGTTCTCTAATTGTAAGGTTAGTTACAACTGGAGCTAAAGTTGTGTATGTTGAAGGTTTTCTCAACTCAGAACTTGGATCAGGATCACATATAGGCAATATATATGGACTCTAAAACATTCTCATAATATTTTTTAAAATAGTGGGCAACTAAATCAAGATCAAATAGCTAAATAGGACCAGAACCATTTACACTAGGAGTGGGTTCATTGAATGTCACATTGGCTGACTCCTTAACTGCTCTAGTTATGAGATTATATACTTTATAAGCTTGGGTTAACAAGAGGATCCAATGAAATGTTCATCATCTGATTTCTCAGCAAACTTGGCAATTTGATCTTTGGTATACAAGATGGTGCATGGATATTCAAATGACATGAGAAAATCAATGAAATGTTTCCTCTTATGCCGAAGTTCATAAGGAGTCTTACCATGTGTCTAAAACTCTGTTTTGCACATAGTAGGCAGTGTTGACTACCTCTGCCCAAGAGGTGATAGACAGTTTAGAGTCAGACAACATAGTTCTTGCAGCTTCAATAGGTGTCCAGTTTCTCCTCTTAGCAACATCGTTTTGCTGAGGAGTCCTGGGAGCACTATATTGTCTTGCAAATACCATTTCATCACAAAATGTATCAAGGATTTGGTTCTTGATTTCAGTTCCTTAACCACATCTTATGGTTTTGACCTTGTGATCATATTGATTGTCAATCTTTTAGATGAAATTCTTCAGAATCTCAGGGGTCTCATCCTTAGTTCTAAGCAAGAAAACCCAAGTGAAAATTGTAAAGTCATTTGTGATCACCAAACAATAAGAGGTACTTCCTAGACTCATTACACTAGTGGGGCTAAAGAGATCCATATGTAATAAGTTTAGGGGAGTAGTGATGGAGTTTCTTCCTTTGGCTTCTAAGATACCTTGTGTTGCTTCCATTTCAGGCATGCCACACAGTGGTCATCACTTGTAAACTCTTTCTTTGACATTGCAGTTACCAAATCATTCTAATTAGTTTATTCATGTTCTTAAAGTTTACATGGCACATTCTTTTATGCTAGAGGAAAGACTCTACACTATTTGATTTAGATAGAAAGCATGAAACTTCTCCTGAAGGAGTTGTTTCTTGCAAGTCCATCTTGTACATGTTCCCCTTCCTAGGGGCTCTGAGCAAAATATGCTCATTAGGAATAACCACCCCGGGCTTGAAACAATGCACTCATGCTCAGTGAAGAGCATGTTGTGACTCTGATCACAAAATTAAGATACAATCAGAAGATTGTATCCAAGCTCCTTGACAAAGTTTACCTTCTCAACTTGATCTTACCATTTATGACTTTGCCCTTTCCTGTAATGTAACCTCCAGCATCTCCACCAAAAGCAACTGGTCCTATATAAATCTTTTTAAATTCTGGAGTGGTGACCTATTGCCTATCATGTGACTAGAAAAACCATTATCAATGATCCATACATTTTGTTTGTCTTGAGTTTTCCTGTTGAATCCTTTATGCCCAAGACACATAGAACATTGATGTGGTTAGTACGTCATGATCCAAGTCGGGTCATACCCAATAACAAGCTAAGCAAACACCAAATATATTAATTGATGATATGATCATACAATTAAATATATATCACCCATTTAGAAAATGGGTTTTCTAAATAAGTTGCATATGAGATTGAACAATTTATATGGATATTTTGTTTATAGATATTGTTTGCAATGTTATTTAAGTTACTTAAATAACATCAAATAATAAGAGAGTGTGTATGAGTTATTCACTAAAAGGTTAATTATATGAATAACTTATGTTAATGACTTGTTAATGTGTTTAATTAAGGTTTTAAGTTTTGGGGGGAAAACCCATTTGTGAAATGGTGTTTTCGGCCGCCCCCTTGGGGGATTGGCCTCCTCTCTTTTCCCTAGTTGTCTTGGAACAAAGGACATAGACAAGTCATTCACTCCACACTGCTTCTCTCTCACACATGCAAAAACACAAGAAGAATTTTTCTCTCCTCTTGTTGAAGAACCTCACGGCTGAAAGGGTTCCAGCCTCTCTTCTTTCGTTTTTGGGTGTTCAAATCCTAGCAAGAAGGGTGTTGTCATATAGCTTGGGGTATGCAAGCTTGAGAGGACCTCCTTTGGTGCCTTTAGTCGTTTCTTGGAGCTCATCCTCTTCAAACTCTTCCTTTTTGCTGCTGAAAAGGTAGTCTATGGGAGCCTCATTATGGCTGTCCATATTGTTTGTTTTGTGTTAACATAGCTAGCTTTTATTCATATATAAAGATCCTATGTTTATGGGTTTGTTTATAACTTTGTAATATCAAGATGAGACCCGGATTTTCCGTTCATTAACAAAGTTATAATGCTTGTTTCCGCTGCGTTTTCAGTAAGTTTAAATGGTTAAACTATGAATCTTGTTCAAACAAACCCCAACATTGGCATCTAGAGTCGGTTATGTGGATAGCTAGCTTGTTTTGTCCTTGTTATATTTCGTTTTATGGGACTTTGCAACCCCTTTTAGGGGCTGCTATGTTCATGTTTTATGAATCCCCAACTTTCAAAGTTATGTCACACATGCTTGTGATTAAACTTTGAAAGACATGTATGTTATATTTGTTGTTTGTTTGGGCATGATAAAACCTGAAATTTCAGTTTATGTTGGCTGAAATTTCATGGGTTTTAAGTGGGGATTCATTGTTGGTTTGGATGATATGATTATTGTTCATTATGGTGCATAACCTAGCCCTTAACCTTGTGTTGTTTGGATGTTTGTAATGTTGTATTCATTCATTCAATTGGGTTGTATAATCTACTGTTTGTGCTTTGTTCAATGTGTAATTTATTTATTATTAGGCTGTAATAAATAGATTAGGTACTTTTCATATTACTAGAAATCTTGTATTAGGACATAATGTCTTGTAATATGAAGATGTATGTGTAAGAAGCACAAAGGGAAGACACGAGAAACATGGAGCATTTGAATGCGGTTTCAAGTGGGAGTTTATGGAACTTTTGTGATGTGTTTTGACCCTTAGGAATGTCCTATGGTCCACACTTGTGATGGCAAACAAGTGTGGCCACTTTAGATGCTATGGTTATGCACTTACATTTGTTTGATTATGGTATTATGGTTAATGACTTTACATATGATGTTTGCTTTACTATCCTTTCCATGATCATAACAAACTATCTAAATGGGCTTTAATCATTAAAAGGTAATAAAAGGTTATTAAATTGTTTAGTGATTTCAAAGATTAAAGGGGTTTTAATCAATGTACCATAAAGTATCTTGTTTTGAAAACATACAAATATGTAAATATGATGTTTTCTAAACTTGTATTATAATATCTCTATAGCTTTTGTTAAAAATAAGATCAACACCATCCTTTTACACAACACTTGAATCGCTTGGGAACTCTTAGTGGGATAAAGTTCACCTAACCATTTTGAGGGAACCTGTGACTTGAGGTGAGAATGCCATATTCGTGGGATAAAGGTCGCCTAACCACTTATTTTGGCAAACTCACATGTGTGTGTAAGTAGGGTGTCTTGATTTGCAAACCATGTCAAATGGATCACCTACGATATGGTTTCCAAATGATGTTGATGGGATTAACATGCCGACTTTACATATGATGTTTCAAGTCGATCCCATACCTCTAGAAGTTGCAAATGGTTGCAATCGTCAATCGTTGACCACCTTATTAATTTAAATCGTGGGATAAAGGTCACCTAACCACCATTTAAATGTAATGTTGGATTCTAGATTTTAATATGATAATGACCTTAAAAGGTATTAATTATTAAAAACAATATCGAAAATACTAAAATTGATCTTTGTTAAATTTTGTAGATGGCCACCAATAATTATGATAATAACGATAATTCGTCCACGTCCGCCCAATCTTTAAGAGCGATTCTCCAAAAGGAACGTCTAAACCATAACAATTTTATCGATTGGTATCGAAACTTGAGAATCGTTCTCAAGCAAGAGAAACGATCATATGTTTTAGACGACCCTGTCCCCGATCAACCTAGTGAGGATGATGAGGAGGCCTATAATGATTGGATAAAGTACACTGAGGACTCTGTCCAAGTGTCTTGCCTTATGTTGGCAGGCATGACTCCGGATCTCTAGAAGGAGTATGAGCATCACGGAGCTTATGACATGATAACCTAACTGAAGGAAACGTTCCAACAACAAGCGAGGGTTGAGCGCTTCGAAACGGTTCGAGCGCTCCAGCATGTCGTATGGACGACAACCAATCAGTTTCATCTTATGTGCTTAAGATGAAAAGTCACATTGACCGCCTCGAAAGGCTAAACTGTCCCGTCTCAAACGAATTGGCCACAGATTTGATCCTCAATGGCCTTACCAAAAGGTTTGAGACGTTCGTGTTGAACTACAACATGAATGCTTGGGACAAAAGCATTGGTGAGCTTCACTCTATGCTCAAAACGGCCGAGGCTGCCATGGGTAAAAGGGTTTTACCCATTCTCACCATCCATGAAGGTGGGAACAAGAAAAGGCCTCATCCCACACCCAAGGCAAGAGTTGCCAAAGGAAAGGGACCCGTAATGGGAAAGGGAAACAGGTGGCAAGGGTGCCACCCAAAGCACAGGAGAAGAGGCAAAAGGTTGCTTCTAATGACCCATGCTTCAAGTGTGGGGAGATTGGACACTGGGCAAGAAATTTTCCTGTCCATCTCCAAGAGTTGAAAGCAAAGAGGGATGCCGGGCAGACCTCAGGTACTACATTCATGATCCATATTGATTTAAACTTAATATCCTCCAACACATGGGTATTAGATACTGGATGTGGAACTCACATTTGCAATTTGTTGCAGGGGTTCGAAAGAAGTAGCAACTTCAACAAAGGGGATGTTAGCCTCTATATGGGCAATGGGGCTAAAGTTCAAGTTGAAGCCCGTGGTGACTACATCTTGAAACTTCCAAATGGTTTGGAAGTAATTTTGTACAATGTTTTGTATGCTCCTAGTTTGACTAGGAACATTATTTCCGTAGCCCTATTAAAACATTTTGGATATGTGTTATCATTTATTGGAAATGAAATCCATGTTACTTTGAATGACATGTTTTACTTTAAAGCTATTCCCATCAATGGTATCTATGAATTGGTTCATGAAAATACATTGAATGATAGCTTATTGTACCAAACTAGTACCAAGAAACTCAAATCGGATTTGAATAATACTTATCTTTGGAATTGCCGTCTTGGTCATATAAACAAGAAAACAATACAAACATTACAAAAGAATGGTCTTTTAAAAACAAATGAATGTGATTCATTTTATGTATGTGAGTCTTGTTTACAAGGTAAAATGACCAAGGCACCTTTTAGTGGCAAAGCCGAAAGGGCAAAGGATTTATTAGGTATCATACATTCGAATGTATGTGGTCCTTTTAAACCTATGACAAGGTACAATGAAAGATACTTCATTACCTTTACTGATGACTATAGTCGATATGGGTATGTGTACTTGTTAAGACATAAAGATGAAGCTTTTGAAATGTTCAAGATCATTCAAAATGAAGTACAAAATCAACTCAATAAGTCAATTAAAATTCTCCGCACCGATAGAGGAGGTGAATACCTGAATGATGCTTTTAGGGACCATCTTAGAAGTTGTGGATTGTCTCACAACTATCTCCACCGGAACACCACAACATAATGGCGTGTCCGAGTGGAGAAATTGAACTCTATTGGATATGGTTCGATCTGTGATGGCTAGAAGCTCATTACCTCTATCATTTTGGGGTTTTGCTCTACTCTCTGCGGCCCGTATTTTGAATATGGCCCCAACCAAGAAAGTGGAAAGGACACCTTATGTAATATGGCATGGATGGGTTCCATCATTTTCATATTTGAGGGTGTGGGGGTGTGAGGCTTATGTGAAGACTCCCACCTCGAACAAGTTAGAAAGCCGCTCCACTAAGTGTATCTTTATTGGATATCCAAGAGATTCTATGGGATATTATTTCTATGATCCAATACAACAAAAGGATTTTGTTGCCAAAAAGGGTGAGTTCTTGGAAACCAATTACTTATGGAAGGAACTGGTAGTAGAACTGTGGATCTTGAAGAGGATTAAGAACCGCAACACGATACATGTTTGGTTGACACTAGCACTCAACATGAGGATGTTGAAAGTGATCAAATAGTTGATCAATACACACATTCGTAGATCTGGTAGAACTAGTAATCCACCTGAAAGATAGGGATTTTTCACTAATGGATGCTATGTGATAGATTTTGATGAACCAATCACATACCATGATGCATTGTCCAATTCGGATTGTGACAGATGGCTTGAAGCCATGAACGTTGAGATGCAATCCATGTATGACAATCAAGTATGGGACTTAGTTATACCATCTCTTAACACCAAAGTAATTGTATGTAAGTGGGTTTTCAAAAGGAAAATCGATATGCATGGAAACCTGGATACTTATATAGCAAGACTTGTAGCAAAGGGTTTCACTCAAACTCAAGGGGTTGATTATGATGAAACTTTCTCACCTGTTGCAATGCTAAAATCTATTAGGATATTGTTTACCATAGCTACTCATTATGATTATGAGATTTGGAAAATGGATGTCAAAACGACTTTCCTAAATGGATATCTTGAGGAAGATGTCTATATGGTTCAGCCTGAAGGTTTTATTAATCCAAAACATCCTAACAAAGTATGCAAGTTAAAAAAATCAATCTATGGATTAAAAGAAATCACCATTTTGATGAAGAAGTATTAAATTTGGATTCATCAAGAACGCTGATGAAGCTTGTGTATATAAGAAAGCTAGTGGGAGCATCATCACTTTCCTATTATTGTATGTTGCTGATATACACTATTTGGAAATGACATTCCAATCTTGGAAGGTGTAAAAACCTGGCTTGGAAGTTGTTTTTCCATCAAGGATCTTGGTGAAGCCGCCTATATTCTGGGAATAAAGATCTATAGGGACAGATCAAAGCGGTTGATTGGTCTAAATCAAAGTGCATACATTGATAAGATCTTGAAAAGGTTCAAGATGGAGAACTCTAAGAAAGGTACGATACCTATTCAAAGAGGAATGATATTGAGTACGACTTAATGTCCAAGCTCAAGGATGAGCAAGATAAAATGAAGGGAATCCCACACGCATCTGCTATTGGATCCATCATGTATGCAATGATATGCACTCGGCTAGACGTTTCATGCACCTTAAGCATGACAAGCCGTTACCAGCAAAATCCTGGAAGCAGTCATTGGATGCTGTTAAGAACATACTTAAGTACCTAAGGAGGACTAAAGATATGTTTCTAATCTATGGATCTGGTGATGAGGAACTCGTTGTAAAAGGTTACACGGATGTGAGTTTCCAAACAGATCGTGATGATTCACGATCACAATCTGGATACATTTTCATTCTGAATGGAGGAGCCGTCTCTTGGAAGAGCTCTAAACAGGATGTGGTGGCTTTATCAACTACAGAATCAGAATACGTCGCCGCCTCATTGGCAGCTCAAGAAGCTGCATGGTTGAAGAAATTCATTGCCGATCTAGGGGTTGTCCCTTCCATTCAGGACCCCCTAGAGATCTTTTGTGATAACGAGGGTGCGATTGCTCAAATCAAGGAACCTCGCGCTCATCAAAAGACTAGGCACATTAAGAAGAGATTCAACTACATACGAGATGAAGTTGAGAAAGGAAAGATATGTATTTGCAAAGTTCACACAGATCAAAATATTGCGGATCCTCTTACGAAGCTCCTAGAAAAGGCAAAGCATGAAGGTTATACCTGTGCCATTGGATTTCGATATTCTAGTGATTGGATTTGATCTGTGATTTCATATTTGGATATTTGGAACTCTCTTACTACTTGAATAAAATTATTTGGTTATAATATTTCAACAAATGTTCCAATTTAGCATGTTTAATCCATGGGTAAATTGTTTACTCTAAATGTCCGTAGTCGTTCATACTTGTGGGAACAAGTATGAGGGTAAGATTATTATGAATTTGGATTGGTGGATATTCATAAGGAATGAATATAAAGCAAATGGTTGTTGCCAAAGTTCATAGATATTTGTGGGATACAAATATTGGACTGACCCGCATCTCAAATTTTACTACATGGAATCTTCCAGATTGATCATAAGTAAATTTGAGTAAAGACGAATATCATTTTGTATCCTCAGACCTGAGATACATACTGCGTTTTGATATTTTTTCACCAAGTGTTATACCTTGAGCTAGTTCTTCACTGCCCTGAAATAATGGACAGTACGTAAGGCTATGTTCAGACGTGACACAAAGTGTTTGTGAGAAAAGTATGTATTCAAGATGGAATTTGTTCCTCTTATTCGTTGAGAGCAAGATGTCTAAGGCCTGATTAAGTTAAATCAACAAGGAATGATCATTCTGTGTCCTTGGATTTAACATGACATCTGTAACAAAAGGATAAATGATTGATTCACCTAAATCATTTCAAGTTGGATACTTGACAGGGATGATGTTATTGAATCTCTTTAAGTCATGCGTATTAAGGGTAGTAAACGGTTGTTAGGCGGTATTTACTGCTGCATCAATCTTCTATGAATCTTGTGCAAGTGGGAGATTGTTGAATCCTTTATGCCCAAGACATATAGAACATTGATGTGGTTAGTACGTCATGATCCAAGTCGGGTAATACCCAATAACAAGCTAAGCAAACACCAAATAATATTTAATTGATGATATGATCATACAATTAAATATATATACACCCATTTAGAAAATGGGTTTTCTAAATAAGTTGCATATGAGATTGAACAATTTATATGGATATTTTGTTATAGATATTGTTTGCAATGTTATTTAAGTTACTTAAATAACATCAAATAATAAAAGTGTGTATGATTTATTAAATTAAAAGGTTAATTATATGAATAACTTATTTAATGACTTGTTAATGTGTTTAATTAAGGTTTTAAGTTTTGGGGGGAAAACCCATTTGTGAATGGTATTTTAGGCCGCCCCCTTTGGGGTTGGCCTCCTCTCTTTTCCCTAGTTGTCTTGGAACAAAGGACATAGACAAGTCATTCACTCCACACTTTTTCTCTCTCACACATGCAAAAACACAAGAAGAAAATTTTCTCTCCTCTTGTTGAAGAACCTCACGGCTGAAAGGGTTTCCAGCCTCTCTTCTTTCGTTTTTGGGTGTTCAAATCCTAGCAAGAAGGTGTTTGTCATATAGCTTGGGGTATGAAAGCTTGAGAGGACCTCCCTTGGTGCCTTTAGTCGTTTCTTGGAGCTCATCCTCTTCAAACTCTTCCTTTTTGCTGCTGAAAAGGTATGTTAAGATCAGTGATCTACGTTTGATTGATTAGAGAGTATTGCAGCGGAAATCGAACAATGAATTTAGAAAATTCACAAGAATACAGTTGGTATTCAAAGTAAGAACAAACGATTATAGAAAGAATTTTGCAAATCAAAGATTTCATTCAATATGCGCTCGTGGTGGCAAAATGTCACACTTACAATCAGGTCAATCATCCCTTATATAGGAATGTCGTGGTGGAACATTCCTTATATAGGAGATGTGATGTCTACTGATGTCACTTGATAGTGACATCTAACAGAATTATTCAAACTACTGAAGTTAACACAACTACTGAAGATGTCAAAACGCTGACATCTTCTTACAAATACTAAAGTGTTAACTGTCACTACAACTACTGAAAAGAAAACTACTGAAACTACAACGACTGAAGAACATGCTCTTCAGTAGATTTACAAATACTGAAACAAAAAGAAAACTACTGAAAGGAACCATCACAACAACTGAAGAATGCTTCTTCAGCTATTGTAACAAACTCTGAAGGCTTCAGTACTTGTACTTGAACTTCAGCTGTTGTCATCAGCTGATGTCTTCAGTCTTTGTACTTCAGCTATTGATCTTTAGTATTTTGTTCTTTAGCTGTTGATCTTCAGACTTTGGTCTTCAACTGTTGAAGTCTTGAGTACTTTAGTCTTCAGCTGTTGAAGTCTTCAGCTGTTGAAGTCTTCAGTACTTTAGTCTTCAGCTGTTGATCTTTAGACTTTGGTCTTCAGCTGTTCAAGTCTTCAGTAGTTTAGTCTTTAGCTGTTGAAGTCTTCAGTACTTTAGTCTTTAGCTGTTGATCTTCAGACTTTGGTCTTCAGCTGTTGAAGTCTTCAGTACTTTAGTCTTCAGCTGTTGAAGTCTTCAGTACTTTAGTCTTCAGCTGTTGATCTTCAGTACTTTAGTCTTCAGCTGTTGTTGTGATGTCTGTAGGACTTAGAGGTTTTTCTGATCAGGCTCATTGGTTCTTTTGATCCAACAAACTCCCCCTGAACCAATGCAGCCAAAACCTGTAAACTTATTGAAGATGTCCCACTTATTATGGCAGAGAGATTTGGTCTTTTTGTCTTCTAGATCAGCTCAGAAGTGACCCATAAAGCACAGGCCTGGGAAGAAGTCTCAATGATCTGTTTGGCAAAGGATGAATGGGAACTCTGTCTTGGGGAACTGGACACAGAGCTGTTACCCCATCCATGAGATCTACTTCCCACAATGAGTCTGTATGACTCCCTTGTATAGGCCTCAAGGAAGGTTATCTGTTCCCCATGGTAAGTTCTTCATCTCCTCCTTCAAAAAGTGATTCTGACCCATAATATTCAGGATAGGTATTTGACCTGTTTCCCATTTTTGAGTTCCACAGTTGTTATTACTCTATAAGCAAATTCATCAGGGTGATTACCCTCTAAGAACAACTGGAGCTCATTCTTTCTGACTTCCTCAAGCCTCTTATATACTAACCCCTTCTCACCATTTTATTTTCCAGCATCTTTTGTGGGGTCAGGTAGCTTTATAGGCTTTCTTGAAGTCATCTAGGATTCCCAGGGTGATACTACAAAGACTAGTGAGATCACTTCATCTACAATCTTCTTCACCTGGCCAATGTATCTCTGTGGAATGTTTTCTTGTGAATCCTATGAGACACCATGGGATCAGGCCAAATCCTCACTCTCTCCTTTTGATATTGAAATGTATGTTTAAGAGTGTATAATCTGAGAGCATGCTTCTTCATGTTGATGATTGAAGATGTGGCAGCATATGCTTTGTCAACCCTCCTCAACAATTCCTCATCATGTTGTTTAGCTCTTCTTCTTCTAGCTTCACTTTCATAATTTGTCTTTGAGTTTCAGGAGTAATTATTGGAGAGTGACTTGTGGCCTTCGGCAACTGTATAACAGCTGAGAGTGGCAGCCTATCTTCATCTTCATCATTATCTTCGTCTCTTCTTCTAGCCTCAGTACCCTTTTCTTCCTCTTCTGGGGTACTTCATCGGCTACTGATTTTGAGGGTAGAGGAGTTGGTTTGGGTTTGTGGTTGTGGTGGTTTTGGTGTGGGAATGTTGACAGGCTGTTCTAGCATTCTGGATGTGAGGTTGGCTTTAGATTGCTTGACTAGTTCAGTCTGCTCCCAGCACCAGCTTCGTTTAAGGCTTCAATAACCAATCCTTTTTTGTATACTTCAGATGAACAGATCTTGGTGGTTATTGCCAAGATGCTGTCCCTGGACCATGCCTTGATCTCAATCAATGATCTACCCAGATATTTCGCTATGAACCTGATCATGATCTCTAACCTTTCCCTTTCCAACACATCATAACTTGCCCATCTAGCTTGGATTTCTTCAATCTCTAGTCTTCTGATTTCTGAGTCAAGTTTTTCAGTGTCGTGGCCTTGCCTAAACAACTGATCAATGATGTTATCCATTGATCGGTTGTGTTCAGCATCAGCCTTCTTACCATTGTCTCCAAGTCAGTCTCCTTCTCATTCTTCCTTTTCTTGTATGTGACATGAAAGTCTTTAGTACTTTCAGTCACTTTCTCCATGTCAGCATCCTTCACCTTCTCCTTTTCAGTTTCTTTCCTATCTGCCATCCTCTTTCTTTTTGCTTTCACTGACTGAATCTCCCCCTTTTTGGTTGCATTGGTTGCAAGGGTTTGATTGTCAGAAAGCCTTTTGCTCACCACATCCTCTATCATGGGTTGTATAACTGAAGGAAACCTCTCATCAAGGGTTTTAAGGACCATATCGGTTATAGTTGATGTGATGAGAGGTAAGGAATGTTGAAAGATAACAGCTATTTGCTCAGGGGGGTTCTGTCCCTGAGAAATAGTGCCAGAAGCAGAGGCAGGTGGCTGAGTTTTTGGAGTGGCTCATGTATGGGAGACCTTCAGAGGAAGGTGCCATCTGTGGGTTGTGAGGGGTAGATGGTCTTTGATCCTGAGAAATGTTGGCAAGTAGCTCTTTGAGACTGCTCACCTCATCCTCGAGGATGGTGTTTTGGGCTAAAACATCACAAAAGAAGCCCAGGTCATCATCAGTGTTACTGAATCACCTGAACCTCCTGATAGAATCAGGATGAACATGCTCTGAGTGTAGATCAGTAGTAGCATGTCCCCTTGGTCATGGTACTGGGGACTTCCTGCCTCAGGACCATGTCCTCTCGGCAGTTGCCTCTGGTGAGGTCTTATGGACATACCAATTCATCCTGATCATTTGCTGAAGCAGGAGAGTGGCAGCCTTCCATAAATTCGAATCTCCGTTTCTACACCTGGAGATTGAATATGGTAACCCCTGTGCTGTTGGGTGTCAGAAGACTTTGGTCCTCCCCCTCAATGGTTGGGCTATCCCAGTTGTGATTGTATCTGGGGAGGGGATGAGAGTGCAACTGAGTTAGCATTTGGCAATTATGATGGTAGGACTTTGGGGGGCGGTTGCAGTGGGAGAGGGTGTGAAGGCAGTATGCACCCGGGGAGAGTGGTGCGTTTCAATGGCAACCTCCTCAAGTGAGGAAGGTTCCAGATGTATAGGTGCCCCAGAGATGGTTGCTACAGGCTCCTGTTGAGAGGAAACCTGAGCGGTTGAGGGTGAGTGAGTCCGTGTATCTACTGGGGGGTTATGACTAGTAGATATAACCTGCGTTTGTGTGCAGGGGCATCCTCAGGGGACTCATTTCCCTGAGTAGCTTTTTGGCTTTCTGTGTTTGGGTTTGGTGGGGACAAAGGATTTGGAGGTCGTGGCTGTGGGTTCCAGCTGCGTGGGTTTTCGCAGTTTGGCAGCCAGTTTGAGTGACCGGTCTGAGTTGTGCCTGGAGTATACTTCAGGCAATACAGCCGTGGCAGGGACTCCAAGGCCAACAAGTCGTCAGCTTTCAGCTGGTTTACTATAATGACCATTAGAACCGAGGATATAATATCCTCGGTTAGCTATAGGCTTGGAGGCCATATCCTTGAGTTCAAGAAATAATATTTCAGAAAAATTTAAGTGTTGTTGTCAAGGATAGAAATAATACCTGCTGCCACCACTCTCGACATTTGATCCCAAGAAGAAGTCTTAGGAGCTAAGCATACATTCACCATATGAAAAATTAGTCGTTCCATCATGGAATGTTTCTTCAGGATGGTAGAGGCACTAAGGTTACCCTGGTATCCATGTTGGGCAAATGATAGATCAGTGTGCCCTTTGGATACCCAGGGGAAAAGTGGCATCATCCAGTTGTAGGGTTTGGCGAAGGATTTCTGAAGTGACCACCTGACGATTGTTGACGAACGACTGGAGAGAGTCGGTGTCATTCTCCCCAGTGACGATGGTGACGTTCGTCCAGAACTGCTGGAGGGATTCGGCATGAATGGTAGGATTTAGAAGGAAAGCCGTTTTGTATGGAGAGTTGATCATTAGATCAAGGCATTATCAAATTTGTCCAGAAGGGTGATTTAGTAAGGTAAGCAACACAGTTGTGTCGTGGTTTAAGCTTCATGTTGGCCATTGATGTGAGAGAGGTTCTGAGTTTTTGAACGTTAGGTTTGAGATGATGAAGCTCTGTAAGACAAGGTATTTATAGGGTATGGGTTATAAAGCAACTGAGGGTTTGGTATGAGTCATCAGTAGTTTTAAGCGACTGATGACGTGGTATTAACCTTCAGAGGTTGAAACAACTGAAGTCTGGGTTGTAGGCATCCGTAGTTATAAAACTACTGAAGACCGGGTTTAGCTTCAGATGTGGAAACAGCTGACGCGTGGTGTTAGTCATCAGTAGTTGTGAAACTACTGAAGACATGGTTTTGTCATCAGTTGTTGTAAATAGCTGACGACGTGGTATTAGTCATCAGCAGTTGTGAACTGAGACGTGGTTTTGTCATCAGTTGTTTAAGATCAAGTAGCAGTTTTAGAAACAACTGAAGAAAATTCTCATCAGTAGTTTTCGTCAATTCATAGCTTTTCAGCTGTTTCATACTGTCCTCAACACTTACTCATCAGTCTTTTGGGCTGTTTTTCAGTTGTTCATAGGACGTCAGTACTTATCTGTTTGTACTTATATCAGTAGTTATGACTGTATCAGTCTTGTAACAGAATCAGTACTTATTTGTGTATGGTTACAAATGATCATCAGTACTTATTTACTGAGATCGTCAGTAGTTATCACTTATTCTAGCTGCAGCATACCAAGCCTTAACACTAGTTTTTGAAAGTCGAACTATCCAAAGGCTTAGTAAAAATGTCTGCAAGCTCATCAGCACTAGGCACAAACTTTGGATCAATCAGACCTTTTTCAAAACAATCCCTAATAAAATGATGTCTGATCTCTATATTTGGTCCTAGAGTGCTGGACAGGATTCTTGACAATGCAAAGAGCTGGAGCACTATCCATTATAATGGAGTCTTAGTCTCTGTAATGCCATAATCCAAAAGTTGGTTCTGAAGCCAGAGTACTTGAGAAGTACAGCTTGCAGCAGCAATGTACTCTGCTTCAGCATGGATGTAGCAATAGATGTTTGTTTCTACTCTGCCAAGAAATCAACAGTTGCCTAGGAATTGACATCCACCAGAAGTTGACTTTCTGGTTAACTTACACCCTGCATAGTCACTATCAGAAAAGCAACCATTTGCAAGAGTGTCCTGTGGAATACCATAAACCTAGAGATTGTGTACCTTGCAGATATCTAAAGATCCGTTTGACTGCAATCAAGTGAGACTCTTTAGGAGCAGCTTGAAATCTAGCACAAACACACGTTGCAAACATAATATCTGGTCTAGAGCTGTTAAGTACATCAAGGACCCAATCATACATCTGTAAAGTGTTTCATCAACAGCTTTACCTTTCTGATCTGCATCCAGTTGTGTGGTGTTGCACATGGGAGTAGGACAGGGCTTACAATTTTGTAAATCAAACTTATTCAAAAGATCTTTTGTATATTTAGACTGATGAATGAAAGTCCCATCAGCCTTTTGTTTTTTGCAATCCTAGAAAGAACTGTAATTCTCCCATTGCACTCATTTCAAACTTCTTGCATAAATTGGTAAAGTCATCACACAACTGGGGATCAGAGGATGCAAAATAATATCATCAACATAATTTGAACAAGTAGCTTATGCTGATCCACCTTCTTATGAATAAAGTTTTATCTATGGAGACTCTAGTGAAATTATTTTGAAGAAGAAAATTATAATGTCTCATACCAGGCTCTAGGAGCTTGTTTCAACCCATAAAGAGCCTTATCAAGCTTGTATACCCAATCTGGATGTTTATTATCCTCAAAACCTGGTGGTTGACATACATAAACTTCTTCTTTTATTTTACCATATAAATGCACTTTTAACATCCATTTGAAAAACTTTAAAATTGTGAAATGCAACATAGGCTAAGAACAATCTAATTGCCTCCAGTCTGGCTACAGGGGCAAAGGTCTCATCATAATCAATACTTCTTCTTGTGAAAACCCCTTAACAACCAGTCTGGCCTTGTTCTTAACAATAAGTCCATTTTCATCTGTTTTGTTCCTAACACCCATTTAGTGCCTATTGCACACTTACCTGGGGGTAGAGGAACCAGTTCCCACACTTGCTATTTCTTGAACTAAGTAGCTCAAGCTGCATGGCTTCCACCCATCCATTGTCTCTCAGAGCAACATGATAGTTCTTTGGCTCTTGCTGACTGATGAAGAGAGCATAGAAGCACAAGTTAGACAATTGACTTCTAGTTGAGATCCAGCATTGATACCACCAATGATTTGAGACATGGGTGATCTTCAGCTCTTGGTGCACAATAAGATCAGTGCAAGTGTTTGTAGCCGGTTCAGCATCAGCAGATGTTGATTCAGATTCTTGAAACCAAGTATTAGATGGCAAATCAAACATGTAGAGGAATCAGAAATCTCATCAGCATTTGTTGTGGATGGAGCTGCTGAAGGTACAGGAACATCAAGTTTAGCAGACTCAGGCAGTTGGTCACTAACTTGAAAAGGTGAGTACTGATATCATCATCATCTTTAGTACCACCAGGTGGAAGACTTGCTGCAGAAGATGATTTATCCACATGATCTGCAACAGCTGGAGTTTGATAAGGAGCATATTGCATTATGTCCAGATCAAACAACTCCACATTTTGTGGAATTTTATCCTTAGGAGATTCATTGAATTTCACATGCAAGGTTTCTTCAACTATCTTTAATATGCAGTTGAGACTCTGTAAGCCTTGCAAGTGGATGAATAACCTACAAAATACCCTGCATCCACCTTAGGATCAAATTTGTGGAGTTGACCCTTTGTGTTGAGAATGAAACAAGGACATCCAAAGGCTCTGAAGAATGAAATCAAAGGAGCCAAATGATGTAGAGCTTCATATGGAGTCTTCATCAACCTCTGATTTACTACACTCTATTCTGCACATAGCAAGCTGTATTGACAACTTCAGCCCAAAAGGTCAAAGGCAAGCCAGAGTCAGCCAACATGGACCTTGCGGCTTCAATTAAAGTCCTGTTCTTTCTCTCCACTACTCCATTTTGTTATGGAGTCCTTGGGATGCTAAACTGCCTTTGATTCCTTTTGAAAGATAAAAATCATCAAGTGCATGGTTTCTGAATTCAGTACCATTGTCACTCCTTATACACTGACTGATAGGGAATACTGCTTCTCAACATACAGCATAAAGTTTATAATCTTCTGAGCAACCTCATCCTTTGAATGTAGAAAGAAAGTCCATACGAATCTGGAGTAATCATCCACAATTACCAGACAGTATTTCTTCTTTGCCATGCTCATCACTCTCACAGACCAAATAAATCCATGTGCAGTAAGTGCAAGCAGGCATGGACTTAGTTCTTCAATGGGAGGGAATGAGACTTTATGTTGTTTTCCTTTCAAACAAGCAGTGCAGCTTCATCACAGTGGAACTCCTTTGTTGATAAACCTCTCACTAAACGATTTTGGATCAGCTGTTCATGTTTCTGAGATTACATGACCAGCCTTCTATGCCATAGTTTAGATTCCTGAAGAGAGGCTTGGAGAATGGCATGGATGACCCTTCAAATCAATCTTCTTTGACAAATCCAGGCATACACTCTTCCAATCCTGTTGGCCTTCAGGAGAGTATGTTCATCCATTACCTTGTCAATCAGCCTCAGAACTTGGGAAGACAGAATCTTGCAGTTCTGGCTTGTGAAAAGTGCAACATGCCCTTTATCACACATCTGACTAACACTCAGCAGATTATACTTGAGATTCTCCACATGGTTGACATCATCAAACTGATTTGTCCATTAGACACATATCCTTTCCCAATGATGTAACCTCTGGCATCATTTCCAAATGAAACAAATCCCTTCTTTCCTTGAGAGTAGTCATTAAGAAGAGAACTGCTCCAGTCATATGCATTGATCCTCCACTGTCCACATACCAGATGCTCCTTTGGCATGTTTGAAGAACCCTGCATGAAAGAAAACTAGTTAGATTTTGAGACCCAAACCTTTTGGTTTTGAGTCTATTTTCATCAACAGATGCAACCTAACTTGTTTCTTATGATTAACAGCTGAAGAAGGAGATGGTGCTGAAATGGATTCCTTGGATTTGGGCTTGGAATGCCTTTTCAGTGATTTGATCATAGGTGGATCTATTTGGTTAACTCTCCCCAACAAATGCTGAACCATCATAACAAGTTGTGTCTGATTGTAGCCAAAGCTTTCAGCTCTTGTGACATATCAGTACTTGTGTTTGATGAGTTCCTGTGATCCACCATTTCCTCCTTAAAATTAACAGACTTAGTCTGATGTTTATCATGAGGAGCACCATTAGCTGTTTTGTGATTAACCTTATCCTTCTTTTTGAATTTGGTTGAAGGCTTGGGTTATCACAATGGAATGATTGCGGTACAAACTTGGTCTCAAACTCAGTTTCATTTCATCCATCTGGATTTTAATGAGCTTATCTCTGTTGAGTTTGGAACCCTTCTGTACCAACATTCATCAGAAAGATGATTGAATTTACCACATATTTCACATGGCTTATTCTTCATCTTGGATTGATCAACTGCTGATGAGGAAACTACTGAAGGTGTGCTCTTTAGTACTTCCTCCTTTCAGTAATTTTGTTCAGTACTGAAGAATCTGTAACAACTGAAGAGTTGTTCTTCAGCTGTTTATTGTCAGCAGTTGTTAATCGATTTATTTCAGCTGATTTGAAATGCTTTTCAGTTGGTTGTAACTTGCCCTTCAGTACTTAAGTTACTTTGAGGGACAACATCTGAAATACTCAGCCTCATGTGCTTATCAGTAGTAAACCATCAGCCAATTGACTTGCTGAGGTATAAACTCTTATTTCATCTTGTTTTTTTGGAAGATCACTTGTGAATGATGCACATGATAATGTGGTTTGGAGATTGCTTTCACTTTCAGATTTTACTATTGGTTTTGGAGTAAAATCTGTTGGAGGTGCAATATGGTTATAACCAATTCCAAACTTCACATTCGAAGCAGATTGCTTACTGAGCAGCATTTTAAATCCCTTGCAGGATGACACCCAGCGGTCACACTCAACTGGGTAACTGTAAGTTTTTCTTTGAGTTCCTTATGGTTCTCAAGAATGACCTCTAGCTTAGCCTTTTCATCATTTAATTGACATTTAAGCTTATAAATCTCATCATCTTTGTCCTTAAGGACAGACTCGTATTCAGCTTTTCTTTTGGAAATAGTTTGCTCAAGCTCTAGATTTTGATTAATTACAGCTACATTTGCTTCTCTAATAGAGACAAATGCATCTATGCAAGATTCAGAACAAAGCTTGGCCTTAGCCTCAGAAGATACCTGGGTTACCTGTGAAGAAGATGCATTGGAGCAAAACCCTCAGTAGATTCCTGGGCCATGAGAGCTAGATTCCCAAAAGGATGTTCACCACCATGTTGACCATCACCAGTAAATAATTGCTCAGCACCAGAGAGATCATCTGGTAAACTGCTCCAGTCAACATTACCAGGGGTGAAGAAGCTGTGATGAGGTTGTGAATGAGATGGTAGAGGCTCAGGTAATGCTTGTGGTTGTTGTGCAGTAGGAACTTG
Organism: Flaveria trinervia; assembly: GCA_025506515.1. Classification (NCBI taxonomy): domain Eukaryota; kingdom Viridiplantae; phylum Streptophyta; class Magnoliopsida; order Asterales; family Asteraceae; genus Flaveria; species Flaveria trinervia. The sequence goes on from CM046443.1 coordinate 27,803,904, forward strand.
AACTGGAGTTGGCTGAGGCATGTAATAGCAGGGATACGGATATGACATTGGACCCTGAGGGACAAGATATGCAAGTGAAACAGGTTGTGAATGATGACCAGAACTAGCAGGTTGTTGCCCCCTGTTTTGTGGACTAGTGCTTGGAAAAGTCACAAAGGGTGCAGAGGAGTTAGATCCAGAAGATCTACACTCTCTTGCAAAGTGTCCAAGCCTTTGGCATTTGTGACACCTCAACTTACTCTTGTCAAAACCAACTTTGGTTTTGCCAGAGAGTCCTGGAAATTTCCTGCCAGTCCTCTTGTAGAACTTCTGAGATCTGATATTAATCAAGGCCATTTGGCTTAGAATATCCATCTCTTCTAGATCATCATCAGCTATTCCTTTCAAATCATCCATGATAAAACATAAATTGTCACTATTACAGCCTGAGTGACTATCAACACCAACAAATGCATGATCTGAACTGTGTGAAGAGAATCTATATGCTCATCATAATTACTTTCAGATGCAGCATATTCTAACTCATGACACAACAAGGCAGTGTTCCCTGGTACAAAGTCATCAGTGAGCTTTCCTGATGATGCCAGTTTCCTTTTCTGCTCTATCTCTCTCTCAAATGTAAGCAGTTTCCCACGAAGTTGGGTGAGAGATAGTTTATCCAGATTTGCACCGGAGCGTAGGACAATAGTGTATGTGTCCCATCTCTCAGGCAGTGATCTAAGGAATCTGTTGTTCATCTGGCTATTGGTATATTCATGTTTGACCATTTTTAGCTCAGAGATCAAACAGGAAAAACGCTCAAACTATTGAGTTAGTGTCTCACCCTTCCTATGAGAGAATGTTCATATTGTTGGGCAAGGATTTCTCTATTGTTTTCTAAGACCTCATCAGTTCCACCGAATTGTTCCTTCAGTGCATTCCAGAGGTCATGAGCAGTTTCATGATGCATAAGCCCTGAATAGATTTCATTCGGCAGTGCCATGGCCATAATTCCATGGGCTTTAGCATCAATCTCAAACAGTTTCCAATCTTCATCTGAGTATTGTTCCTTCTTCTTCGGAACCATTTGATTGGTTTCTAGATTGTTCACCATAGGCTTATGTGGACCATGTACCACTGATGTCCAACAACCTGAACTGTTAACAGACAGGTGATGAAGAATTCTTCGTTGCCATATGTTATACTCAGTCCTAACCAGCATCAGAGGTTTGGTTGAGGAACCGATATTGTGAGGGTCATTAGAAGGAGTAGTCATTCTCAGATTCAACCAAAATCAATTAAGTTTTAACAGATTTAGAACAGGACACAACAAACCAAATTGAACCAAGAGAGAACAAAAAGCAATAAAACGAAAGTAGCAGAAATTCAATTTAACTATAACCGATTCTTGCAAATATGCTAATTCAATCAAACATAGATATCGAATAGCAATTTCAATGATCAATTGTTAAATCGATCAATTGTTAACCTGCTCTGATACCAATTGTTAAGATCAATGATCTACGTTTGATTGATTAGAGAGTATTGCTGCGGAAATCGAACAATGAATTTAGACAATTCACAAGAATACAGTTGATATTCAAAGTAAGAACAAAAGATTATAGAAAGAATTCTGCAAATCAAAGATTTCATTCAATACGCGCTTTCGTGGTGGCAAAATGTCACACTTACAATCAGGTCAATCATCCCTTATATAGGAATGTCGTGGTGGAACATTCCTTATATAGGAGATGTGACGTCTTCTGATGTCACTTGATAGTGACATCTAACAGAATTATTCAAACTACTGAAAGTCAACACAACTACTGAAGATGTCAAAACAACTGACATCTTCTTACAAAAATACTAAGTGTTAACTGTCACTACAACTACTGAAAAGAAACTACTGAAACTACAACGACTGAAGAACATGCTCTTCAGTCGATTTACAAATACTGAAACAAAAAGAAAACTACTGAAAGGAAACCATCACAACAACTGAAGAATGCTTCTTCAACTGTTGTAACAAACTCTGAAGGCTTCAGTACTTGTACTTGAACTTCAGCTGTTGTCATCAGCTGATGTCTTCAGTCTTTTTACTTCAGCTGTTGATCTTCAGTACTTTGTTCTTCAGCTGTTGATCTTCAGACTTTGGTCTTCAGTTGTTGAAGTCTTCAGTACTTTAGTCTTCAGCTGTTGAAGTCTTCAGTACTTTAGTCTTCAGCTGTTGATATTTAGACTTTGGTCTTCAGCTATTGAAGTCTTCAGTACTTTAGTCTTCAGCTGTTGATCTTTAGACTTTGGTCTTCAGCTGTTGAAGTCTTCAGTACTTTAGTCTTCAGCTGTTGAAGTCTTCAGTACTTTAGTCTTCAGCTGTTGATCTTCAGTACTTTAGTCTTCAGCTGTTGTTGTGATGTCTGTAAGACTTAGAGGTTTTTCTGATCAGGCTCATTGGTTCTTTTGGTCCAACAAGGTAGTCTATGGCAGCCTCATTATGGTTGTTCATATTGTTTGTTTTGTGTTATCATAGCTAGCTTTTATTCACATATAAAGATCCTATGTTTATGTGTTTGTTATAACTTTGTAATATCAAGATGAGACTCAAATTTTCAGTTCATTAAGAAAGTTATAATGCTTGTTTCCGCTGTGTTTTTAATAAGTTTAAATGGTTAAACTATGAATCTTGTTTAAACAAACCCCAATAGTTCCTACACAAAAGAGATGGTTAGTTACATTTGAAAACCCAAGCCTCATTGGTCTTAGGTTTATCAAAAGAAGTTGAAGACAATGCAACAACAATAGATCCTATAGTCATGTTTTGAGGATCATTTGTTGATGTTGATGGAGAAGTTTCAGTCACTTATCTTTCTTGGTATCCACACCACCTTTAGAAGCATAGACTTGACCTTCAATACTTCAGAAGTTTTGCTGAATTTGGAAGTTTTGATGACTGGACCTTCGGAAGATCTTGCTAACGTTGCAGCAGGCTTCAGTACTTCAGAAGTAGTCCTTTCTTCCGAGACCAAATTTTCTTCCGAAGGAAATTTTCACTTGTCTTCATCTTCATTTTGGAGCTTCCAAGAGGAAAAGTTTTCCTTTTGAAGCTTGAATCTTCTTGAAATTCTTAGAAGTCTCTTTCTTGGTCATATGGATAGAACCTTTTTGATTGTAAGGACAATCCTTAGCAAGATGTGAGGTACTCCCACACATGACACAATCCATTTTCTTCTTCCTAAGAGCCTTCTTTTGTGAATAAGGATGAACTTGATCACTTTCCTTCTCCATCTTTATCTTTGCAGATGTAGTGGAAGTTCCCTTAGGGTGAGAACTCCCTTTGGAGTTGGATGGTTCAGGTTGTGCAACAGTGGTACACAACTGATCAGCCTTCAACTTCCTACTAGGATGTGTTGGATATAAAGTAGAACTCCTGATACTAGAGTTCAAGTTAGTGTCTTCAGTCTTTATCACCTCAAATCCTATTGAGATAAAAACTTGTTTTGCTTGGAATTAAAGGTCGTCTTGATCTCTTGAGCCTTCTTTTCCTTCCTTTTGATTTTCTTGATCAAGGTCTTTCTTATGGACTTGGTCATCCCATCCTTCTTACTCTCCTTAAAAGGATAGTGACCCTTCTTAGAATCCTCTTCTTCACTCTTCTCAAAGGCATTCTTCACTATCTCTTCTTCATCATGGGGTCTATAAGGGGAAGCTCATCTTCATAAGTTCCATACCTAGGAGATCTTCTAGACAAGATTGTGTGTGGGGGAGCTATCTCACAAGATCCCAGTCCCTGCTTATTTTGATAACAAACTTTTGTATGCAAGGATGAGGATATTATGTTCTTTAAGGTCTTTTCTTCGAGAACACATTTTTTTGCTCTGCCTTTGCTGATCATAAGCTCGGCCTGACATTCAATCAACTTTATTAGAGATCTTTGATTTGCGTCATGTAGTTTTTATGCTCATATTTAGAGTTGAAATGCTTTTTCTTAAGTCCTCTATCATTAGTTTATAATCATGTTTAGCTCTTTTAAATCAAAATTTATGATATTTAAGGACTCAAGATTAGATTTCATTTCTAAGTTGTAGGACTTCTATCTATTAACTTTAGCAACACATTCAAGTGTACAGAGATGTTCCAATACCTTTACTTCATCATGGTTAGCAATTAATTCTTGGTTTGGAGATGCATTTCCACTTGAAAGCTCCAGTCAAAGCTTCCTTCTTCAATAGCAATTGCAGCTTGCTGCTTTGGCTTTTCATTCTAGGTGGCTTTTTTAGTGTAGTTTGGTCTGGCTTGTGCTTGGACATCATATGTCCTTGGTGCCTTGCACTCCCTTGCAAAGTGACTCATTTGGTTACAGTTGTAACACTTAACTTTGCATTTGTCCAGCCCAAACTTTCCACTGGCTGTATTGCTAGGAAACTCCCTCCCTATCCTCTTGTAGATCTTCTTGGCTTTATGAGTGAGAAGAGCCATTTGCTAGACTATCTCCATGTACTCCAGGTCATTTGGATGAATAAAGTCTAGGTCTTCAAGGGTGAAGAGAAAGTTTTATGTGCTCTCATCAGAAGATACAAAGGCATGTGAAGAGCTTTTCTCTTGGAATGGGCTTCCTTGAGTATGGCATTCTCTTGGTGTCTCCGGGAAGGTGATGAAAGTACCTTTCTGTGAGTAGCATATAAGATGATGTTGTGGTTCTATGATATCTCTTCCAACCACACGGTGGGCTAAACTCAGTTGATTACTGGAGTTACCAGATGAACTTTGCATGTTCATCTCCATCTAGTATCCACTTAGAATACCATACAACTCTATCAGAGAAAGAGTCTTAAGGTTCTCAGTTCTCTTGATAACAACACAACAATGTGTCCATTGTCTAGAAAGAGAGGACATGAACTTCCTTACAATGTCCCTTTTCTCAAAAGTAATTCCAACATCCATTAGAGTCCATAATCTTAACATACCTGAAGTACAATAGAGTCATGGTTTTACCTGATTTAAAGGTGAAGTTCTCAAAATGTTGCTTTAGGAGATCCTTTTCGTTTTCCTTGGCTTCATTTGACCCCTCATACACCAGCTTCAGTGAATCCTATAGCTGTTTAGTTGTTTTGCACTTCTTGAAGCCTTTGTATATGGAGTTTTGCAAAGCATTTTCTAGGGCTGTCATGGTTTTCTGATCAATCTAAATTCTTTTCCTATCTTCATCAGAATAATGAGCCATAGCCTTTGGAATCATACCACCTCTAGCAGTAACTTAAGAGGTGCTTAGTATGTAAGGCCCTAAGATAACAAATCCCACATCCTAGAGTCTTGTGACTTGATGAACCCTTCCATCCATTGGCACCAAGTGTCAAAGTCTTTAGGAGTGATCGGTGGGGACTTTTTCATGGTTTCAATTTCCATATCAGCTTTAGAGGTAGCTGCCATTTGAGATGTTAAGCATTTTGTGTGTGTGAGGGATCTTAAGATGGTGAGATCTTACAATCAAGAGCCTGGAATGCTTTGATACTAATTGCAGGACCATTTAGAAGGGTTGCTCACTTACAACATAGGCACACAATGAGGAGAGTGATGTTAGAACACTTAATAGATGAAATATGGAACTGCTAACCTGCTAGAATGATGCTAAGAACATAAGTAAATATGAGACAAAACCTAGAACAAACAACATAGATAAATGGTTTTTAAGAATGTTGTATATTGCTCTCAAGTTCTTTTACAAGTGTTTAGCATGTTCTGAAGTTACAAGTACTTGAGATACTGTATTCTACATCCTATAGCTAGCCATACTTAGAAAGCCAGCTGGAAACATTTAAACTAGACAACAAAATCAAATGTAGAGTCAAAAGACAGATTACCTTTTGACTAGTGACTATGACATACCATAGCTCACATTCTAATATATTACAAAAATGATAAAAGTACATAAACTAGAAAGCACAGACTCAAGACCTCAATATAAAGTTTACCAAAAGCATATACCTTTTTGTTAGGATCGTGTATCGAACGAAATACTAACTGATATACGTGTATACCGAATAAAATAGTGCGGAATCCTATTTGATTGGTGATCCAATCAGTGAGAACATACGTAGAAAACAATTATGGATTGAATCTAACGTTAAGAACGATTGGGAATTGATCTAGTGCGATCTATGAACTTGGAACATGTTCTTAGATGTCTCTGGACGGCTAGGGTACGATTTAGTATGTAGGTATTCGATGTATTTTGTTTTTCATGATTTAAGTGGTATTTATAGGTTAGGTTTTCTCATTCGGGCAACTGAACCATTTGTATGGTTCAGTTGTGCAATTGAGTCATGCGGTTGATCCATTCGCATGACTGAGTGTTCAGTCGTGCGACTGAGTCAATGTCATGTCACACTCATGCGACTGATCCAGTCTCCTGGTTCAATTGTACGACTGGTTTATTAGCATGAAGTTGTTCATGCTATGGTCCATTAGCATGGGCCAATCGTATGTGAACTTCATATGATTAAGTTTGAACGTGTTTCACAATCATTATTTGACTTAGATTTATTCAAACAACCACAAACCTATATAATTAGTTCAATAGTGTTTTACATACCAAGCAATGAATATTCAACATTATAAGCACAACCACACATTGTATTCATTAAGTACCCATTCAATTACATATGTGTAAGACAATAAAGACATTTTACATTAAGTTCAGAAAAAATACGGACACATGTATCTACAAACTCCCCTTGGACCTAGTGTCTCTAATGTCTAATCCTTCATAAGCTCCTCATACTTCTTGCATTCCTCTCTTATGACTCCTGCATGTATTTCAAAAGCAAAGCAGAGTCGTATCACATTTTGAGATTGTAGAGCTTGTACAATATCCTGCTAGTCATAGAATAGTGGCCACTTGTATAATGTGTAAACATCATTAGACGAGAAGTTAGTAAGCCACATAGGGTCAAACACCCTGATAGTTTCCATACTACCATTCTTGTTCAACACTATGACCGCCTCTCTTGTTCTCAATCGTAGTACCACCACTTGAAGTGTGGAGTGAAGTCCTGTGGCATTTCCCGTAGAGGGATTCTAGACATCGTGTGCGGGGACTCACTTCAGCACTATTTTTGGTTTCCCAGTTATGGCATCAACTTCAGATCTCCTGATATACCTCGTTGGTTGTTGAGGCTTGAAGTTGACCCACCGGTGTGGTACTCTCTCTTTAACGCTGCTTCAAACCAGCCAGGCATCTTACGAGGGTCAGCAAACTCAAAACCTGGAAGAGTCTTTAGATCGTGTGGGAATCTGAAGTACTCAATCCTTTTCTCCTTTTTAACTGCATAGACATTAAGATCTTCAAAATAGGCCCACACGATAATTTTGCCTGACACCTTGTGATGCTTCTTCACTTTATTGAGTTAGGTGTAGACATTTGACTTGGGAGCACTGCGCTGGGCTCTACTTCTGCAAAACACGCTGCCCATTAAGCCTTTCTGATATTGACGTCGACTTTTGAGGCTTGGGCCTTGTCTTCCTTCTTTTCAAACTCTTGCTCCATTTTATCCAGAGTTTCAAAAGTTTCACTAACAAGGGAGTCACCCAGATTGGGGACTACATTTCCCTCCTTGTCAGCATACTCTGGATAATGTTGAGCAGTGACGTCTTCAATCTCGATTTCATCGACATCCTTAAGCTCATCGTCATTGTCAATTCCCCTGTCGGAGCATCCTTCACTATTCATCGGGATTCAGTCTGAACATCTCAGTAAGCTGCTCATCAGTAAGGTCGTGGATTATTTCTCCTTCTTCAGAAGGTAACACCAAACCTCCTGACTATCCCTGTAGATCAAGTATCATTATTAGTTGAGACTTGATCTGTTGAAGGGGAGCAATGTCATATCATCTTGCTGAGATGGGTTATCTGCTTGATTTAAACATATAAACACACCATACATCAGTCAATAATCAAACCAGAAACACATTAACAAAATATAAACATTCTGTACATTAATTTGATACAATATTCAAATACACATGATTTAAAACACAACACCACTATGCTTACTCTTGTCTTGAATCATGTGTTACTGCGACGGGGCTGAAGTAGAGGCACCTTTGTCTGAGCTTTCTTGGTCCTCCTTCCAGTGAGGATGTGACCCATAGAAAATATACCTTCCCTTCATCATCATCATCACCTTCATCAATATCATCACTTCCATCTGTATCATCACCTTGATCATTACAATCATCCTCATCCCATCTCCTTCTTGATCTTTAGGGCTCATCCTTCGATCCTTGAAGCCTAAATGATAGTCTTGTTAAGTAGCCTCCAATCCTATCCTCTTTGCTGAGTGGAAATTTGCTCCTGGAGTTGGGACCATCTCAAGGCTCTGAGCAGCCATCTGCTGTGCCTGCTACTTTAATTAGTGGTGCATGCTGAGATATCCCTAAGAGTGTTGAGCAGTAAGCTTCCACTGCTGATGGAATTGGCAGTCTTCATCATCGGTTGCAAGCTTCAGCACCATACGGTCAGTGTGGCGAGCTATTTCCTCTCCCCACTGGGGGTAGAGATCATTACGATGGAAAGGAGGATATGAGAGGTCTTGCTTGGTGGCTCGAGGTGTGAGTCGGTGGGAGTAGTAGTGAAGTTGGGGGTGTTAATAAATATGGGTGGTGGGTGGATGGGATGTAGGTGGTGTTTGGATGTGGGTAATTGGTGGATGTGGGTGTGGTAGTGGTGTCCTGAGGGGAAGAGAGGTGGTGGCTGGTGGTCTGGTCGGTAGCGATAGTGGTGGTAGTGGTGGAAGGTGGCTGAGGGTTTTGGGGTAGTGGCCTGTGGTGGGGCTAGAGAGGTCAAGGTGTCTCAATTCTTCCCTTTCTTGCCGTGGGGGTGTGCATGTTGGACCAAAAGAACCAATGAGCCAAGATCAGAAAACCTCTAAGTCCCACACGGTATCACAACAACTGCTGAAAGCCTCATCAGTAGTTTGACAAGTGCTGAAGACTTCAACAGCTGAAGATCAAGTGCTGAAGACCTTAATGCTGAAGAACCAAAGTGCTGAAGTACAACAGCTGAAGAACACAAGTGCTGAAGCTGAAAGACCAAAGTACTGAAGAACAACAGCTGAAGAGTTCACAAGTGCTGAAGATCAACAACTGATGTACAAAGTCTGAAGACAAAGACTGAAGACATCAGCTGATGATATCTACTGAAGTCATCAGCTGATGAAACGCCTGAAGGTCAAAGTCTGAAGATCAAGTACTGAAGCCTCAGTAGTTTGTCACAACTGCTGAAGAGTACTTCTTCAGTAGTTGTGATATCAGTAGTTTTATTTTTGTTTCAGTAGTTTTGTAAAACGACTGAAGAGCTTGTTCTTCAGTCGTTGTAGTTTCAGTAGTTTTATATTTTGTACTTAACTTGCTGATATGTTTCAGTAGTTGTGAACATTTCAGTAGTTGTTAAGATTAGTTATTTCTGTATTGGATCTGCCAGTTGTCACTTTCCGTGATAACAGCAGTGACTGTTGCACTCTATATAAGGAGTGACAACCCATTGTAATCAGTGAGCGATATGAGCAATTGAATGGAATGATTGATTGATTCGATTAGAAATATTCTACATCTATAAACATTCCTAGAAATCAGAAATCATATTCTCTCCCTATAACCGTATGCGATCTTAACGCTTACATATATTGTTTGCTTGCTACAATTTGTCTAATTCGTGTGTGTATTCCGCTGCTTTATATTCTGATACATCAAACTTGTGATCACTGATCCTGTCAAATGGTATCAGAGCAGGTTAATCATTGATCGATCTAATAATTGATCATTGAAACTGCTATTCAAGATCCAAGTTTGATTGAATTAGCTTTTGTTTTTGCAAGAAACGGTTATAGAGATTGAATTTTTCTGTATTTCTGCTCATTCATCCTGAGATCTTTTCTTGGTTCTCATTGAGTTTGTTGTGGTTTGTCTAAAACTTCTTTTTAAACTTGAACTAAACGTTTTTTGAACTGAAAATGACCACTCCCTCCAATGATCCTCACAATACTGGTTCCTCAACCAAGCCTCCTATGCTGGTTAGGAATGAGTATAACATATGGCAAAGACGTATGCTCCATCACCTGTCTGTTAACAGCGCAGGGTGTTGGACATCTGTGGTACATGGTCCACACAAGCCTATGGTGAATAACCCGGAAACCAATCAAATGGTTCCGAAGAGGAGGGAGCAATACTCAGATGAGGATAAAAAGTTGCTTGAGATTGATGCAAAAGCCCATGGAATTCTGGCCATGGCTTTGCCCAATGAAATCTATTCTGGGCTAATGCATCATGAAACTGCCCATGACCTCTGGATTGCTTTGAAAGAACAATTTGGAGGAACAGATGAGGTCTTGGCAAATAATAGAGAAATTCTTGCCCAACAATATGAGACATTCTCTCATAGAAAGGGTGAGACACTGACTCAACAATATGAGCGGTTTTCTTGTTTGATCTCTGAACTAAAAATGGTCAAACTTGAATACACCAATATTCAGATGAATAACAGATTTCTCAGATCACTGCCTGAGAGATGGGACACATATACTATTGTCCTACGCTCCAGTGCAAGTTTGGACAAACTATCTCTCACCCAACTCCATGGGAAATTGCTCACTTTTGAGAGAGAGATAGAACAGAAGAGAAAGCTGTCTTCATCTGGAAAGCTCACTGAAGACTTTATACAAGGCAACACTGCCTTGGTGGGTCATGAGTCAGAATATGCTGCATCTGAATGCCAGTATGATGAGCATATTAATTTCTCTTCGAGCACTTCTAATTCTGCATTTGTAAGTGTTGATGGTCAGTTTACTGGAGGTAATAATGACAATTTATGTTTCATTATGGATGATCTCAAGGGGATTGCTGATGATGACTTAGAAGAGATGGATATTTTGAGCCAAATGGCCTTGATAAATATCAGATCTCAGAAGTTCTACAAAAGAACTGGAAGAAAATTCCCAGGACTCTCTGGCAAAACCAAAGTTGGTTTTGACAAGAGCAAGTTGGTGTCACAAATGCCAACGGCTTGGACACTTTGCAAGAGAGTGTAGATCAACTGGATCAAACTCTACTGCACCCTTTGTGACTTTTCCTGGCAACAGTCAACAAAACAGAGGGCAACATCCTGTCACATCTAGTCATCATCCTCAACAACAATCTCCGGCATATTTTGTTCCTCAGGGTCAAATGCCTTATCAGTACCCTTGTTATTACATGCCACAGTCAAGTCAAGTTCAAGTTCCTATGACACCACAACCTCATGCATTACCAGAACCTCAGCCTTCCCTATCTCATCAACAACCTTCATCTCAACAACACAGCTTCTTCACCCCAGGAGTTGTTGACTGGAGCAGTTTACCAGATGACTTGTCTGGTCATGATCAACTGTTCTCAGGTGCTGGTCAACATGGTGGTGACAGTCCCTTTGGGAATCTAGCTCTTATGGCTTTGGAGTCTGCTGATACTTCATCTTCCAATGCCTCTACACCTCAGGTATCACAGGTATCCTCTGAGGCAAAAGCCAAATTATGTTCTGAACAATGCATAGCAGCATTTGCTTCCATTAGAGAAGCAAATGTAGCTTTAATTAATAAGAACATTGAGCTAGAACAAGTAATTTCCAAAAACAAAGCTGAGTTTGAGTTTGTGCTCAAAGATAAAAATGATGAGGTTTATAAACTGAATTGCAAAATAATTGATGATAAGGCTAGAGAAGATGTACTTTAGAGAAGTACAAAGATCTCAAAGAAACCCTTGCAGTTACCCAGGTCGAGTGTGATAGATGGGTACAATCATGCAAAGGTTTTGAAATGCTTCTTAGTAAGCAATCTGCTTCAAATGTGAAGTTTGGAATTGGTACAATCACACTGCTCCACCTACAGATTTTACCCCAAGAGCAGAGGTAGAATCTGATGGTGAGAGTGATAACCAATCCATCAAGTCATGTGATCTACCTTCTGATACAGCACAATCAGAAGTAGCAGTCAGTATCAAGTCCTCTTTGAACCTATCAGCTGATGTTGATGGTCCAAATGCTGACATTCACATGATCAATAAGTTGATCAACTCAGGAGTCAATCCTGAAGGTCCTGAAAGGACTGGAGAGCAGGATTCAACTCCTGAAGTTCAAACTTCAACTGCTGTCAGTACTGAAGAGAAGAAAACTGGCAGTAGAAAGAGTTTGAAGACTACTAAAGATGCTGTCAAGAAAGCAACCAATGCTTCCAAAGCATTGAAGAACAAGTCTTCACCATCTTTAGTTGATGATCAACCTAAGATGAAGAAGAAACCATGTGAAGTATGTGGTTTGTTCAATCATCTTACAGATGATTGTTGGTACAAAAGAGGTTCCAAACTCAAACAAAAGGAAGAAATTAATGAGAAAATGGTAAAAATGAAAACTGAGTTTGAGACCACATTTGTATCAGCAACATCAAATCCTGTAACCTTAAGTCCTTAAAGCAATCCAAAAAGGAAGGAGTTAAACAGGTGACAGCTGAGGGTGCTCAAAAGAAGAAGGTGCAACATAGGACCTTATCTAACTCCACTAGCAATGTGTCTGATGAGCTGAAAGCTTTATCACAAAATCAGACACAGCTGGTGATGATGGTAAACATCTGTTGGGTAGAGTTAACCAACTAGATTCTCCTATGTTGAAACCACAGAAAAGAGGTCTAAGCCAAAGGACTCCTCTTCTGCACCATCTTCTTCCTCTCAGGCTGTTGTTACAAATAAACATGCTAGTTTACCATCTATTGATGAGACCAGGCCCAAAACCAAAAAGGTTTGGGTCTCTAAAACTAACTGATTGTTTATTATTGCAGGGTTCTTCAACATGCCAAAGTAGCATCTGGTATGTAGACAGTGGGGGATCTATGCACATGACTGGGAACATCTCTCTTCTTCATGACTACTCTCAAGGAAAGAAGGGATTTGTCTCTTTTGGCAATGATGCTAGGGGTTACATCATCGGTAAGGGCTTTGTCTCCAATGGAGAAATCAAATTTGATGATGTTAATCATGTGGAAAATCTCAAGTACAACCTCTTGAGTGTCAGTCAAATGTGTGATAAAGGCCATGTTGCCCTTTTCACAAGTCAAAACTGTAGGATTCTGTCATCCAAAGTTTTGCCCTTGATTGACAAGGTGTTGGATGATCACACTCTCCTGAAAGCCAACAGGACAGGAAGAGTGTATGCCTTAGATCTCTCTAAGAAGATAGATCTCAAAGGCAATCCTTGCCTATTTTCCAAAGCCTCTTTTCAAGAATCTAAACTATGGCACAGGAGGCTTGGTCATGTTAATCTCAAAAACATGAATCAGCTTAGCCACAATAGTTTAGTCAGAGGCTTACCAATAAAGGAGTTCCACTGTGATGAAACTTGCACTGCTTGTTTAAAAGGAAAACAGCACAAGGTCTCATTTCCTCCTATTGAAGTGTCCAAGTCCACTGCCTGCTTGCAATTACTGCATATGGATCTATTTGGTCCTGTGAGAGTAATGAGCATGGCAAAGAAGAAATACTGTCTGGTAATTGTGGATGATTACTCCAGATTTGTATGGACTTTCTTTCTACATTCAAAGGATGAGGCTGCTCAGAAGATTATCCACTTTGTGCTGTACATTGAGAAGCAGTATTCCCTTCCAGTCAAGTGTATTAGGAGTGATAATGGAACTGAGTTCAGAAATCATACACTTGATGACTTCTATCTCTCAAAGGGAATCAAAAGGCAGTTCAGCATTCCAAGGACTCCGGAACAAAATGGAGTAGTGGAGAGAAAGAACAGACCCTCATTGAAGCTGCAAGGTCCATGCTGGCTGACTCAGGTTTGCCATTGACCTTTTGGGCCGAAGCTGTCAACACAGCTTGTTATGTGCAAAATAGAGTTTTAGTAAATCAGAGGTTGATGAAGACTCCATATGAAGTTCTCCATCATTTGGCTCCACTGATTTCATTTTTCAAAGCATTTGGGTGTCCCTGTTTTATTCTCAACACAAAGGATCAACTCCACAAATTTGATCCTAAGGTGGATGCAGGATACTTTGTTGGTTATTCATCTACTTGCAAAGCATACAGAGTCTTCAACTGCAGAACAAAGATGGTTGAAGAAACTCTACATGTTAAGTTTAATGAATCTCCAAAGGACAAGATTCCACAAAGTCCTGTGGATATTTGATCTGGACATACTGCAATATGTTCCTTATCAAACTCCTGCTGTTGCTCCTGTCAACAGTTCACCACCTGGTGGTACTGCTGATGATGATGATGATTGCAGTACTCACCTCTTCAGGTTTAGTGATCAGCTGCCTGATTCAACTAGACCTGATGTTCCTGTAGCGCCAGTAGCACCATCCACAACAAATGCTGATGAGATTTCTTCGAATTCAACTTCCTTTGAATTACCATCCACTGATTGGTTTCAAGGAAATGATTCACCATCACCATCTGTTGCTGCTGAACCGGCTACAAACACTTGCACAGATCTCATTGTGTATCAAGATCTGAAGAATCACCCCATGTCTCAAATCATTGGTGATATCACTGCTGGAGTATCAACAAGAAGTCAATTGTCAAATTTCTGCTTCTATGCTCTCTTCATCAGTCAGCAAGAGCCAAAGAATTATCACATTGCTTTAAAGGACAATGGATGGGTTGATGCCATGCAGCTTGAGCTTCTTCAGTTCAAGAAACAGCAAGTGTGGGAACTGGTTCCTCTACCTCCAGGTAAGTGTGCAATAGGCACTAAATGGGTGTTTAGGAACAAAACTGATGAAAATGGGCTTATTGTTAAGAACAAGGCCAGACTGGTTGTTCAGGGGTTTGCACAAGAAGAAGGTATTGATTATGATGAAACCTTTGCCCCTGTAGCCAGACTGGAAGCAATTCGATTGTTTTTAGCTTATGCTGCTTATCAAAAACTTAAAGTCTTTCAAATGGATGTCAAAAGTGCATTTTTGTATGGAAAAGTTAAAGAAGAGGTTTATGTATGTCAACCTCCAGGCTTTGAGGACAACAAACATCCTAATTGGGTGTATAAGCTTGATAAAGCTCTTTATGGGTTAAAACAAGCTCCCAGAGCCTGGTATGAGACATTATCAAACTTTCTTCTGGAAAACAATTTCACTAGAGGCTCCATAGACAAGACTTTATTTATTAAGAAAGCTGGGCAGCATAATCTACTTGTTCAAATTTATGTAGATGATATCATTTTTGCATCCTCTGATCCAAAGTTGTGTGATGCCTTTACAAAGTTGATGCAACAGAAGTTTGAAATGAGTGCCATGGGAGAATTACAGTTCTTTCTGGGGTTGCAAATCAAACAAAAGGCTGATGGAATTTTATTCATCAATCCAAATATACAAAAGATCTTTTGCAAAAGTTTGATTTACAAAACTGTAAGCCCTGTTCTACTCCCATGAGCAGCACCACACAACTGGACTCAGATCAGAAAGGTAAAGTGGTTGATGAAACACTTTACAGATGTATGATTGGGTCCTTGATGTATTTAACAGCTTCTAGACCAGATATTATGTTTGCTACATGTGTTTGTGCTAGATTTCAGGCTGCACCTAAAGAGTCTCATCTGATTGCAGTCAAGAGGATCTTTAGATATCTGCAAGGCACTCCATCTCTAGGTTTATGGTATTCTACCAGACATTCTGGTAAATTAGTTGCTTTTTCTGACAGTGACTATGCAGGGTGTAAGTTGACCAGGAAATCAACTTCTGGTGGATGTCAATTCCTAGGCAACTGCTTGATTTCTTGGCAGAGCAAGAAACAGACCTCAGTTGCTACATCCACTGCGGAAGCAGAGTACATTGCTGCTGCAAGCTGTACATCTCAGGTACTCTGGCTTCAAAACCAACTTTTGGATTATGGCATTACAGAGACTAAGACTCCATTGTTAATGGATAGTGCTTCAGCTCTTTGCATTGTCAAAAATCCAGTCCAGCACTCTAGGACCAAACATATAGAGATCAGACATCATTTTATAAGGATTGTTTTGAAAAAGGTCTGATTGATCCTAAGTTTGTGCCCAGTGCTGATGAGCTTGCAGACATTTTTACTAAGCCTTTGGATAGTTCAACTTTCCAAAACCTGGTGTTAAGGCTTGGTATGCTGCAGCTAGAATAGGTGACAACTACTGATGATCTCAGTAATTCATATTGATGATCATGAGTGCCTGTCACATATAAGTACTGATGAGCTCTTTTAACCTCAGTATTTTTATAACTACTGAAGGCTAAAAGTTCTCACAAGTACTGAAGTACTTCATCTGCTCTAAACTACTGAAGTAGTTACAACTACTGATGCAGTCATAACTACTGAAATCAGTAAAAACAGATAAGTACTGATGTCCTATGAAACAACTGAAATCAGCCATAAAGACTGATGAATGTGTTGAGGACAGTTTGAAACAGCTGAAAAGCTAAGAATTGACGAAAACAGCTGAAGAGAACTTTCCCTTCAGTCGTTTGTACCACTGCTGTTTCATTTTAAACAACTGAAGCAAAACCACGTCTTCAGCAGTTTTATAACTACTGATGACCAATACCAAGTCTTCAGTTGTTTACAACAGCTGATGACAAAACCACTGTCTTCAGTAGTTTCATAACTACTGATGACAAACACCATGTCCTCAGTTGTTTCAATCACCTGAAGTCAAAACCACGGTCTTCAGTAGTTTTCTAAACTACTGATGCCTAACACCGCGACTTCAGCTGTTTCAACGTCTGAAAGGATAATACCATGTCAACGGTCGTTTAAAACACTGATGACTAACACCACATCCTTCAGTCGTTTCCTCACCCGTACCCTATAAATACCCTTAACCTGAGCTCTCCATGCTTCATCTCTTCAAACCTAACGTTCCTCTCCAAAAACTTCCATGGCGTCTATGCAAATTAAACCGCGACACAACTGTGTTGCCTACCTCACAAAATCGCCGATCTGGACTAAGTTCGATACTGCTATCGATCTTATGGTTCAGTCCAATACAACAAGGCATTCCTTCTGAACCCCGTTTTACATGCCGAATCCTTGAACCAATTTTGGATGAACGTTACTGTTACAACTGAGGAGAGCAACACACAATCCCTCCGGTCAGTCGTCAACAACAAAGAAGTAGTGATTACTCCTGCAACAATCCGTAAAATTCTTCAACTGAGTGATGCTACCTCTCCTGCTGGATATCCGAAGGGCACCATAGATCTATCATTTGCTCAGCATGGATATCAAGGTGATCTCAGTGCCACCACCATCATGAAGAAACACTTTAATGACGCTGAGCGCCTGATCTTTCACATGGTCAATGTATGTTTGGCCCCTAAGACATCGTCTTGGGATCAAATGTCCACCAAATGGCAGCAGGTATTGTATTCTATCCTTGAGCAACAACCACTGAACTTTTCAGAATTAATATTTTCAGAGCTCAAAGATATGGCTCAAAAACTAACTGCCAACCGTTGGATACTCTATCCACGGTTCATAATGGCCATTATAATAGACCAGCTTAATGCTGAGGGACTTGTTGGCTTGGGAGTCCCTGCTACGGCTGTTTTGCCAGAAGTATACTCCCGGCACAACTCTGACCGGACACTCAAACTGGCTGCCAAGCTGCGAAAACCCACGCAGCTGGAACCCACAGCCACCACCTCCAAATCCAATGTCCCCACCAAACCCACCAAAAAGAAACCCAAAATGGCTACTCAGGGAATTGAGTCCCCTGAGGATGCTCCTGCACCACAAACGCAGGATATATCCACTAGTCCAAACCCCCTAGTGGATACAATGACTCCTCCAGCCACAGCCGCTCAGGCTTCCTCTCAACAGGAGCCTGCAGCAACCCAAGGGGCACCTACTTATCTGGGATCTTCCTCACTTGAGGAGATTGCCATTGAAGAGCACCATCCACCCCAGGTGCACACTGCTTCTACCCCTGTACCCCAAACAACCGCCCCTCACAGCCCAACTTTAATAGTTGCTCAAGTGCTGACTCAATTGCACTCCTCACCCCCTCCCCAGAAACCACTTCCTACTGGGAATACCTCTACAATTGAGGGGGAGGAACACAGTGCACTTGAGAACCCACAGCACAGGGGTTTCCCAATTCTATCTCCTGGTGTAGAGAAGGAGCTTAGAATATCTAGTGAGGCTGCCACCTCCTCTGACTCAGCACATGACCAGAGTGAGGCTGGTAACATTGCTAAGACCTCCCTAGAGGCAACAGCTGATGATGGACATTGTCCTGAGGCTGGAAGTCCCCAGTACCAAGCACAAGGGGCACATGCACCAACTGGTCTACACCCAGTGCATGTAAATCCTGCTCTAAGCAGGAGGTCAGGTGATTCAGTATCAACTGATGATGACCTGAGCTTCTTCTTCGATGTAGTTGCTCAAAACACCATTCTAGAGGATGAGGTTAGCAGACTCAAAGAGCTGCTGGCCAAGATGTCTCAGGATGCAAGTCCATCTGCCACCATCATACACCCACAGATGGCACCTTCCCTTGAAGGTTTCCCAACACAGAGCCCCCAAAATCAACCACCTGCCTCTGCTTCAGGCCCTACTTCTCAGGAACAGAACCCTCCTGAGCAAATAGGTGCTATCCTCCAAAATTCCCTCCCTCTCATCACCCCATAATCACTGATATAGTGATCAAAGCCCTTGATGAGAGGCTTTCCTCAACATTACAGCCCCTGGTTGATGCTGCTGTCCACAAGACTCTTTCTCTGCGGTACCAACCCCTTCCTCCAATGCAACCAAAAAGGGGGAGAGTACTGCAGTGAAAGATAGAAAGAGGAAGAGATCTGAGGAAGAGGAGGAACAAGAAAAGCAACCTGCTCACGTACAAGCGAAAGAGAAGTGCTGATGATCATACTGCTGAAGAAAAATCCTTGGAGGAGCTGGTCAAAGAAGCTGACACCACACACAGCGATCTCCATGGATAAATAATTGAACAACTATTCAGGCAGGGGTTTGACACAGCCACACTGGATAGTGAGATCAGAAGGTTAGAGGTACAAGAGATACAAACCCGATGGGCAGGGTACGATGCTCTTGAGAAAGAGAGGTGGAAATAATGATCGCTTTATTGCAAAATACTTGGAAGATCATTAATGGAGATCGCGCATGGTCCAGGGACAGCATTCTGGCTATAGCCACCAGAATCTGTCTGTCTGAGCAATTCAACAAAGGGATCATTGTGGAAGCCTTGATGAGGCTGGGGTGGCAAAAGGTTAGAGATGGCTAAACTTACAAAAGCAAAATTAACTACAAGGATGCTAGATCAACCTTCCCTTCCACCCACTCAAACAGATCCTATCCCTCAATCTCCCAACCAACCTCTAAGCCAAAATCCAAACATCCTCTCTCTTCAAAACCAATCCCTTCACCAACCCAACATCATCCAGTGATGTACCCGTAGAAGGAGAAGGGTGCTGAGGATGAGAAGAAGCAGAAGAAGAGGATGAAGATGATAGTCTGCCACTCTCTGCTGTTCTGAAGCTACCAAAACCCAGAGTCAATCCATGATCACACCGACTCTCAAAGGGAAATGGTCAGAGTCAAGATAGAAGAAGAAGAAGCAGCAGAAACAGCACGATGAGCAACTGTTGAAGATGGTTGACAAGGAATTTCCTCAGTCATCATCTATTCAAGCCATGAAAGGCATGCTCAAAGGCTGTACACTCTCAGCACACCTTTCAGTATCAGAAGGAGAGAGTGAGAGTATGGCCAGACCCCAGGGTGAGTTCTAGAATCCATAAAAGAACTATCCCACACAGATACAACGGCCAAGTACGAAAAACAATAGAATCTACCATCATGTTGGCCGTTGTAGTCTCACCTTGGGAAATCATTGATGAATTCAAGAAAGCTCACCAAGCAAAGAAGACACCTCAAGCCTTACTAGAAAACAAGATGATTAAGAAGGGGTTGTTATACAAAAAGCTTGAAGACATCCAAAAGAATGAGCTCCAGTTACTCCTTGAAGGCAACCATCCTGATGAATTTGTATACAGGGAGGTAACTACGGTGGAGCTGAAAATGGCAGGACCATGAAGTACTTATCAGAGTACTATGGTCCAGAGTTCTTCTTCGAAGGAGGAGCTGAAGAACTCTCTCAAGAGGAACAAATTGTTCTCCTTGAGGCCTATGTTCGTGAGTCGTACAGACTCATTATGGGGAAGTGAATCTCATGAATGGGATAACAACTCTGTGTCCAGTTCCCCAAAACAGAGTTCCCATTCATACTCTGCCAAACAAATATTTGAGGTTCTTCCCAGGCCGGAGCGTACATGGGTCATCTTCTCTACTGATCAAGAAGGAAAAAGACCAACATTTTTGCCATCAATAAGTGGGAGTATAAATAAGTTAGAGGTTTTGGCTGCATTGGTTCAGGGGGAGTTTGTTGGACCAAAAGAACCAATGAGCCAAGATCAGAAAACCTCTAAGTCCCACACGGTATCACAACAACTGCTGAAAGCCTCATCAGTAGTTTGACAAGTGCTGAAGACTTCAACAGCTGAAGATCAAGTGCTGAAGACCTTAACAGCTGAAGAACCAAAGTGCTGAAGTACAACAGCTGAAGAACACAAGTGCTGAAGCTGAAAGACCAAAGTACTGAAGAACAACAGCTGAAGAGTTCACAAGTGCTGAAGATCAACAACTGATGTACAAAGTCTGAAGACAAAGACTGAAGACATCAGCTGATGATATCTACTGAAGTCATCAGCTGATGAAACGCCTGAAGGTCAAAGTCTGAAGATCAAGTACTGAAGCCTCAGTAGTTTGTCACAACTGCTGAAGAGTACTTCTTCAGTAGTTGTGATATCAGTAGTTTTATTTCTTTGTTTCAGTAGTTTTGTAAAACGACTGAAGAGCTTGTTCTTCAGTCGTTGTAGTTTCAGTAGTTTTATATTTTGTACTTAA
Organism: Flaveria trinervia; assembly: GCA_025506515.1. NCBI lineage: Eukaryota > Viridiplantae > Streptophyta > Magnoliopsida > Asterales > Asteraceae > Flaveria > Flaveria trinervia. The sequence goes on from CM046443.1 coordinate 27,824,843, forward strand.
CTTGCTGATATGTTCTCAGTAGTTGTGAACATTTCAGTAGTTTGTTAAGAATTAGTTATTTCTGTATTGGATCTGCCAGTTGTCACTTTCCGTGATAACAGCAGTGACTGTTGCACTCTATATAAGGAGTGACAACCCATTGTAATCAGTGAGCGATATGAGCAATTGAATGGAATGATTGATTGATTCGATTAGAAATATTCTACATCTATAAACATTCCTAGAAATCAGAAATTCATATTCTCTCCCTATAACCGTATGCGATCTTAACGCTTACATATATTGTTTGCTTGCTACAATTTGTCTAATTCGTGTTTGTATTCCGCTGCTTTATATTCTGATACATCAAACTTGTGATCACTGATCCTGTCATTGCCATCCTCTTTTCCTTGAGCCTCTAGGCAAGAGGCTCACCCTTGGTGCTGGCGGGTCAGGGGCAATTGGGATTGAATCAGTAAGCAGATCCGCGGAATCCATGGGCGTCCACTAAACCACCTCAACACCTCTTCTCAGTGGCAAACCACCCGGCTACCCAAAAGTCCTCGTGAGAGCTCTTGAACATTCCTTTGCCCATCCTATCTTAGAGGAAAAAAAGGTCTGGTGAAGCTGCAGTAGTGGCATCCTGTAGGAGGTGGAGAAGTACATGAGTCGTGGGGCCTACTAGGACGGGCCCAGAGTTCCTACGCCGGTATCACCGTGATCGTCGGAGTCGTAAGACTGGTAAGAAATTGGCTCAACATCGAGTAACTCTCATCAGGCGCCACTTTAGCTACCATGGGCACCACATAATCAGGCTAGGCTAGATGCTCAAAAAGAGTCTCATTCACCGGGGGTTTGACCTGATTTGCCCGATAGACCTTTGTGGCCTAGTGTCGTGTCATCCATTACCTCCAACGACACCGCATCTTGGCTCTCCTTAGGTAGAGAGGGACTTCTCATCAATGATCATTTGGAGAAACCTAGGCACATGCAAAAAACCCTCTTTTACCCTTGACTCAGATCTCTATCAGATAAGAGAATATCCTGCTCGAGACGCTAAAAAGGTGGTTCAGAAGTGCCACGTAGGCATTTTGAATCTGGTCTGAAAGATCATCAAAACCACCCATTCTCGAAGCAAGCAACTAAGGATGACATGTGCTAAGTACTTGTACGGGACACAGGGTGCTCTGTTGAGCCCACCTGCATAATATTTCCAGCGTATTCATCCTTAAGAACACCCTTTCATTGTCAGAGGGTGAAGTTGGTAGGGTGATCAACATTATCACCCAAAGCAAGTACACGTCGTATATCCTTAGCAGTGACCTCGATCGCCTGGCCAAAAATAAAACTCTACAGATGTTGTATGGCTCATGTGAACGGTCAACCGATGCCCCCTCCCAGAAGGCTGCTGAATAGACCTAAGGAGTGCACGGTGTGGATATAGCCTGTATATCCTGGATCTCTAAGGAAAGCAATGATCCCCGCAAACTCGTCACCATTTCGAGTAGTGGCATCTAAATAAGCACATATGTTATGCTTGGGGTGGGACCACCTGTAGCCATAGATCTGTAATACAAGACACATAGACGTACATCATCACATATCAAAAATCAGTTCTAATTAACCTAGTTGATTCAGTCTGGTTCAATCATGCGATTGAACCATGCGATTGTGTTCAGTCGGTTAACCTGGCATGCGACTGGGTTCAATCGGGTGACTGAGCAGGCAACTTAGTTCAATCAGGTGACTGAGCTTGCGATTGGTTCAATCGGCCGACTTAGCTCATTTGTATATCCATTCGGCCAATTGAGTCATTCGACCAGCTCAATCGTGTGATTGGAGTTCATCCTGGTGGTCCAGTCGCATGACCCACTGTTCGGTCAACTAAAATTCGAATTTGGACCAATCTTAAACTTAGACGCCATGTTTTGGTTCATAGACTCGCAATCTAATAACCTAATAACCTTGATTTCAACATTTTACTGGATTAGTTAGTTATTCGTCCAATTTTAGGTTCGGTTCTTGTAGGGCCGAAAATCACAATTTAGGGCTCAATCAAACGAACTTTGGTTAGATAGATAACACGCATAGTACTGTATAACAAGTAGAGATCATCAGAATATCGATATTAGGTGTGGAAATCAATTAGTGAAAATTTTGACAGAGTAGTAAAATACAGTATGCGATTTAGGGGATTAGGGGGTGATGAGTTTATGCAATCGACTATGGCCCTATTTACACTGAATCTAGTTTCAATCGGTCGACTGAACCCATTCGCTCTGTTCATTCGGGCGATTGGACCTCATTTGGGCGATTGCTTCAGTCGATCACGTTCAGTCGATCATGTTCAGTCGACCAATTGGGTTTCAGTCGGGCGACTGACTCATCCGCACTGCTCCATTTGGGCGAATGGACCAATCTGGTAAGTCATTTGGGTGAATGTTTCATACTTATGTGCCATTCGGCTGTCCAGTGCATAAGTATGGTCCATTCGTACGGTTGGTCCATACTCATGGTCCAGTCGTGCGATTGGATCATACTCATGATTTTGACTTATGACCATCCACACTTAATCCCTTTAACCTTTGATTAGACGTTTTAAGCACTCGGTCATCTCAGACATGATCATTTTAATCTAGAAAACTTTTGATCACCTCAGACGTGATCCTTTTAAAAAAATTTGTCACCTCAGACGTGACCCATTTACATTTGAAAACACGTCTGGTCACCTCAGACGTGACCCTTTTAGGTGATTAAAATCCTCTATTGAATTCTATGGCGTAGTCTGATGTTTAACAAACTAAATTGACGAAATTTAAACAAACAAAAGAACTAAAACTGAAATACAAAACTAAACTTGTTTTTGTGGTTTACAGTGAGGTGTAAGTCCTAAGATGGAAATCTAATAGGTTCATTTTTTAAAGAAGAAGCTTCAATTCATTTTGACCATAAATGGAACAATTTTGGAATCATACAGGTATGTCAAATCATTCAGGACATGTTATCAAAAACCTTTTGATGCTCTGTTCTTTTTTTCATCTAGAGTCATTAGCAAGTTTAGGAAATCATACTAGTACTATTAGATCCCCACATTGATTTGGACTTTCAAGAATTGTAGCCACGATGATTGTTAGTATACTTGTCTTCTTAAACCCATACACAGACTTTTGACACAGATTGGTGACAGTTTAAGGTTTGATTATTTCAACAAGTATTTTTGCATCCCACACTTATCTCGTAATCAACATTCCTCAGGATATTTTTGAGAGGTCTCAGGGTAGTATTCAAGAAGAAAACTATTCTTAGAGCTTTCAAAGAGAAGCCAAGCGTCAGGTCAGTGCCACCGCACAGCAGAGAGGCGGCAAACAACAATGAATTCTAGAATATATAAAGTATGCTTATCCTTAGGTTAGTGCCACTGCACAACAGAGAGACACATACCCTATCTTCTTGTTTGAGCAATTTTATTCTTTTGCACAGATCTCACCAACAACATAGGTTATTAGTTTGATTGATTTTGCATTTTTTCATCATGTGCTTTTGCTCATGATTTGGTCATACGCACACATTCGCGGCGTTTATTCTGCTCGTCACCCCTTATTGGAATTTTGTTGATTGTGTTAACTAGAGATACGATGATAACCCACAGCTTGTCGAACAACTTAGTTTAATCTCAAGGTCACCAACAAGGTCTAATCATCTATTGTGTTGAATCTACCGACATATCATTAGTGGTCTAGCAACCTCTAGTCTACTTTCTTTGGTACCCTGGTAGTAGCTAGTTTACTATCATTTTTTCTTTTATATTGCTCAGACTAAAAAGACTTATACTTTGAATTTCGTATCTTATTAAATTTAAACTTTTAAAGTCCTAAGTGTTTTGTTCCTGTGTACTATCATTTTCCAAAGGTAGAATCGGTATCACAAATACGATCTAAAGCTTACCTCTCCTCTTCCCTCGTCCTTTTTTGTAATGTTACTTCCTAAACCTCTTCTCCCCCTAAAATTCTAAAACCGTAAACGATTTACATTTTTAGGATTTTACTAGGCAAAGAAATAACATCAATTAATTAACCACTAAAAGCAAATTAGATAAATAAAGAAAATATAAAATAAAATTAAAAGAGAAATGGACTATACACATTGGACTACACATGGTCGTCTTCAGGAACTACGTCACTTTTCTTTATAATGCCGTTGACCTCTAATAAATATAGAAAACGTGGTTTATCAAAAGCCTTTGTATAGAGGTCAGCGCGTTAAAAATCAGTATTCATCTTAACCACATCGATTAGGTTCTTTCAAAACAATCATGTATAAAGTGATATTTTATTCCGATGTGTTTGGTCTTAGGATGTTGGACCGGATTTTTAGTTACTGCAATTGCAGCAAAGTTATCAACAAAAATAGGAGTAGAAGAGAAATTCAAACCGTATTCCTGCATTTGCTGTGAATCCATATGATTTGTGAACGGCAACTTGCAGCAGCAACGTATTCAGCTTCGCATGTTGACAAGGCAACCGAGGTTTGCTTCTTACACTGTCAGGTCACTAATCTTCTCCCAAAGAATTGACATCCTGCTGATGTAGACTTGTAGTTCATCTTGCAGCCGCCGTAATCCGAGTCACTATATGTCGTAAGCTCGAAGTCATCGTCATGAGGATACCACAACCCTAGTGTTGGAGTACCCTTCAAATAACCGAAGATCCTTTTGACCCCTATCAGATGGTGAACTTTTGGCTTTGCCTGATATCTTGAACATAGACATGTAGCATACATGATATCAGGTCATGAGGCAGTGAGGTACATTAGAGATCCAATCATTCCTTGGTACATGGTGGCATCTACCAGATCACCATTCTCGTCGGGTGCTACATCATGGTTTGATTAGATATCAGGCAAGCCAAAAGTTATGACCATTCCACACTTAATCCCTTTTAACCTTTGATTAGACGTTTTAAGCACTTGATCATCTCAGACATGATCATTTTAATCTAGAAAACTTTTGATCACCTCAGACGTGATCCTTTTAAACAATTTGTCACCACCGACGTGACTCATTACATTTGAAATCACGTGTGGTCACCTCAGACGTGACCCTTTTAGGCGATTAAAATCCTCTATTTAATTCTATGGCGTAGTCCGATGTTTAACTAACTAAATTGACAAAATTGAACAAAATAAAAGAACTAAAACTGAAATACAAAATGAAACTTGTTTTTGTGGTTTATAGTGAGGTGTAAACCCTAAGATGGAAATATAATAGGTTCATTTTCTAAAAAAGAAGCCATTCATATTGACCATAAATGGACCAATTCAATTTGGAATCATACAGGTAAGTCAAACCATTCAGGACATGTTATCAAAAACCTTTTGATGCTCTGTTTTTTTTTCATCTAGAGTCGTTAGGAAGTTTAGGAAATCATACTAGTACTATTAGATCCCCACATTGATTTGGACTTTCAAAAATTGTAGCCACGATGATTGTCAGTATACTTGTCCTCTTAAACCCATACACAGACTTTTGACATAGATTGGTGACAGTTTAAGGTTTGATTATTTCAACAAGTATTTGTGGATCCCACACTTATATGGTAATCAACATTCCTCAGGAGATTTTTAAGAGGTCTCAGGGTAGTATTCAAGAAGAAACTATTCTTAGAGCTTTAAAAGAGAAGCCAAGCCTCAGGTCAGTGCCACCACACAACAGAGAGGCGGCAAACAAAAATGAATTCTAGAATATATAAGTATGCTTATCCTCAGGTTAGTGCCACCGCATAGCAGAGAGGCACATACCCTATCTTCTTGTTTGAGAAATTTTATTCTTTTTGCACAAATCTCAGAGAACGGAAGATCTTTTTGACCCCTATCAGATGGTTAACTTTTGGCTTTGCCTGTTATCTTGAACATAGACATGTAGCATACATGATATCAGGTCCTGAGGCAGTGAGGTACATTAGAGATCCAATCATTCCTCGGTACATGATGGCATCTACCAGATCACCATTCTCGTCGGGTGCTACATCATGGTTTGTAGCAAGTGGAGTCCCAGCTGCGGAAGCATTCTCCATGTCAAACCGACTAATAATATCTCTTACATACTTGGTCTGATGTAGAAAAATTCCCTTAGGTGTCTGATCCACCTGTAACCCGAGAAAGAACTTCATCTCTCCCGTGGCACTCATTTCAAATTCAACCTTCATTACTGCTTCAAAATCTTTACATAATTCCTCGTTCTTTGAACCGAAGATTATGTTATCTACATAATTTGGACCAGCAGTAGATCACCATCCTTTTCTTTGATGAACAGTGTGCAATCAATAACACCTCTGTGAAGCCCATGTTTCACAAGGTGAGTAGAGAGTTTCTCATACCAGGCTCTAGGAGCTTGAAGAAGCCCGTATAAAGCCTTGTCGAGTTTGTAAACTCTGTCCCGATGATATGGATTCTCAAATCCTCGGGTTGACTGACGTACACTATCTCTCGGATTTCACCATGAAGGAAAGCACTTTTCACATCCAGTTGATAAACTTTTATCTTCATATACGATGCATAGGCAAGGAAGATACGGATGGCTTCCATTCTTGCCACAGGTGCAAACACTTCATTGTAATCTATTCCCTCAACTTGTCGAAATCCTTGAACTACAAGTCGAGGCTTGTTCTTTATGATGACACCTTGGTCATCTTTCTTACATTTCAAGACCAATTTGGTGCCAATGACCTTAGCACCTTTAGGTCTGTCTACTAGTGTCCATACACCTAACTTCTTGAACTGAAGAAGTTCTTCTTGCATGACACTGACCCAGGCTCATCATTTAGGGCTTCACTCACATATTTTGGCTCAAACTAAGACACAAAGCAATGATAAGCTCCATCATGAAGGTACCCTTTCTCCATTACTGAGGCATAATCATCTTAATACAACTAATTTCTTGTCTGAACTCCTGATCTGACATCCCCAATGACGTTGTCTAGAGGATGATAGACGTTTAGGCGGGATCCAGGAGTGGTGGGAACAGCTACCTCAGGATCAAGATTATGAACATTTGGTTCAGTATTTGAGGCAGTAGGGGTGTGAGGTTCCGAAGACTCAGAGGCATCAATATCAGATGCTTGTGGACTTGAAGTAGGAGGCACCTATTGCTCCTGAGTGTCCTGATCATTCTTCACAGCTTCATCATCAGAGGAAGAGTCACTTCCCTCGAGTGCTCCCCCTGAGTTGGTAGTTGAATCAGCTTGTGAGCCAGATGATGTAGATTCCTGAGATGGTGTGTTTAGAACATCTTACATCATCTTTGTTGCTAACTCATCATCAGACGTGGAGAGAGGGATGTTGAAGGACTTGAAGAATCCATCATAGTCGAAAAAGAAGGCGGGTCCTTTTCCAGCAGGTGGGGTGGTGTATCTCTGAACGTCCACGTTACACCACACTTCTACTTGACCCATTGAGTTGTTGTAAACTCTCTTGTTCGGTATGTTGTATCCTAGAAAAATACCTTCTTCAGCCTTCTCGCTGAATTTTCCCTCCTGATTCTTCTTCAGTAGGGTGCACGGTGCGCCAAACGGCTCGAGATACTCTAAATTAGGGTTACGTCATTATAGTAACTCGTAACACATCCTGCCGTTGTGTTTAACTACCGGAACTTGATTTAACATGTAACACGCATTTGCAACTGCCTCATTCCAGAATTGGATAGGCAGTTTCGAGTCTGCTAGCATAGTTCGTGCAGTCTCTATCAAGCTCTGATTCTTTCTTTCAGCAATGACATTCATCTGAGGAGTGTAGGCAGAAGTGAACTGGTGTACAATTCCTTTTCCCTTGCAGTATGCCTCCATCCATTGGTTCTTGAACTCGTTTCTGTTGTCTGAGCGAACTTGTCGTACCTTCAGCTTGTGTAGGGACTCCAGAGTAGTTACTAATTCCTTGAATGACTCAAATGTTTCAGATTTGGATTTCAGAAACATTACTCAAGAAAATTTTGAGTAGTCATCAGTAACTACATAGCAGTATAAGTCGCCTGTGATACTTCTTGTACTGACTGGACCAAACAGATCCATGTGAAGAAGCTCAAGAGGAAGTTTGATTGAATGAACTTTCTTTTCCTTATGAGACTTCTTTGTTTGTTTTCCCTTCTTGCATGCAACACAGAAATCCGAAAGTTGGAAGTTTTTGACGTTAACTCCTCTCACTAGATCATTCTGGATCAAGTGATTCATCTTCCATGGATTAATGTGTCCCATTCTCCTATGCCAGGAGATGGAATCATTCTCAGTAGCTTTTGACAAGAAGCACTGAACTTCACGATCCTTTGTGGAGGCCTTTGATAGATCCAAGACATGCAGGTCATTATATCTTGACGCAAACATTAAGACTTGGTACTCTAGGATCACATAGTCCCTTTTCAGGACATAGCACTTCTTGCTATCAAATACTACCTTAAAACCTTTATCACAAATTTGGGATACAGAAAGCAGGTTATTCTGAAGTTGTTGAACATAATTTACCTTGTCAAACTTCACTTTTTGATTTCCCACTTCCCCTTGAGCTGTGATATACCCTCCTTTGTTTCCAGCAAATGAAACATGGCCTCCATTTATTTGTTTGACGTGTGATAAGAGAGCCCTGTTCCCTATCATGTGCCTAGATGCTCCGCTATCTATAATCCATGTGTTGGTTTTAGCACTATAGCGAACATGCTACACATTCAATTGAAAAACATTAGTTCAGGTTAGGGACCCAAGCCTTTACTGGCTTGGGTGTCCCAGAGGCATCACACATCATAAATGTAACCCATTGACCTTTAAAGGGCGAGGGAAGCTTAGCTGTCTTCTTGTTCTCATTATTAGACATTGAGGTTGATTTTTCTTTCCATAAGCCCGCCTTGTGTAAGGCCTGTTTGTGATAAACAGATGGCTGGCTAATGGATTGAACTTTAGGTTCACTAGCCCTCCTAGGTGGAGTCACTAAGTTCCTCTTAGAAGAACTAGGTTTTGAGTCCTAATTTCAACTTTCCTCCTCGGTGTCTGATACAAGGACATGACGCAATTGTCCATATTCTCCACAATTGTAGCATGATCTGCTTTCTACATTTCGATTTAACTATTTGTGTGGAGAAGTGTGTGACACATGTGTGACACATGTGTGACATTAACCTTTTTGGTTTGACACTCTTCTTGTTTAGATGTTTTATCTTGTTTAACAAAGTTAATTGCTTTAACATTTTTAACATCTTTTCTATTTTGTTTACCTGGACTTTGACATGAAACCCATGATTGGTTAACATTATTGGTCTTTTTAGGTTCAGATTTGATTGTGTTTGACCCGAACTAAATATTAACCTTTTCAAACTCTTTTTCTAGAGTAACACAAGGCATTTTACCTTTTTCCTGTGAAGTGGCCTCCTCTAGTTTAGTTCCAGATTCATTTGATTTACATGTGGAATCTGGATCACTACAAGAGGAGTGGACACCACATGATCCTTGATTGGATTGTTATTGATTGGTTTACATTTTGCGTTCATCAAGATCTCATGTGGTGGTGGAACCACTTTATATCCCAATCCCTCCCCGTTGTTACGCTCTCTCACTAAGTTTTGAACAATATGAGATGAACTTGTCGAACTATGCAGTTTTTGCGTTAATGAATTAACTTCTACTTCTAAGAGTGCCTTTTGTTTCTTAGTGTCTTCTAGGGAGTTAAGATAGAACTTAATGTCAATTGATTGGTTAAAAGCTACAACTTCGGTTTCCCTAAGTTGTTTGTTCAACAGTTCTATCTTTTCTTCATAACTGTGCTCATTTTGTTTAAGAATTCTGTTAGCTTTAGTGCATAGTTGCAAGTCCTTTACTAAGCTATCATTATGATCTAATAACCTAGCAATATTTTGAATCAATGCTTTCCCCAAATATATTACAATCAGAACAAGCATGATTAATGAAAAGTTAGTCAGTAGTACTTACCTGAGAGGGTTCTGATGAATCAGCCATCAAAGCAGAGTTTGGTGTTTCTGGTTCTGGTGATTCTGACGTTGTTATAGATTTCCTTTCTGTACGCATGTAGTTGACCACCGTTGTAGTCTCTTCGGTGTTTGACATCACGAGTTCCACTACAATATCTCCTTCACTAGCTGAATCGTCATCTAAATCTTCAACACTAGCGATGTTGGATTCTCCCGATGAAACAAACCGAAAGCTCCAGTCCTGTCCTTCAACATCACGAGTAGTCAAGGCTTTAGGATCCTTACTTGACGAAGTAGGACTGCTAGTTGGTTTATCCTGACGATTGAAGGATGAGAATGGATTCCCGTTTCTAGTTTTCTTGGGCTTCACACACTCACGTTTGAAGTGCCCCTTTTCGCCACAGTTGAAACAAGTCACCTTGGTCTTGTCAAAACGAAAGGTAGTGTTCTTAGTTGCAACCAAGTTCTATCCAGTTTTCTTGACAAACTTCTTAGCTCTCTGAACAGCACTTGCTAAGGCCCACATTATATCCATCCTCTCCAGCTCTGTCTCGTCCACATGCTCGTATTCCTCATCAGCCAGATGGCAGTTCCCTATTTTCCCAACAATTAGTCCATCATAGGAGTGGACTACAGCTTCTAAGAGATCCATGTGCTGTCTTGCTACTTCTAATGTCACATTACCGAGATTCTCGATCTTCAGTTTCGTAGCATTTGCTTCAGGTGCAATGTATTCGGTACCAGACGACCTTAACATTTCTGACCCTGAAGTAGGGGTTTGAGAGGGACGAGCTAAAGTTGACACAAAAGCCGTCTGAAGTGGTGCTCCAGATGTTTTGTCTTGTGGAGTCGCGTTGTAAAGTGCTGGATTCTGATCATAGGAAGACTTTTGGGCTCTATATTTCATCCTTAATTCTTCTTCTCTCAGCTTCAGAATGAAATCATTTATATCCAACTTCATTAGCATACCATTCTGTTTGAGATTGGAGACAAAGGAAACCCATTTCTTCGGCAACCCATCTGCAAAGTTCGACACTTTGTCTTCCATAGACTTCGTTACTCCATGAGTGTGCATCTCACTCATCAAGTGGTAGAATCTGTCAATGACATCATCCAGGCTTTCTTTACCCATTGCAGAGAAGTTGTCAAACTCTTTCTTCAAAGCTTTTGCCTTTATCGCCTTTAATGATGCATTTCCGTCATACCTTTTCTCCAATGCATCCAATAGGTTCTTTGCTTGCATATACTCAGAAAATTGGTGAAAAATATCCTTGGGGATCTACTGAGTAAGCAGAGTATAGACTTTCTTCTCAGCATTGTATTTGACCTTTTGTCCATTAGTCATGCCACCTAGTGTAAGTTTCACACCATCAGCACCTACTGGCCTGTTGTACCCTGTCTCTATAGATTCCCACATATTGGGATCTACTCCATTAAGTAGATATTGAAACGTTGTTTCCATTGTGGGTATTCGTCTAACATGAGTAGCTTAGGGGGTTTGTTGTGATTCCTCACTTCATTCTCCAGAAGCAGTAAGTTCTGAATCCTTGAGTCTCTCCCTGCTGTGAATGCCGAGTATTGGTCCTCCATTGCTATCAACTTTATACTTTTGAACAATCTATTTCACTTGTGCGAATGAAGGTGTGCGATTGGGCTATTCGTGCGATTGAACAATGCGGATGGTTCAATCGTACGACTAAACTAAAACGGATGGCTCAGTCGGGCGAATGGACAAATGCGGTTGGACACTGCGAATAGACTGCTCAGTCGTACGAATGGAGGCACGGATGAGTCCAATCGTGCGTATGAGGGATGCGTATGGATTCAGTCGGGCGATTGAGTCAATCATGCGACTGAAGCTGCAAAAATTTGAAAATTCATAGGTTTAAGGTATTTTGGATGCAAAAATTCAAATTTTCACTAACCCTAATTGCCGTATGCCGGAAAACCTAAACTTTATGATTAGGAGACGTCTAAGACACTGTTTTACACAAAAGATTGCGTTTTTAGTGAAAAAACACAATTTTTCTATAAAAAACGATTGAATCACATGTATATCAAGAGCCAAAGCTCTGATACCACTTGTTAGGATCATGTATCGTACGAAATACTAACTAATTTACGTGTATACCGAATCAAATACTGCGAAATCTTATTTGATTCGTGACCCAATTAGTGAGAACACACGTAGAAACAATTATGGATTGAATCAAAATGTTAAGAACGATTGGGAATCGATCTAGTGCGATCTGTGAACTTGGAACAGGTTCATAGATGTCTCTAGACGGCTAGGGTACGATTTAGTACGTAGGTATTCAAAGTATTTTGTTTTTCCAGCATTTAAGTGGTATTTATAGGTTAGGTTTTCTCATTCGGGCAACTGAACTATTTGTATGGTTTAGTCGTGCGATTGGGTCGTGCGATTGAGTCATGCGGTTGATCCATTCGCACGACTGAGTGTTCAGTCGTGCGACTGAGTCAATCTCATGTCACAATCATACGACTGATCCAGTCTCCTGGTTCATGTGTACGTCTGGTTCATTAGCATGAAGTTGTTCATGCGTATGGTCCATTAGCATGGGCCAATCGCATGTGAACTTCATATGATTAAGTTTGAACATGTTTCACAATCATTATTTGACTTAGATTTATTCAAACAACCACAAACGTATATAATTAGTTCAATAAGTGTTATTACATACCAAGCAATGAAATATTCAACATTATAAGCATAACCACACATTGTATTTCATTTAGTACCCATTCAATTAGATATGTGTAAGACAATAAAGTTATTTTACATTAAGTTCAGAAACTAGGGACACATGTATCTACACTTTTCAACAACTAGTGAAAGTTGGGGAGTCAATAGAGTTGCAGCGAAGGTGGTTCAGCTTTTTGATAAAGTATATCAGATAAAGCATGTATTCAAAAGTCTTTGAAAGATAATCTGTCTTCACTTCTTGGCTTCAAAATACTTTGTTTCTGAAGCTTTGGAAGTCTTCACTTAAGATTTAGAAGATGTGGTCTTGGCTTCGGAAGATTTTACACTTAGAATATTTTCTAGTGCATGGTGTAAAACTTCCGAACCATTTCTACTTCTACACTTCAGTGCATGCATACATAAATACTTTGGATGTTTTAGGTGCATCAGCCTTTATATAAACCTTACAAATTAGATATCGAGTAAAAACAAAACATTGAAATTGGTGTAGCATCATATCTAGAGGATCCCACTATAATGCATCGATAAGGTTGTTCCCCTACTCAATGAAACTGACATATTAATAGTAGAACGGAAGTTTTTGTTATCGAATGTGAGTTTATCCATAAGAAATAAATTGTCTTCGGAAGCTTTCTAGAATTGAAAGCATTATATCTTCAATAGCATTTTTCTAGTTTTCTAGATTGATATGTTTTAATTAGCTTTAGCATCAAATATCCCAACAATTTTCCCCTAAGATCATGATACAAAAACTTATTATACTATTAAAATGTCTTCTTGATCATTGAAATTATAACTCCCCAGGTCTATCCTTTGAAGGGTTATACAAGGGAGGATTTACGCCTTTGTGTAGACTGCATTTTGAAAACCTCTAAGACATTTAGCTCATTAAATTTTTTGGTTGATGCGATGTGGAACTTATATATTTTAATGGAGGTTTTCACACAGATTTAGTTTTAATTGGTTATTACTAATACTAAACCACACAACAAAAGACAAGTTACCTATCGTGTAGTAGTATAGTGAGGGTAAGAATTGAGTATCAATCCATGGACACACCTACCTACTCAACAACCTTAATTTTTGACTATCAGATTTGACTTTTGTTTGAGAAATTAATAATATGCATTGATAAGATTTTTGGGTTTAAGAAAAAAAATAATTGAAATAAAGTGAAATAAGATTGAAACGTTTGGATTTAAAACCAGAGAATAAATGCTATCATCCTAATTAGATTACCCTTATGTGACTATAATGAATTGGTTGTATGATTAAAGATATTTATTAATGTAATTATGTTAATATTTATAAAGGTGAGCTGGCACAATTTCTCATCTATCCGCTCCCTAGTGACTAGGATAACGTCAGGTTGAGTTTACTGCTTAGATCAAAGCCCTAGTAATGTAGGTAAATCTTTTGTGACCTTTTTGACATACAATTTCTGAAAACATAACTTAATGTTAAAAAGAGAGTTGATCAGGTTCCTTCTTAACATACCATTATTTTAGAAATCCATAACAAAAACTGTAGATTTCTTAGACCAATAAAGAGAACCCTCAAATGATAAGAGAGTTAAGGTGATATGATTTCTAATAATCATTTCTAGTTCATTAACCATGGATTTATTATAAAGACCAGTTTCGTGAATGAAAGTTGATCATACATTTTCAACCGTATATGACAATCACAATCACAAACCATAAGGTTATAACTTCCCGTTCAGAGTAGATGCTACCCATCAAAAGTTTTCCTAAGACCACCATAACATTAACATAATATTTATCACACCATTAATTCATCACAAATTACATAAGTTTCATCCAATTAGGATGATAATAAGAGTCTAGCTCATAATGAGTTTGATCATAACAACAAATAACATAGAAGATAGATATGAAATCATCGATGAAATGGAACAATCAAACCAGTGATCCACAATGGGTGACGTTTAGATGATCCCGAGCTTCTTCTAAGTGTTGTATGCACCTCTCGAGCCTCCAAATGGTCTTGAAGACTTGATTCCCATGAGAATTCTATAGGGCAACTCTTCCATCAAACCTTACCAAAAATGGTGAACTTAGGCCTCTATTTATACGCTCTCTAGATTGTTTAAGCACGACCCCGTGCCTAAAAGGCATGACCCCGTGCTAGTACAATGCTTACAAAAGTTGGTCGGCTTGTACATGCAGGTTGTGTTGGGCATGGCCTCGTGCTTGATGGGGCACAACCTAGTGTTAGAGGTGGGGCATGGCTCCATGCCTTATGGGGCACGACCTTGTGCTTGCTTTTAAGGGACAATTGTTTTTGTTTTGTCAGACGTCCAAACAAGGGGGTGTGTCAATTTAGCACAGGGGGTGTGCTTTAGGCAAGGCATGGGGGCGTGCTTAATGAGACATGACCCCATGCTTGGACTCCAAAGCTTGGATTACTTCAATTTCTTGTCAAATAAGCTTCTTTTGTCCATCTTGCCCTTTTTAACACCTCAAAACACAATTTATCAATTTTAAGTACATATTCATCATTTTAAGGGAGATATTGAGGAATAATTGATGTGCTTTTAATAGGATATATACGTATAATTTGGAGCACATCAATTATCAACAACATTTAGCTCAAAACCCTAATCACGTATCTTAGCTCTATCTAGTTTTGTAAATCTAGCAGGGTTGGTTGGGGGTTCATCTTCTTCAAATTCTTAGGGAGGAGACTTTGGTTCTTTGTCTTGACCTTCCATGATTCTTGTTGTCATTCTAGGTAACATTTTAAAGGAGATTATGACTCATATGAAGATTATGGTGATTTAGATTGGGAGTGATTTAGATCTAGATTGTGGTGGTTGAGGTTGTGAAGATTCTGCTGGGTCTTGTGAAGGCAGTAGTGGTTCTGCTTGTGATGGATCCAAAATGGCCTTTATCATATTAACAAAGTCATTGGCAACTGACATCTTTTCTTTATTTAGCACATGTATTCTCATCTGACTCATAGTGTGGATGGCTTTCAAAGGCACTTCCTTAAGATAAATTGGTTCCTATATAGACACAGTAGACAACCCATCCCTATGAATTAGCAGAGCTCGATCAACATCAACTTCCAACTTCACAATATTTCCCAGCTGTAGAGGAGTCTTTTTCTTCTTTCTCTTTTCTCTCTTGGAAATGATTTGATCATATGCCATCTTTTGTATTTTGATGCATTTCAAAAAGAAGTGCATGTCTTTTTCACCAAGTTTGTTAGATATCTCTTTGAAATTCCTGGTGTAGATGTAGTGGATGTATGATTCATCTAATAGCCTCACTTCATATCCACTAAACAATCTAATTTATTCCCCTTCCTTTCCTCCCCATTTTCTTTCCATTACCAACTCATAAGTCTTTTCATCATAATACACATTAGAGATTGGTATGGAGGAATGGGTGCGAGACACCATCTTTCTTTTAAAAGACTCTGTTGGTTTCACTCTCAGCTCTAGAAACACAACCTCCTCTACTGGTTTAGTCTTTTTCTTTTCTAGAGAGTTGATGAAGGATCTATCTTTCCTCATACAGATAGCCTTCAAAGACCTGAAGTTATCAGTTCTTTTGAACATTCTAAGAATTCTTGAAACTCACACCCTATGAATATGGCCTTATAATTGATCAATTCCAAGTTAGCCAGTTCCTTTAAGTCATGAATCTCTAGGGCATTTACAACAGCAGAGTACTCTTTATAGAATTGAGCCAGCCCTAATATTGTTTTTGACCACAAACATATTCCAATCACTATCATACTTCTAGCCAATAATTTTTTGATTAGTTTTGCCCTTGGGAGTAGACACACCCTTAATCATCTCTACAGTGGTCAGTCCTTCTTGAAGTTTTAGTTGAGAAGGCTCAGTAAACCACTCAGGATATCTATGAAGTACAAGTGCCAAAGAGTCATGATCTCTATGGGTGAGCTGCATATCTTGAGCAGACACTCTAGTTTGGGCTTTTTTCCAGTATTTCTTCTTCCAGAGTTTTAAGTCTCTCTTTCTTCTCATTGATCAACCTAAGGATGGCAGCCCTTAGGGAATTTGTTTTCATATTACCAAGCTTTCTCTTGGTGAATCCTTGACTTGATAGATAATCCTTCATTTCCCTATCAGACATGTTATAGGGATTAGGATATAGAGATTGAGGAGTTGAGGTTTGCTTCTTCATGAATGTAACTTTGGGCTTATCAGCTTTAGGGGAAATAGTCTCATATTCAGTTTCAATAGTGGCATCCAACAGTTTGTTCAAATTTTATTCTTCTGCCTTAATCCTCTCATAAGTCTTGCAAAAACTTCATCAGGATCATATCCATGATTAATCAAAAATGACTTTAACCATTAAATCATCATTCTCTGTCTTTTCCACCATTTTTTCTACTGATCTTTCTTCCTTCTTTGGGTTCTCAACTAGTATTGGTTCATCAACCAAATAGCCACCTTCTATTTCTCCTTCCTCCAAGTCTATAAAATCAGTTTTCTTTTTCAATTCAGCCTCAGCTTTTTCATGTTCTTCTGAGAATTCAACTATAGCTGCAATGCTTCTGGGATCATCCTTCTTTCTTTTCTTTATTGGCTCTTCTTCCACCATAGGCTATTTTCCCTTTGCTTTTTAGATAAGTACATCCTCTTTCTGGTATATGTTTGCAGTAAAGTACAAAAAGAGGTTTTAGCCTGTGGTTGTTCTTGTTCTGAAATGGCAGCTGCTGATTCTTCCTTTTCTTGTTGTTCTTCACAGAGTTTTCTGATTAGCTCCTTTTGATCTTCAGAAAATGACACAGCAGGTACTAGTTGCATTCTCAATTCCTTCTCAAGAGGGTCAGGAGATAGAGGAATCACAACAATTGGTTCAACAACAGTCATCTGTTCACATATAAAATCCTAGAAATCATATTGTGAAGCTATCTAGGGCTTTCATCATATCACTAAATTCAGCTTCTTCAGAGTGAGCATCAACTGATTTTTCTGAATAGACAACTAATTCCAAGCTAGATTCTTTATTCTTTGACTTGCTTGTTTCTTCTTCTTTTTCAGTCTCAAAAAGTTTCATCTTCTTAGCTTGAGGAGTGTCATCATCACTCTCTGTTGATGAACTTTTAGAAGATGTTTCCTTCTCACTATCCACATCTCTTTTCTTATCATCATCTTTTATTTCTGCTTCAGCTTCTCTTTTAATTTCAACCAACATTTCAAGCTCAAAGACTCTTTTGCTTAGGCGTTCATTCTGATTTTGCAAATTAAGAATGATTTCAGCTTGTTCTTCTATTAATTCTTCTTACTCTTCCATGGCAATTTTCTGTATTTCCAAAGTGTCCACATGACCACTTATTTCTTTTCTTGTTTGTGGAAGAGCAACTTTAAGTTTATCAATATCCTTATCTTTTTCTTTCTTCTCTAAGTCATACCTTTCTTTCATTTCTTTCAACTCAGCCTCCTTCTCATCAAGTTCCAACAATCTGTCTTGAATGATGCTTGATCTTCTATTCAGCAATCTTTCCATCTTTGCTACTTTTTGCATAAATTCATAGATAAGCTCATCCTTCTCATCTGGTTTATTCACACTAGATTTAGCATAGCTCTCTGAAGGAGCAGCTTCAGAAGTAACTTTCTTGACAGGCATTAGGCTTGAGTTATCCTCCTCATTAGATGATGATTTGGATCCTTTTGAAGAGCTGGTAGAGTCACCAAACTCAACTGGCTTTGTTGTAATAGAAAATGGTTGGGCAGGTGAAATGGGTGAATGATGAATTGGAGATATATGTGTGGAAGTGATAGGTTGTGTATGCGGAGATGGAATTGGTGATCTATGAGGTGTTGGTAGTGGGGTTCTTTGTAGAGTTTGTATTGCTGAAGATGCAAAGGTGATGCCATGTCATGAACATGAGGTTCAGTGTGAAGATCACCCCCTACATCAACATGGAGCGACACTGACCTACGTCCTTCCTCTCTTTCCTCAACCTGCTCATCAGCAGCTTGTTGAACATGAGCAACAGTTCTTGAACTTGCTCATCAGCTTGAGCCTGCTGTTCTTCAACTTGTTCATCAAGATTAATTTGTTGGAGCATCCAAGTAAAAGAGGAGAGTGAGCTCCATTGTAAAAGTTCCTGGGATCCCTCTTCTTGATATATTTGTAGGACTTTGCATTATAGTGAGGGATATTCAGCACAGGTCCTTCAGCCACTATCTTTGGGAATGCTTCACTAATTAGACATTGAATGAACCTTGGGTACATCAGAAACATATACCTTCTTCCTTCCTGGACATTGGAAACAAGACCTATAACACCCGTTATTTTAAAAAGACAAGACATGAAGAATAAAAGAAAGAAAAAAGCAATAAAGTCCAAGTGTAAGGACTAAAAGTGTCCAAAAGGACAAATCTTTGAAAAGTTGGTGTAAAGGTGGGCATGGCCGCCCACCCTCACTTCACATCACCATTTTCTTTCGGTTTTAAAGAGAGAGAGCAGAGGAGCTTCGGGTTTGAAGAAGAAGAACAAAAGAATCGAATTCAAGGTAAGAATTCATGGTTCTTAAGTGTTATGATAGGTTCTATCCCAGTTATATGCTTATGTGCTTATGTGTTTGTGCATTGTGCTCGGGTGCTGTGTTTGGTGTTGTTTTTAGGTGTTTGAACTAGTTGCAAAGGGTTAGAAAGGAGAGAAACACCCAAGTTGCACTAGGTGAGTTCTAGACCCTGGTTTTTACTTGTTTTAAACTATCTTGGGGCTGAAAATGTATTAAAATGATTTTCAATGTTTATGTATGTTTACCCGTATGTATGGTGCATGTTGGATGTTAATTCTTGAATGCTTATAGGTTATTCCTGTAAGAACAACCATGTTAAGCTTAGAACAGATGGGTTCGATGATTGGGTCTGAAAACATACTAGAAACATGTACACATAAGTCCATGCGCCTAGATAAGGCTCATGCGTCTAGATAAGGCTCATGCGCCTGAAAATGCCTTAGAAAGATTTAAGTGTAATTCATGCGCATGAATAGTAGCCCATACGCCTAAGATTGCCTTAGAAATTTTTAAGTATATCCATGCGCCTGAACAGTGGTCCATGCGTCTGGAAATGTTAGCCCGACGACTAAGTGTAGGGCCATGCGCCCCAATAGTGCCCATGCGCCCCACTAGTGCCCATGCGCCCCACTAGTGCCCATGCGCCCCAATAGTGCCCATGCGCCCAAGTGGCTCATGCGCCTAAGTGTTCATACGCCTGAATAGTGCCCATGCACGTGAATAGTTCATGCGCCTAAGTGATAAAATGATTAAGGTTGGCTGATGCGCCTATATAGTGATGGAACGCCGAAACAGGGCTCATGCGCCTGAATAGTGTCAAAGCGCCTAAGCACTTAGAAATTTTTACAGAAATTTTGGGAGTCTGTGCTTTTAGGGTTTTGACCAACGGTTGACTGGGGCTTATTTATGGTGATGTTTCATGCATGGTTATGATTGTTCCTTATTATTCTTATTGCTATTATTATTACTTATAGTATGTGATTTTACGTGGTATGTTTGTTATCGTAACGTAAAGTATTTTGTAATAATAAAGAGGCAGAGCAATAAAGAAAAAGAAGAGGAACATTAATAAAAATGTTAACAAGTTTTGCAAGCTTACAAGAGGTACACGACCATGTTGTCGTTAGCCCAACTGTGCTGCGGGTTAGCTACCCTATTATGCACACAGGATCAATCAATTGAGATTGGCAGAACCTTTGCAGCATGTCCTGGGTGATTGGGTCGGCCTTTTACATAGTACACAAAACCCTTTCGAGGGATACAGTAGACCCTTTCGATGGATATAGTTGACCCTTCGAGGGATACAGTTGACCCTTTCGAGGGATATAGTTGACCCTTTTGAGGGATATAGATAGCCCATCACCTGTTCTCCATCGCGCATACAGTTGGGGTATTGCTCATTGGTCCATACAGAAAGTGAAAGATAAAGAGAAAAGTTTACAGAACATACAAGGCACAGTGAAGAGAACGAACATTATCTATTCACATAGTTAATGCGTGCTCGCATATACAGTACATAGTTGTATTTTACAGAAAAGAGTATTTTCATATACAACATATAGAATGTATTTTATTACTTATAAAACTAGAGCTCACTCAACAACGCTGACTTTTATACATTTTCAGTTGGCAGGTAGTTATTGTTGAGGATGGCATGAGGGTGAAGCTACTCGGCAGGGAAAGACTGACATCCATTCATATTCTATGTTGCTGTTGTTTTGTAATGTAGTAAAACAATTCTTTTGTAAACTGTTTATGATGATGCATTTCCTAACAACAGTGATTTAAATGAAATGAATGGTTTTGATAAATCATTTCCGCTGCTTAAGTTTGTATAATTATAATGGGTAGTGTTTTAACTGCTTGATTGACCAACTGTGAGGTGCCCGGGAACGGGGCCTTACAAGACCATTGAATACATATGCTGACATGTTGAATGGTCTATTAGTGCATAAAGCATATATTGCTGAAGAAGTGATCACGGGAATGTCATTCCATCCTGTCTTCCTTTTGGACAAACAGTGCTGATAGAGATGGATAAGAAATCTCCATGGTAAGTCCACCGGTCCTTTCATAATCTGTTTTCCTTCATACCCTCCTCCTCATAGCCAATATTGGCAAAGAAGGTAGTGATCTCATCATCTTCTAGCTCAATGGTGTGTTTGCATCATCACCAAACTATAGACACTCTCTCACAGTTTGCTTTGTGATGATCAAAGTATGTTCAGCATCAATCTCCCAGACAGAGTCTTTTCACCATCAACCTCTATCACTTCAGCGGTGTTCCAGAATGACCTTATGAATCTCTCATAGATAATAGGTCTGACTGTGATGGCATAAGCTACTCTTGTAGTAGAGATAAATATGATCATATCTCTTAGCCCTTCTACCTTGGGTACATTAGGGTCAAGGTAACCATTGACATTGTGGAGCTTGCTCCAAGTAAGATTAGCCATGTACCCTGCATTAGAGGCATATGAGTTAGATTGATGAAAGTATATGTTTTACATTATGCATACTTCATCAGTTTGACTTTTGATGGTCAAAGATAAGTATCTGAGGGTACTGTTCTATAGGAATCACTTCAAATTGTTGTTTTTCAAGAGTTATTCATTGTTATTTTTGTTTATCATGTTTAAAGAGATGATTTTTGATGTGTTTGACCCTTAATTTGATTTTATTTCAAGAATTGATTTTGACATTTTCGCATTCTTCATTCTCTGTTCATATGATGAACATGGTTATGAATTTTTCTTGTTCGTTGATGTTCTTCTTTTTGTTTGCATGCTCATTTAAGTCTAAAATGTTCATCTTTTCTTAGAATGGGTCAGATTTTTAGTGTTCTTCATTAACCTAGGGTTCTAAGTTCATCATCAGTCCAAGTGTTTGACATTTAGGTTACAAAATGTTGAATGTTTCACCTTCTGTTTGATGCTATAGTTGAGTAGAATCAAAGATGAGGACAGAACAGATGCGACTAAGATCTTTGATTGTTAAAGATGTGATGATTGAAGAAGATGAACAATGTGTTTTCGCTCGTCGCACTTTAAAGTCACTCAAATTTGAAAAGTATAAAATGACCTTTTGAATGTGCTTTAAATAGTCAAATAATAACATTTACAAGTTTTTCACAAGTTTCAAAACAAATGCGGTCAAGTTTAGTTCACACTGTAGCAAATGCGGAAGGGTTTTATACATCTGCATTGTTTACTGTTGTAAATACAAAAGAGTAAAACTTAAATAGTTTGGACATCTGCATTTGTGTATTGTAGCAAATGCGAAAGTTTGAATACTTAAGATTTTGACTATCTGCATTTGTGCATTATTGCAAATGCAGAACAACAAAGTTCATTAGCATTTGTGCACTGTAACAAATGTGGTTGATCAAACTTCTTTAGCATTTGCTCACTGCTGCAAATGTGGCTGATCAAACTTGTTCAGCATGTGCTCACTGTAGCAAATGCGGTTGATCAAACTTGTTCAACATTGTTTAACAGGATCAGTGATCTCAAGTTTGATGGATTAGAGTGTAACGCAGCGGAATAAGAACTAGAATTAGACAAATTATAGCAAGAATTTGATATTCGTATGCATATGAACAAATACGGTTGTAAAGAGAGAATATATTTCTGTGAAAAGGAATGTTTCAATAATATCAAATGTTTCTGCTCAATCATTCACCATTATAATAAGGTTGACACCTTTATATAGAGTGCAATCATGCTGATATGACGGGATAGTGACATCTGGCAGATTTGTTACAAAAATAACTAAAACTTAACAAACTACTGAAATGTTCACAACTACTGAGAACATATCAGAGTGCTAAGTATAAAACATAAAACTACTGATACGAAACTACTGAAACTACAACGACTGAAGAACAAGCTCTTCGGTCGTTTTACAAAACTACAGAAAGGAAAACATAAAACTACTGAAATAAAACCGTCACAACTACTGAAGAAGACCTCTTCAGCTGTTGTGACAACGACTGATACTTGGTCTTCAGCACTTGTCTTCAGACTTTGTCTTCAGCACTTGTGTCTTCAGACTTTGTCTTCAGCACTTGTCTTCAGACTTTGTCTTCAGCACTTGTGTCTTCAGACTTTGTCTTCAGCACTTGTCTTCAGACTTTGTCTTCAGCACTTGTGTCTTCAGACTTTGTCTTCAGCTGTTGTGGACTTCAACAGTTGTTGTGACGTCTGTGGGACTTAAGGTTTTTCTGATCCGGCTCATTGGTTCTTTTGGTCCAACAAACTCCCCCTGAACCAATGCAGCCAAAACCTTAACTTTATTGAGGTCCCACTTATTGTTGGCAATAAGATTGGTCTTTTCCTTCTTGATCAGCTAAGAAGATGACCCAATTAAGCACTGGCCTAGGAATAGATTTCTGAAATTTGGTTGGCATAGTATGGATAGGAGCCCTGACTTTGGGGAACTGGACACAGGGCTGTGGTCCTATCCATGAAATCTACTTCCCATGTATAAGCCTGTAGGATTCTCTGGTGTATGCTCTGAGAAACATAATTTGTTCTTCCATGGTAAGATTTTCAGCTCCACCATCAAACAATCCTTCACGCCCATACAGCTCTGAAATGTACTTAGTATGTTTGCCAATTTTGAGCTCAACTGTTGTGATCTGTCTGTATGCAAACTCATCTAGGTGAGTCCCTTCAAGTAACAGACTGAGCTCATTTTGTTTGAAGTTCTCAAGCCTCTTGTAGACTAACCCCTTTTTAATTACTCTGTTCTCTAACATCTTTTGGGGTGGCTGTTTAGTTTCATAGGCCTTCTTGAAATCTTCTACAATTTCCCAGGGTGATACTACAAGGACCACTGTGATCTCTTCATCTACGATCCTTTTTACTTGGCCCTTGTATCTCGAAGGAATGTCTTTCTTCACAATTCTGTGAGCCACCCTAGGATCAGGCCATATTCTCACCTTTTCCTTTTGATATTGAAATGTGTTAGCAAGGGTGTACAATCTCAGAGCTTCCTTCTTCATACTGATTATTGATGAAGAAGCAGCATAAGTTTTGTCTATGCTTTTCAGCATCTCATCATCATGAAGCTTTTGCTGCTGTTCTTCTTCTATCTTTACTCTCACAGCTTCTATCTGTGAGGTGGGAGTGATGGGCATAGGTTTGGCTTTAGGAAAAGTTAGGACTGCAGAAAGAGGCAGCCTATCTTCTTCCTCATCATCCTCTTCTTTTCTTCTTCTAGCCTCAACACCCTTCTCTTCTTCTCCTTGGGTGCATCATCGGCTGTTGGTTTGAGGGTAAAGGAGTTGGTTTAGAGGGTTGTGTTAGTGGTGATTTTGAAGTGGGAGGTTTTGCAGGTTGTTCTAGCATTCTTATAGTGAGTGAGGCTTTTGAGTGTTTTGCTAGTTCCTTTCTGTTCCCAGCACCTGCCTCATTTAGTGCCTCAATCACCAATCCCTTAGTCTATGCTTCAGACGAACAGATCTTGGTGGTTATTGCCAAGATACTATCCCTGGTCCATGACTTAATCTCGATCAATGATCTCCCAAGATACTTTGCAATGAATCTGATCATGATCTCTAGTCTTTCTCTTTCTAATGCATCATAACTTGCCCATCTTGAGTTAATTTCTTCAACTTCAAGTCTCCTAATCTCTGAGTCAAGCTTTGCAGTATCGAACCCCTGTCTATACAGTTGATCAATAATGGAGTCCATTGATTACTGTGTGTAGCATCCGCCATTTTGATCATCTCATCGAGTTCGAGTTCTTTCTTTTTCCTTCAACCTTTCTTTCTTATATGTGACATGAAAGTCTTTGTGACTTTCACCCACTTGATCAATGTCAGCTCCCTTCACAAACTCCTCTTCCTTCTCAGTTCCTTTTCTTTCTTCCCCTCTATGCTCTTCCTCTTTGCTTTCATGACTGACTCTCCCCTTTTTGGTTGCATTGGTTGCAAGGGTTTGAGTAGCAGAAAGCCTTGTGCTCACAATCTCCTCCACCAGGGGTTGTATGATTGAGGGAATCCTTCATCCATGGTTTTGATCACAGTCTGTGATCATTGGGGTGATGAGAGGTAGGGATTGCTGAAAGATAGCAGCTGTTTGCTCAGAGGGGTCTGTCCCTGAGAAGAAGTGCCAGAAATAGAGGCTGGTGGCTCAGAAGTTTTGAGTGGCCGAGTGTGTGTGGGAGACCTTCAGGTGAAGGTGCCATCTGTGGGTTTATGTTGGTGGCAGATGGACTTGCTTGTTGAGAGAATTGGTCAATTAGTCTTTGTAGTCTACTGACTTCTTCCTCAAGAATTGTGTTCTGGGCCAGAACATCATAAAAGAAGCCCAGGTCATCATCAGCAGATGCTGAATCACCTGACCTCTGCTTGTAGCAGGATGGACATGCACTGGGTGTAGACCAGTTGTAGCATGTGCCCCTTTTCTTGGAACTGGGGACTTTCAGCCTCAGGACAATGTCCTTCATCAGTTGTTGCCTCTGGTGAGGTCTTGGCTATGTTACCAGCCTCAGTCTGATCATGTGCTGATTCAGAAAAGGTGGCAGCCTCACCAGATGTTCTGGTCTCCATATCCACACCAGGAGATAGAACAGTTAAACCCTCGTGCTGTGGGCTGTCAGGAGCATGGTGATCCTCTTCCTCAATTGCTGTGGTTTTCCCTTTGTGGGTTTGTTGGGGAGGAGGAGAGGCATGCAGCTGAGTCAGCACATTTGCAATAATGAGAGTAGGACTTTGTGGGGCGGTTGCAGTGGGAGATGGGGTAAAGCAGTATGCACCTGGGGAGAATGGTGCTCTTCAATGGCAATCTCCTCAAAGAGGAAGATCCTAGATTAGTGGGTACCCCTTCTTTGGTTGCTGCAGGCTCCTTTTGAGAGGAATCCTGAGCGGCTGTGGCTGGTGAAGTCCTTGTATCCACTAGGGGGTTATAACAGTGGATATAGCCTGCGTTTGTGTTGCAGGGGCATCCTCAGGGGACTCATTTCCCTGAGTAGCCTTTTTTGTCTTCTTTTAGTGGGTTGGTGGGGACTTTCGATTTGGAGGTGGTGGCTGTGGGTTCTAGCTGCGTGGGTTTACGCAGCTTGGCAGCCATTTTGAGTGATTGGTCAGAGTTGTGCCGGGAGTATACTTCAGGCAATACAGCCGTAGCAGGGGGACCCCAGGCCAACAAGTCCCTCCCTTGAAGTGGTTTCAATTATGGCCATTATGAACCGAGGATATAATATCCAACGGTTAGCAAGTTGTTTTTGGGCCATATCGTTGAGCTCTAAAAATAGTATTTCAGATAAATTTAAGGTTGTTGCTCAAGGATGGAGTACATTACCTGTTGCCACCTTGTGGACATTTGATCCCATGATGAAGTCTTGGGGGCAAGGCAGACATTTACCAGGTGAAAGATGAGACGTTCGGCATCCTGAAATGTTCTTCAACATGGTAGATGCACTCAGGTTACCCTGGTATCCATGCTGGGCAAATGATTGATCGATTGTGCCTTTGGATAACCAGTTGGGAAAGTGGCATCATCCAGATTTAGGGGGGCGAAGAATGTCTGGAGTAATGACCACTTTTGATGATGGACAAACGATTGAAGAGACTCTGTGTCATTTCCTCAGAGACAAGAGTGACGTTGGTCCAGAATTGGTTAAGAGATTCGGCATATATGGGGGATTTAACAGAAAAGCCGTTTTGTAAGGTGACTGAACCATTAAATCAATGGCGTTGTGAAACTTGGTCCAGTATGGCGATTTTGTGAGATGTGCGACACAGTTGTGTCGAGGTTTTAGTTGCATGGTCGCCATTGATGAAGAGAGGTTACAGAGTTTTTTGAACGTTAGGTTTGAGAAGAGAAGAAAGTAAAAACTCTGAAGGTGGGATAAGTATTTAAAGGGTAGGGTTAGAAAACAACTGAAGGTTTTGGTGTTAGTCATCAGTGTTGAAACTACTGATGACGTGGTATTAACTTCAGAGGTTTGGAATGACTGACCGTATTGGTGTGATCAACAGTTGTTATAAAACAACTGAAGACTTGGTTTTAACCGTCAGACGTTGAAACAGCTAAAGTCTGATTTGTCATCAGTAGTTATAAAACTACTGAAGATTTAGTCATCAGTAGTTATAAAACTATGAGGATTTAGTCATCAGTAGTTATAAAACTACTGAAGACAGTTTTGACTTCAGGTGATGAAACAACTGAGGACTTGGTATTAGTCATCAGTAGTTGGGAAACTACTGAAGACTTTGGTTTTACCATCAGTTGTTGTAAACAACTGAAGACTTGGTGTTAGTCATCAGTAGTTGTGAAACTACTGAAGACATGATTTTGCTTCAGTTGTTTAGAAAGAAACAGTAGTGGGAAACTACTGAAGACAAAAAGGCTCATCAGTAGTTGTTGTCAATTCATTGCTTTTCAGCTGTTTCATACTGTCCTCAACACGTACTCATCAGACGTTTCATCTTTTTCAGATGTTCATAGGACATCAGTACGTATTTGTATTTCTGACAACAGTAGTTGTAGCTACATCAGCTGTTGTAACTACATCAATTGTTTAACAAATAAAGTACTTGAGTACTGAGAAGTTAAGCTCTAGTAGTTTAGAGAAAACTTCCGGTGGGAAAATAACTTCAGTACTTATATATATGACAATAATAAACTAATGATCATCAGTACTTGTGAGCTGAGATCATCAGTATGTCATTTATTCTAGCTGCAGCATACCAAGCCTTAACACTAGGTTTTGGAAAGTTGTGCTATCCAAGGGCTTAAGTGAAAATCTGCAAGCTCATCAGCACTAGGAACAAATTTTGGATCAATCAGACCTTTTTCAAAACAATCTCTAATAAAATGGTGTCTGATTTCAATATGTTTAGTCCTAGAGTGCTGGACAGGATTCTTGACAATACAAAGAGCTGAAGAGCTGTCCATTAACAATGGGGTCTTAGTCTCTGTTATGCCATAATCAATAATTGGTTTTGAAGCCAGAGTACCTGAGATGTACAGCTTGCAGCAACAATGTACTCTGCTTCAGCAGTTGATGTAGCAACTGAGGTCTGCTCTTACTCTGCCAAGAAATCAAGCAGTTGCCTAGGAATTGGCATCCTCCAGAAGTGGACTTTCTTGTCAACTTACACCCTGCATAGTCACTGTCAGAAAAAGCAACCAATTTACCAGAATGTCTAGTAGAATACCATAAACCTAGAGATGGAGTGCCTTGCAAATATCTAAAGATCCTCTTGACTGCAATCAAATGAGACTCCTTAGGTGCAGCCTGAAATCTAGCACAAACACATGTAGCAAACATAATATCTGGTCTAGAAGCTGTTAAGTACATCAAGGACCCAATCATACATCTGTAAAGTGTTTCATCAACCACTTTACCTTTCTGATCTGTATCCAGTTGTGTGGTGTTGCACATGGGAGTATAACAGGGCTTACACTTTTGTAAATCAAACTTTTCCAAAAGATCTTTTGTGTATTTGGACTGATGAATGAAAATTCCATCAGCCTTTTGTTTGATTTGCAAACCAGAAAGAACTGTAATTCTCCCATGGCACTCATTTCAAACTTCTGTTTCATCAACTTTGTAAAGGCATCACACAACTGTGGATCAGAGGATGCAAAAATAATATCATCTACATAAATTTGAACAAGTAGATTATGCTGCCAGCTTTCTTAATGAATAAAGTCTTATCTATGGAGCCTCTAGTGAAATTATTTTCTAGAAGAAAGTTTGATAATGTCTCATACCAGGCTCTAGGAGCTTGTTTCAACCCATAGAGAGCCTTATCAAGCTTATACACCCAATTAGGATGTTTATTGTCCTCAAAACCTGGTGGTTGACATACATAAACCTCTTCTTTAATTTTCCCATACAAAAATGCACTTTTGACATCCATTTGAAAAACTTAAGGTTGTGATAAGCAGCATAAGCTAAAAACAATCGAATTGCTTCAGTCTGGCTACAGGGGCAAAGGTTTCATTATAATCAATGCCTTCCTCTTGTGAAAACCCTATAAACCAGTCTGGCCTTGTTCTTAACAATAAGCCCATTTTCATCAGTTTTGTTCCTAAACACCCATTTAGTGCCATTGCACACTTACCTAGAGGTAGAGGAACCAGTTCCCACACTTGCTGTTTCTTGAACTAAAGAAGCTCAAGCTGCATGGCTTCAAACCATCCATTGTCCCTTAAAGCAATGTGATAGTTCTTTGGCTCTTTCTGACTAATGAAAAGAGCATAGAAGCAGAAATTAGACAATTGACTTCTTGTTGAAAACCAGCATTGATATCACCAATGATTTGAGACATAGGGTGATTCTTCAGATCTTGGTACACAATAAGATCTGTGCAAGTGTTTGTAGCAGGCTCAGCAGGAACAGATGGTGATGGTGTAGCATTTCCTTGAAACCATTCAGTAGATGGTAATTCAAAGGAAGTTGAAGTTGTAGAAATCTCATCAACATTTGTTGTGGATTGTGCTACTAAAGCTACAGGAACATCAGGTCTAGCTGAATCAGGCAGTTGATCACTAAACTTGAAAAGGTGATTACTGATATCATCATCATCATCAGTAACACCAGATGGATGACTAGCTACAGACGATGATGGATTCATATGCTGCAACAACAGGTGGTTGATAAGGAACATATTGCAGAATGTCCAGATCAAACAACTCCACAGGGTTTGTGGAATTGTATCCTTAGGGGATTCATTGAACTTCATCAAGGTTTCTTCAACTATCTTTGTCCGACAGTTGATGAATACTCTATAAGCCTTGCAAGTGGATGAATACCCAACAAAATACCCTGCATCCACCTTAGAATCAAACTTTTGGAGTTGATCCTTTGTGTTGAGAATGTAACAGGGACACCCAAATGCTCTAAAGAATGAAATCAAAGGGGCTAAATGATGTAAAACTCATAAAGAGTTTTCATCAACCTCTGATTTACTAAGGCTCTATTCTGTACATAGCAGGCTGTATTGACAGCTTCAACCCAAAAGGTCAGTGGCGACCAGAATCAGCCAACATGGACCTTGCAGCTTCAATGAGGGTCCTGTTCTTTCTCTCCACTACTCCATTTTGCTCTGGAGTCCTTGGGATGCTATACTGCCTCTTGATTCCTTTGATAAGTAAAACACATCAAGAGTGTGGTTTCTGAATTCAGTACCATTGTCATCCTCACACAACTGGTAGGGAATACTACTTTTCAACATGTAACACAAAGTTCATAATGGACTGAGCAGCCTCATCCTTTGAATGCAAGAAGAAGGTCCATACATATCTAGAGTAATCATCCACAATTACCAGACATTATTTCTTCTTTGCCATACTC
The DNA here is from genome assembly GCA_025506515.1 of Flaveria trinervia. Lineage (NCBI taxonomy): Eukaryota > Viridiplantae > Streptophyta > Magnoliopsida > Asterales > Asteraceae > Flaveria > Flaveria trinervia. The sequence continues at coordinate 27,855,352 of CM046443.1, forward strand.
ATTACCTTCACAAGACCAAAAAGATCCATGTGCAGTAGTTGTAAGCAGGCATTAGACTTGGATTCTTCTATGGTTGGGAAGAAACTTTATGTTGTTTCCCTTTTAAGCATGCAGTGCAGATTTCATCACAATTGAACTCCTTTATTGGAAGACCTCTCACTAAACTCTTGTGGATCAGCTAATTCATGTTTTTGAGATTAACATGACCCAGCCTTCTATGCCACAGTTTAGATTCTTGGAGAGAGGCCTTGGAGAACAAGCATGGATGGCCTCTTAACTCAATTTTCTTTGACAGATCCAAGGCATATACTCTTCCTATCCTGTTAGCCTTCAGGAGAGTATTATCATCCAGTACTTTGTCAATCAGGCTCAGAACCTTGGAAGACAGAATCCTACAGTTCTGGCTTGTGAAAAGAGCAACATGTCCTTTGTCACACATTTGACTGACACTCAACAGATTGTATTTGAGATTCTCCACATGGTTGAATCATTTCTAAATGAGGACACAATCCCTTCTTTCCCTGAGAGTAATCATGAAGAAGAGAGCTGCTCCCAGTCATGTGCATGGATCCTCCACTGTCCACATACCAGATGCTTCTTTGGCATGCTGAAGAACCCTGCACAATCGTAAGAAAGTTAGCTTTGGAGACCCAAACCTTTTTGGTTTTGGGACTGACTTTATCAACAGATTTAACATAGCTGGTTTCTTATGATTAACAGCTGATGAAGATGAGATGGTGCTGAATTGGATTTGGCCTGGAATTCCTCTCCAGTGGTTTGATCACATGGGTTTCAAGTTGGTTAACTCTCCCCAACAGATGCTGAACCATCATAACAAGCTATGTCTGATTTGAAGCTCGAGCTTTCAGTTCATTTGACACTCCGGAGCTTGTTTTTGATGAGTTCCTGTGACCCACCATTTCCTCCTTCTTAGACTTCACAGACTTAGTCTTATGTTTATCATGAGGAACAATATCAGCTGTCTTCTGATAAACCGCATCCTTCTTAGTGGATTTGGGTAAGGCCTTGGGTTTATCAGGTTGAGATGATTGTGGTACAAACTTGGTCTCAAACTCAGTTTAATTATTTATTTCTAGTTTAGTGAGCTCATCCTTTGGAGCTTTAAACCCTTTTTGTACCAACATTCATCAGATAGATGATTGAATTTACCACAAATTCACATGGTTTATTCTTCATCTTGGACATCTTTACTACTGAAGTGGAAACTACTAAGGTGTGATCTTCAGTACTTTCCTTCTATCAGTACTAGGTACTAAAGGATTTGTAACAGCTGAAGATGGTAATTCAACTGTTTTCCATCCGCCCTAATAGACTGTTTGATGGATTCCTCGGCAGTTGTTAGTCCTTAATTTCAACTGATTTGAAATGCTTTTCAGATGTTGGGTCTCTTTCAGTACTTGAGGTACATTGAGGAACAACATCTGAAGTACTCAGCTTCATATGAGTCTCAGTAGTTAGACCATCGGTCAATTTATTTGTTGAGATCTTAACACTGGTTTCATTCTCTGATCTTAGATTATCATTGGAGAATGACTCACACGATAATGTGGTTTGGAGATTGCTTTCACTTTCAGACTTAACTATGGAGTTAGGAATAAAGTCTGTTGGTGGAGTAGTATGGTTGTAACCAATGCCAAACCTCACATTTGAAGCAGTTTGCTTGCTAAGAAGCATTTCAAATCCCTTGCATGATGAGACCCAGCATTCACACTCAACTTGGGTCACTACAAGTTTTTCTTTGAGACTCCTGTGGTCTCCCAGAATAACCTCTAGCTTGGCCTTTTCATCATTTAATTGGCATTTAAGCTTATAAATCTCATCACTTTTACTGTTAAGAGCAGACTCATGCTCAGCTTTTTTTTGAAAATGGTTTTCTCAAGCTCAAGTATTTGGTTTATTAATGCTACATTGCCTCTCTAATAGAGACAAAGGCAGCTATGCATGATTCAGAACATAACTTGGCTTTAGCCTCTGAAGATACCTGATTTACCTGTGAAGATAATGCATTGAACAGGAACCCTCAGTAGACTCCAGGGCCATGAGAGCAAGATTTCCAAAAGGGTGTTCACCACCATGTTGACTAGCACCAGCATAGTATTGCTCATGTGACCAGACAAGTTATCAGGTAAGCTACTCCAGTCAACAACTCCAGGTGTGAAGAAGCTGTGATGAGGTTGTGATTGAGATGGAGATGGTTGAGGTTCTGGTGATGCATGAGATTGTGGTACAATAGGAGCTTGAACTTGATTTGACTGTGGCATATAATAGCAGGGATAAGGATATGGCATTTGACCCTGAGGAACAAAATATGCAGGAGATTGAGGGTGTGATGAATGACTAGAACCAGCAGAGTGTTGCCCTTTGAATTGTGAATTGTTATTTTGAAAAGTCAAAAAGGGTGCAGAAGTGTTAGATCCAGTTGATCTACACTCTCTTGCAAAGTGTCCAAGCCTGTGGCATTTGTGACACTTCAACTTGCTCTTGTCAAAACCGACTTTGGTTTTGTCAAAGAGTCCAGGAAATTTCCTGCCAGTTCTCTTGTAGAATTTCTGAGATCTGATATTGATCAAGGCCATTTGGCTCAAAATATCCATCTCTTCTAAATCATCATCAACAATGCCCTTCAAATCATCCATGATAAAGCATAGATTGTCACTATTATTACCAGAATGACAATCAACACTCACAAAGGCATGATTAGAGTAGTTTGAGGTGAAATCAATATGCTCATCATATTGGCATTCTGATCCTGCATACTCTGACTCATGACTTACCAAGGCAGTGTTTCCTGGTACAAAATCATCAGTGAGCTTTCTAGATGAGGACAGTTTACGTTTATGTTCTATCTCTCTCTCAAATGTGAGCAATTTCCCATGGAGTTGGGTGAGAGATAGTTTGTCCAAATTTGTACTGAAGCGTAGGACAATAGTATATGTGTCCCATCTCTCAGGCAGTGATCTGAGAAATTGTTATTCATCTGGCTGTTTGTGTACTCATGTTTGACCATTTTTATTCAGAGATCAAACAAGAGAACCGCTCAAACTGTTGAGTCAGTGTCTCACCCTTCCTATGAGAGAATGTCTCGTATTGTTGGGCAAGGATTTCTCTATTATTTGCCAAGACCTCATCTGCTCCTCCAAATTGTTCTTTCAAGGCATTCCAGAGGTCATGGGCAGTTTCATAATGCATTAGCCTAGAATAGATTTCATTGGGCAGTGCCATGGCCAGAATTCCATGGGCTTTTGCATCAATCTCAAACAATTTCTTATCCTCATCTGAGTATTGCTCCCTCCTCTTCGGAACCATTTGATTGGTTTCCGAGTTATTCACCATAGGCTTGTGTGGACCATGTACCACTGATGTCCAACAACCTGAGCTGTTAACAGACAGGTGATGGAGCATTCGTCGTTGCCATATGTTGTACTCATTCCTAACCAGCATCGGAGGCTTGGTTGAGGAACCAGTATTGTGAGGATCATTGGAAGGAGTAGTCATTTTAGGTCCAAATACAATTTAATTCAAGCTTTTAAAAGATTTTACACAGACCACAACAGACTCAATGAAAACCAAGAATAAATCTCAGGATGAATGACCAAAAACACATAAAATTCAATCTCTATAATAGTTTCTTGCAACAATGCTAATTCAATCAAACTTGGATCTTGGATTAGCAGTTTCAATGATCAATTATTAGATCGATCAATGATGAACAGGCTTTGATACCATTTGACAGGATCAGTAATCTCAAGTTTGATGGATTAGAGTGTAACGCAGCGGAATAAGAACTAGAATTAGACAAATATAGCAAGAATTTGATATTCGTATGCATTATGAACAAATACGGTTATAAAGAGAGAATATATTTCTGTGAAAAGGAATGTTTCAATAATATCAAATGTTTCTGCTCAATCATTCACCATTACAATAAGGTTGACCCTCCTTATATAGAGTGCAATCACTGCTGATATGACGGGATAGTGACATCTGGCAGATTTGTTACAAAAATAACTAAAACTTAACAAACTACTGAAATGTTCACAACTACTGAGAACATATCAGAGTGCTAAGTATAAAACATAAAACTACTGATACGAAACTACTGAAACTACAACGACTGAAGAACAAGCTCTTTGGTGTTTTACAAAACTACAGAAAGGAAAACATAAAACTACTGAAAGAAAACCGTCACAACTACTGAAGAAGACCTCTTCAGCTGTTGTGACAACGACTGATACTTGGTCTTCAGCACTTGTCTTCAGACTTTGTCTTCAGCACTTGTGTCTTCAGACTTTGTCTTCAGCACTTGTCTTCAGACTTTGTCTTCAGCACTGTGTCTTCAGACTTTGTCTTCAGCACTTGTCTTCAGACTTTGTCTTCAGCACTTGTGTCTTCAGACTTTGTCTTCAGCTGTTGTGGACTTCAGCAGTTGTTGTGACGTCTGTGGGACTTAAGGTTTTTCTGATCCGGCTCATTGGTTCTTTTGGTCCAACATGTTCACTGTAGCAAATGCGGCTGATCAAACTTGTTCAACATTTGCTCACTATAGCAAAATGTGGCTGATCAAACTTGTTCAGTATTTGCTCACTGTAGCAAATGCGGTAGAGTATAATTTCTACATTTACTTGATCAACATCCATGGTGATAGAAGTGATTAAGCACTTGTTTATTCCTTTTGAATGTACATGTAAAGTCTTGAAGTTACACATATCCACAAGTGTGGATGAGTAAAACAAATGCGGAAGTGAAATTATCATCCGCATTAACAAATGCAGTAGAACACTTTTATTCCACATAGGTTTTAACATTTCAAACTTTTCATGTATACTTGTTGGACACAAATGCAGTAAAGTAAAATCCTTATCCGCATTAGTTTCACTTTGGCATAAACAGTTACCCGCATTAGTTATATGCATGGGTTACCTTCACCCACATTAACCAATGCACTTACCTATATTAACTTTTGAACTTAATCAAAGGTTAATGTTTCTGTTTTGGTTTTTGTTGTTATGAAGAATTGTCTTTGGTTGAATTCTCTTATGAAGTTGATTGAATTCTCTTATGAAGTTGTTGACTATTGTTGGGGTCATCAATTTTTGCTTGGATTGACTTGTATGCCAGATGTGATACAATTTTTCCATTGTTTGACTAATCTTGGACTTCTTATGCTTCTGAGCATCTACATAGGCTGAGATACTATGGTATAACTTATGCACCAACACATACATTTTATCTTTGTTTTGTTTTGAAGTTTTAGGAAAGTAATTTAAGATAGTAGATGTTTATAAAACCTTAGTTAAAAAATTAAAATTTCTCCCCCTAAAGTTTATATCCTCATTAGGATAGAAACTTTAAAGATTTGAAACTTTTTGAAAATTATGTACTTTTGATTATTAATAATAAAGAGAAGTATATTTGTTGGGATCATATCAATCTAACATTACACATGTGCATCCTTTTGAGAAAATGGACATGTTTATGAACTTGTTGATTGAAGGTATGTTTGTCCTCTTAAACTCATAGCAGGTTGATATTTTAATGCATGTGATATTTATCATGTTTTTAGTTGATTTAATTATTCAATATGTACCTCACACACTAAATCATGGAATGATCAACCATCCTTATGTAATGCATGGTAGAACTTTTCACAACTTTCTTTACCACGTTACTTAAGTTATGAGGCCTCATTTACACTAATCCTCATTGGGATTCTTTTACTTTGATCCTTTTCATGATAATCCATACTAGGATTCTTTTCACTTCACTTTGGAAGGTGATCAATGATCGGATTCTTTTGTTCATTCACTTGGAATGTATTGTGTGAAGTCGCTGGATCGGTAGACATCCGAGCGTGTTCTTAACAGAAGGAAACAAATCCAAAACCAAGAGACAAACAATAACACAAACTATAATAATATGGTTTCATTGATAAAACCTATCGATTACAAGCTCGTTACAACATAAGAATCAAGACTCTTGGCAAGGGGAGATCGAGCATGATCTCCCCTCTCATCCGGCAGCACCTAGGCCCCGGGCACAATCCTTAATCTCTTTACACAATGAAACTGGTATTTATAGGCTTTAGCCCATATCAGATGCGACTGGGCGCATTCGTACGATTGGGCCGTGCATATGGTTCAATCGTATGACTAGACCATACTTATGGTTCAGTCTTACGAATGGCCCAATCGCATCTCTCAGTCGCACGACTGGTCCATTAGCATGGCTCAATCGTACGACTAAGTCTCATTCGCATAAGCTCTTGCGAATGACCCAGTTTCATGTGTTTACAACATATCAGGTGTATTACATTAAGCCTAGACTATTCGACAAGTGACGAACACACTATATATGACAATATATGCTCCAACATATTGCTTTTGTAGATTCATCCAATTTGGATGTGTTCCTTATTGGGAATCTTTTGGATCAATGCAGCTGCACTATGTGCTTGTTTCATTAGGCCTTTGCTCAGTAAAACAAAGGTTAAAGAGATTCATAAAGTATCATTACTTAGTGTGTTTAGGTTACTACACACACATACACTCAGATAAGCCAATACATACCTATAGTTTGAGATGAGTGTTTCACCATTGAATAAGATTTTAATTCATCACTGTGTGTATCTTCCCTTCCAAGTTAAGCCTACCAACATATCAGGTAAGTCATGACAGTCTCTCAAATTTTGATATTAAGCACAGTGAATGATATAACGACTGTAATTATATCATTTCCCATATATTCTTTTCTTTATCAAAATTGACTTCTTTTTGTGATTTTTCGATGTTTTTGAATTGTTTTTGATGTTTTGATTGATTTTACTCAAGGTTAATCATGCCAATTGATTGAACTAGGAATTCAAACCTACTAGGTTCAAATGCCTTAGTAAATAAATCAGCCAATTGATTTTCAATGGGTACTTGAATCAATTTAATTAACCTATTTTCAGCACAGTCTCTCAAAAAGTGATATATGATTTCAATGTGTTTTGTTTTTGTGTGCTGAACTGGATTATTTATAATGAGAACAACTATTGTGTTGTCAATGTGAATTGGTGTGTGCATGAAGTTAAAACCATAATCAAGCATCTGGTTTTGAATGCAGAGTACTTGAGAGCAACAAGCTGATGCTGCTATATACTCAGCTTCTGCTGTTGAGACCGATACGTGTGTCTGCTTCTTGCACTGCCAGGAGACCAGTCTAGGACCAAGAAATTAACAACCGCCAGAGGTGGATTTCCTATTGAAGTTACATCCTCTATAATCACTGTCAGTGAAGGCATAGAGATTGAAGTCTCCTTCGTTTGGATACCATAACCCAAGAGCGGGTTTGCCCTTAAGATATTTGAATATCCTCTTGACAGCATTTACATGAGATTCCTTAGGATCAACTTGATATCTGGCACACACACAAACACCAAACATTATATCTGGCCTACTGGCTGTTAGATACATAAGTGAACCGATCATAGATCGATAGTGAGTCTGATCCACTAATTTGCCTTCTGGATCAGATCCAATCTTCACTTTAGTATCCACAGGAATTCTGATAGACTGACAATCAGCAAAGTGGAATTTCTTCAACATTGTTTCCATATAATTTGATTGATTGATGAAGATTCCATCTTCTGTTTGTTGGACTAGCACCCCTAGAAAGAAAGTGAGTTCACCTATTGCACTCATTTGAAATTTGAATGCATAAGCTCTTCAAAGTCTTTACAGAGTTGCTTGTTTGTTGAGCCAAATATAATATCATCCATATAATTCTGGACTAGCAACATGTCTTTTCCTCTTCTCTTTTTGAAAAGATTCTGATCAATCTTTCCTTTTTCATATCCATTTTCAAGAATAAAAGATGATAGAGTCTCATACCACTTTCTTAGAGCTTGATGAAGACCATACCTGGCCTTGTTACGCTTATACACCCTGTGAGGGAAATCTGGATCTTCAGAGCTAGATGGTTGACTCACATAGACTTCTTCAGCAATCTTTCCATATAAGAATGCACACTTCACATCCATTTGATAAAAAGTGAAGTTCATAGGTGCGGAATATGCGAGAAAGATTCTTATTGCTTTTAATCTAGCAACAGGTGCAAACACTTCATCATAATCAATTACTTCTTCTTGAGTGTAACCTTGTGCCACTAGCCTTGCTTTATTTTTGATGACAATCCCTCTATCATCATCTTTGTTTCTGTATATCCATCTGGTGCCGATAGGGTGTTGTCCTTCAGGAAGGTCTTGAAGAGCAATTCTTGAAGAGCCTCTTTGAATTGTAGCAATTCTACCTGCATTGCTTCTTGCTTCTTGAATTGTAGCAATTCTTCCTGCATTGCTTCAATCCAGCTATTGTCTTGAAGAGCCTCTTTGATGTTCTTGGGTATTGTTTGACAAAGAAAGCATGAGAACAAACAGATGTTTGCAACACTTGACTTGCTTCTTATCACCCTTTCATTAAATTCACCAATAAAGCTTTCCACTAGATTATTCTTGTGTATTATGGTGGTTGGAATTGAGTCACCAACAATGTTTACATCAAGATTGGAGACATTCAGATTATTATGGTGAGAGGCACCTTCATCTTGTACCGTTTGGGAATTATGAAGATAATCAGACTCCGTTTTATTGACTGCTTCAGCATCAGCAACACTTTGATTGCTTCCATCATTTGATGTTCTTTCTGTTTCAGCTGGAGGAGTAGCTTGTTTTTTATTTCTGATATCCGTCGACAGATCTTCTAAATGTGATGGTAATAGGCTTGGACCACCTTCAGTTGAAACACTTTGATTTCGTGATGGTTGTTTGATGGGAACAGCTTGGAGAGGAACATCTTCATTCATGTGCTCAGTAGAAGTAGGAGGACTCAATAGAAAGTCATCTCTTCTTTCTACACCTGAAGAAGTTTCACCTAAATGTAGATTCCCTGCATCAGACAACTGAAATTGATCAAATGATTTTGTAAATGAGTCAATATCAAACAACTAATCGGGACCATTTGTAGATTTTGGAAACGCGTGTTCCTTGAATTGAACATTTATTGATTCATCAATAATGTTTAATCTAGGATTAAACACACTGTAAGCCTTTGAAACATAAGAATAACCTACAAAGAATCTTTCATCAGACATAGATGAAAACTTTCCCAAATAGTCTCAGGTGTTTAATACTAAGACAGGACTATCAAATGATTTAAAAAATCAAATGAATGGTTTTCTGTGACACAACAGTTCATATGGAGTCATGTTACTTTCTTTTACAATCAGAGTTTGATTTTGCACAAAGCACAATGTGTTAACTGCCTCTGCCCAAAAGGTAATAGGCAGTTTAGCATCGACTAGCATCATTCTTGCTGCTTCAATTTGTGTTCTATTTCTCCTTTTAGCTATTCCATTTTGTTGAGGAGTTCTAGCTGCACTGAATTGATGAGCAATGCCTTTGGTTGCACAAAAAGAACTCATGTCTTCATTTTTAAAGTCAGTTCCATTATCATTTCTTATTGTTTTGACCTTATCAATTAGTGTTTTGACCTTATGAGCAATTTTTGTGATAAAGTCTTGTATTATTTGGGATGCCTCATTTTTGTGAAGTAAGAAGAAAACCAATGTAAATCTTGAAAAGTCATCAATGATCACCAAACAATACTGTTTTTTTCCAATGCTCATAACATGAGTTGGTCCAAACAGATCCATGTGAAGTAGTTTCAATGGAGCATTATTTGTGTTCACCAGCTTGGATTTGTGAGAAAATTTATGTTGTTTTCCTTTGAGGCATGCTGAAAAGTGATAAAAAAAATGAAATTCTTTTTCAGGAAGACCAATGACATGGTTTTCTTTGACTAATCTGTTCAAGTTTTTTAAAGTTTGTGTGCCCCAAACGTCTGTGCCAAAGGTGGGACTCATCAAATGATGCTTTTGATAAAAGACATGTTTCTTCTATTGGCGTTGTAGAATTCAGGTTTAAGACATAGGTGTTATTCTTCCTCGGAGTCTTTAGGAAAACCCATTCTTCAAAGATTTGAAATCCTGGTTTCAGAATGTAGCAATGAGTGTCGGTAAAGTGAGTTGAATATTTCTTGTCGTAGATCTGAGACACGATTAGAAGGTTGAAGTTCAGTTGTTCACAGTATTTCACTCTATCAAAGCTCAACATCCCATTTGTCACAGATCCTTCACTAGTAACTCTTCCACCTTGTGAATCTCCTCCATATGCCATAGTAGTTCCTTGTATTTGCTTGAAGTCATAAAGGAGGGAATGGTCTCTAGTCATGTGTCAGGAACATCCACTGTCCACGTACCATAGGCTACTAGACCTATATGGATGACCCTACAAGCACAAAAGAACTAATTAGAATGTGGAACCCAAGCCATGATGGTCTTGGGTTTCCCGTTCCTATCCACTATGGTGACCTTTTGATACTTTCCTCTATATTGTGATATATTTAGAGGTGACCTTGAAGATTGCTTATGATATTTTGTCGGAGTCATATCATCAACATCAACTGAAGAGTCAGAGGAGTAGTGAAATCTTTGGTCTCTATTCTTGTTAGGTACATTTTCGTATGGAGTACTAATGGATTCTGCTTGAGATCAGATGAAATAGTGTAGAATCCTATTTGATTAGTGATCCAATCAGTGAGAACGATAACCCGATCGATCTAACAATGAAACAAACGTTAAGAATGAGTAGAAATTGATCAAGAACGAACTATAAAGTTGGATTGGGTGTTCTGGACGCTCTAGACGGCTAGGGTTATGTATATTCAAAGTCTCTCTCCAAGTGTTATGTTTTTCCATGAATTAAGTGGTATTTATAGGTTTGCAGCTGCCATTCCTACGACTGAATCATTAGCATAGTTCAATCGTGCGACTGACTCATGCAATTTAGTCATACGTAAGACTGAAGGTTCAGTCGTGCGACTGAATCAATCTTATGTCTTAGTCATACGACTAATCCAGTCTCCTGGTTAAGTTGTGCGACTGGTCCATAAGTATGATTCATTCATTTGCATGATCCATAAGCATGAATTATCACCCAACTAAGTTGAAACATTTCTAAGTCATTATTGACTTGGAACTATGTACAAGAACCTCAAACCTATATAAGAAGTTCATACATATGAATTATATCAAATACAATAATAATATGAAATATTCAAAGATAAATAACATAAAAAGCATATCATATTTCACTCAATAATTACATTACATATGTGTAAGAAATGAAAGACTTTTACATTACAAACATAAACTAGGAACATAATGTATCAACAAACTCCCCCTTAGACCTAGTTCATCCTATTGACTAACATGCTTTCCTCCAAGTTCTTATGTCTTTCTTTTGCTGTTGCTCTTGTGGCATGCAATTGCTCCAATATTGAAACCAAATCAGGCTGAATTTATCAAACTACAAATGCACTAGGAGCTTAGTTTCAACTTCACGGTCATCACCTTCTTCTAGGATCTTAGTACTTCTTCAGCAAGCTTTTGGCTCTGTTGTGGATCAATCTGTTGTTCTTAAGCTTGGGAGATCTTCCTATGAGGCCAATAAGTTTAGCCTATTTTCTAACATTCTTCACATGCTTTTGAAATTTCTTGTACTTCTATTCTCTGGTTACTCCTGCGTGTATCTTGAATGCAAAGCAGAGTCATATAACATGTTAGAACTGTAGAGCTTGTACAATATCTTGAGTGTCATAGAATAGTGCCTACTTGTATAATGTGTAGACATCTTCAGGAGAAAAGTTCGTAAGCCACATTGGGTCAAATACCTTGATGGTCTCAATCTTTCATTCTCTGGTCAAAACTATGACCGCTTCCCCCATCCTCCAATCATAATACCACCATTTGAAGTGTGGAGTGAAGTCGTAAGGCATCTCCCGTAATGGAATCTTAGACATTATGCATGGGGGACTCCACTTCAGCACTACTTTAGGCCTTCTAGATATAGGATCAACTTCAGTCTTATGAATGAACCGCTTAAGTTGTTAAGTCATGAAGTTGACCCATCTAGTGTGGTATTCTTTCTTCAACACCGTCTCAAACCATCCCGACATCTTCCTCGGGTTGCCATACAAAAGGTCTAAACATGCCAATCTGTTTAGCTCAAGGAAGAGTCTTCAGATCATGTGGATATCTGAAGTACTTAATCCCCTTCTCTCTCTTCACAGCATATACATCCAAGTCTTCAAAATAGGCCCATATGATGATCTTGCCTGACACTTTCTGATGTCTCTTGACTCTGTAAAGTTTGGTGTAGGCATTTTGCTTTGGAGGTGTGCGTTGGGCTTTCATTTCAGCAAAACAAGCTGCCTATTCAGCTTTCTTAATATCAACATTATCATCTAAAGCTTGGGCTTTACTTTCATCCTTTTCCTTTTCTTTCTCCATTTCCTCCAACTTCTCAAAAGTATCACTGCCAAAGGTTTCACCCAAGTTGGGGATAACGTTGCCTTCAGGGTCAGTGTACTCTGGATAGTGCTCAGATATGACATCTTCAATCTCAATTTCATCCATAACTTGTAGCTCCTCATCACTCAAAACATCAACTTCTAGAGCATCTTTCACTAGCTCATCTAGATTCAGTCTAAACATCTCAGCTAGCTGCTCGCCAATCAGGTCATGAATGATTTCTCCTTCTTTGGGAGTGTAGCTCACTGACCTTCTAACAGTCCCTTGCAAGTCAAGAATCATAGTTAGCTGAGTCTTGACTTGCCGAAGGGGAATAACATCATAGTCTTCAGGCTGTGGGGCTTCACTTCTACCCTGATCATGGGTTTCCTCTGCTGGAGCTGCAGAGGACGCAGCTCTTTTGGAGCGCCTCTCCTGAGCTGCTTGAGTTGAGGCAGATACAGATGCACCACCTTCTTGATCATAATCATCCTGATCATCTTCTTTTCCTTTTCCACTCTGTCCTGTTTCCTTCTCCTCATCATCTTCTTCTTATTCATCATCTGCAAGCTTATAATCATCATCTCCACTATCATCATCATCATCTTTAATCTTTAGGGGCTCACCCTTAGATCCTTTCAATCTCAACAACAACTTCTTGTTCTTTTTCTCCAACCCCTCTATCCTCTTGACACACGCCATCACTAGCTCGTTTTAGGCCTTCAGTGCATGGCGAGCTCGACCTAACGCTCTCTCATCAACAACATTCTTCTCGGTTAGCTGAGCAATCTGTTTGCCTAGGTTAGTATTGATCGCCATTAGCTGGTTCATCTGGTTGGCTCTAAGATCATCTGTAGCTAACAGTGTTAGCACAAGTCTATTGAGGCTTGTTAGTTGTTCCTCTAACCCTACAATGGGTAGAGTGGAGCCTGGTGTAGGTGGGAGTGGGTGGATGTGCCGCTTGCTGAGTAGTGGGTGTATTGGTGGATGTGGTGGATGTGGTGTAGATGGGAGTATGAATGGAAGTGGGTTGTGGTGGAGCTGTGTTGAGTATTGTGGGTGAGGTGGGTGTGAATGTATGAGTGGTGGTGGGAGAGTTAGTGGTTGTGGTAGTGGTGGTGGTTGTGGTAGTGGTGGTTGTTGTGGTTGTGGTAGTGGTGGTGGTTGTGGTGGCAGTGGAAGAAGTAATCAAGATAATCTTTTGTCTTTTACCCTTTTTGCCATAGGGATGGTCCATCCTCTTCTTGCTAGAGCCCTTGGCTATAGAGGCTCCCCGTAAGCTGATATGCTAGTCGGGTGTGTATGTTGGATCTATGTCTTCAGTATCACCACCCTCAGACCCAGCTTGGTGTCCACCAACCGCCTCTTTCCCCTTCTCGGTAGCCACAACCCGGCTACCGACTTGCCTGATGAAAGGCTCATCATAAGACACTTCCTCTTCATCTAACAAAAAGTCCTGTGGAAAGCAGCCTGCTCAGATCCACCAAGTGCATTAGAAGTACCGTGTGGAGATGGTGGATATATAGTAGAGGTGTTGGTGGCCCTTGATTGACTGGGACCAGCATCTCCACCACCTTGACCATCATCATGGTCATCATCATCGTTGTCTTCTTCATCATTAGGAACCACAATGGTCTCAACATTAGAATCACTGTCATCGTGACGCCACTTCTTACAAGAGGGCGCCATATAATCCTCATTTGCCATATGGCCAAACAGTCTTCTAACCGACCGCTTCACCTGCTTTCCCTGGTACACCTTCATCCTGCCCAAGGTGGTATCATCCATCACCTCAAGCATCACTGCATCATGTTTCTCCTTAGGAAGCATAGGAAGCTTCTCATCTATAATCATCTACAAGAAACGTGGATACATGCAGAAGCCTTCCTTGCCTTTGGCCTTAATGTTCTCGATCAGGTAGGAGAAGAGCATGTGAGAGAAACTGAACGGGTGGTTCAGTACCAGTGCAATGTATGCATTTCGGATTTGGTTGGACATCTCGTCAAATCCTCCACGCCTAGAGGCCATACACTTTAGGATCACGTGTGCCAAATACATGAATTGCGGGCACATGTTGCTCTTGTTCAGCACGCCAGCATTGATGTCACCTACGTACTTGATCCTCTGAAAACATCCCCGAACCGTTAGGGGATGCAGCTTGGTTGGGTAGGCTCCATCCTCACCCAGATCTAAGTCTCGCCTTAGATCATCTTCGGTAATCTCAATCTTTTATCCAAAGATGGAGCTCCAAATACAGTGGGGCTCAACGGACCTGTCAACCACAACACTTCCCTGAAAGCCTGCTGAATAGATTTGTATGCTGTGCTGGGTGTAGAAATATCCTTGTAGATCCTCGATCTACACAAAAAGGCAATAATCTTAGTGAACTCTGAAGCATTCCGGGATGTAGCATCCAGATGAGCACAAATGTTGTGCTTAGTGCTCATAGTCCATCTCTCAGCCTTATTGCTACAACACAAGAAACATATACATTAGATTTGTGCATAAGAGATAATAGTTGAATTTAGTTGATTTTTATCAAACTGGTTCAATCGTGCAATTGAACCATACGACTGAGTTCAATGGTACGGTTGAGCCTGCGACTGGGTTCAGCCATGCGATTAAGCCCGTGACTAAACTTAGTCGTATATTAATCCATGTGATTGAGTCAGTCATGCGACTGAGTCACCAATTGACTCACTCGTGCAATTGAATCATGCGACTGGTTCAACCGTGCGATTGAGGTTCATATGGAGTGTCTATTCGCATCTTGCTCTATTTGACACTCTAACTTAGAATCTTTGTCAAAATGTTAGATAACACTTCATGTTTAGACTCATTAGATTCCTGTAGGGACTTGACATAGCACTTAGTGTTTTTTAAATCAACTTTTATGTCAATTTAAGTGGTCTATGTTGGGTCAAGAAGAAGACTAGTGCAACCAAAACCAAATCACTTAGACATATTTTGGTGCTGCGTACAAAGGCTTCCGAAGCCAAGTGTGGAACTTCCGAAGGAAGTAGAGTTCTTCCAAAGACAAAGCAAAAGTTCCACTTCCAAAGGCAAAGCACTACTTCCAAAGATAAAGTATTCACTCCAAAGATAAAGCCTCAAAGGAAGAAATCAGAAGACTACTTTGGAAGTCTGAGGAAAGAAGAGGTTCTCAAGCCTCGGAAGAAGCAGCCTCTTCCGAAGTATAAGTGGCTTCGGAAGTACTTGTTCTTCTGAAGCCATTTAACCTTCGGAAGACACTACTATGAACCATTGGACATAACTATGGTCTCTGACAATCCGCTGCAGACCTCTAATACTACATGGTGTTTTCTCAAAGAGCCATGTAGTTTACCATACTTTATTCCACTGTTCATCTTTTTATGTTAGTATAAGTTACCAACTTTAGTTAGTGACAAAAGATAAGTCAGGGACATGTCCTGACTACCATATCTCAGATAAAGTCTTATCTGAGATACCTTAAACTATAGCTTTGTAGTATTTGCTTTAGTTAGAGGATTCTAGCTGGTATCAAAGTATATCTGGCTGTAGGTAGTATTATATATAGTCTCTCATTGTAACTCATAAGAACATGCTTGTAAGAGTCTTGTAATATTTGAGTGAGAAGCAATATATGCAAGTACCTTTAAAATTACTTCTTGTGTCCTGTTATTACTTATTATATTGTTATCCACTCCTAAAGATTCTACTTTCATCGAGAGTGTTGTTTAAGTGAATTTGAGAGAAAACCAAGTGTTTAGTGACAAAAACCGATCCTGCAATTGGTATCAGAGCTTTTTAGGCTCTTGATTGTGAGATCTAACCATCCAAATCAACCTGTTTTCACTCCTCCTTACAACTCTCACAAAAATGGACCTTCACAAATCCGAAGTAGAGATGGGAACCATGACCAAAGCTCCCATCATTACTCCTGAAAACTTCAGGTCTTAGAGCAGAAGAATGGAAGGCTTCATCAGATACCAAGACAGCAAAATGTGGAACTCCATTGTCAACGGCCCGTATAAACCAAAGGTGGCTTCACCTGGTGGACACGGTGCCATGATAGCAAAAGCTGTTGAAGATTATTCTGATGAGGACTGAAAGAAGATGGACATCGACAGCAATGCTATGAGCATTCTTATGACTGCATACCCAACTCCATCATGGTGGGGTTTGAGCATTGTAAGTCTGCTAAATAATTGTTTGATGCACTTGCTCAGATGTATTCAAGGTCCAACGACTCAAAGAAGGACTCACTGAAGTAGCAGTTCGAGTTCTTCACATATATTGCTGGAGAGACCCTCAGCTAGCAGTATTTCAAGTACATGGATCTTATTTCTTCACTTCGGTCTATGAAGATCACTCCTGAACTCAGAGGTCTCACAAGAAAGTTCATGAGTGCTCTTCCAAATAAGTGGACATTCTATTGTGTCTCTATTAAGAGGACAGAGAACTTGAACACTCTTACCATGATTGATCTCTACGGCATCCTTGATGGATACCGGTTGGAGATGGAGAGTAAGAAGGGCCACTAAACAAGCAGACCTTTGAGTCTTCCTGTTAGCAATGATTTAATGGTTGCTGAAGGCTCAGTACCCCCACAACCTCAGCAATACCTGACATACAACCAACAACCATCTTGCTCCTCTGGACCTTACATCACTTTTTTTCAGACTCCAAGGTCTCAACAGGCTCAGCACAACTCCTTTCAGGACAACTGTGCCTTTGTTTCAGGAAGTGGACACTTTGGTGATTTTCAATATTGCTATGATGATCTAGAGTGTTTTAGTCCAGACAATGTAGAGTGTGTGGACATCATCCAACGGATGGCTCTTTTAACCTATAGAGCGAAGAAGTTCTTTAAGAGAACTGGAAGGCAATTCCCTCAAAACCCAACTGCCAGCAAGTTTGGGTTGACAAGACCAAGGCCAAATGTTACAACTGTAACCAACTTGGTCACTTTGCTAGGGAATTCAAGGCTCCCAAGACCAATCCGGGAACTCCACAGGCCTCCACACATCCCTCAACCTCAAAGCCCACTAGAAAGTCAACTGAAATAGCTGCAATGGCTCAAGAAGTTGACTGGAGCTTCATGGTACAGGATGTGACTCCTGCTCAAGCTCTCATGGATGGAACAGATGATAACCAGGTATATGAACATCTTTGTATTCTTGCCTGTATAGCTAAGGTTAATTATATGAGGATTACAATATGGAATTAGATCTGATATTGAGTCTGATTATCAAAAGAAAATTAAGGAGTTAGAGAAAACTATTTCCCTATTAAAACATGAACATACCAACTACAAGACTCAAATAAAGGATCTGATATCCAAATTCTCTAAGGCTCAAGCCTAGCTTGTCACTGTTGAGGCTCAAGCTAGGAAGCATGCTATTTCTGAGCAGAACTTCCAAGCTATTCTTGCATCATCCTAACATTCCAAACTCTGTTATCAGAACAAAGGAGGGTTGGGGACTAATAAAATTGCTCCACCATATTCTTATGAGTCAATAAGACAACCTAGATGTGGTACTGAAGAGCAAGAGGTTCCAACTGCTAACCCTTCTTCACTAGAGTTGAAGGATGAAGAAACAATAGTGGCCACCACAAGGAAGGAACAGGTAAATGTACCCACCTCCCCTAATGAAGATCAAACCCTAACCACCAAATCCAGAAGAAGCAGAGCTAAAGCTGCTAGAAGAACTTCCAAGAAAGTGGCTAAGTCTAAGCTGAAGATTGACCCAAAACAAAAAGATGTCTTTATCTTAGCTGGATTCCAGGTGATAGGTACTTCTGATCCAAGAAAGAAGTGTAGTACTGGCACTCCTGTCCTGTCAAAGGATCAAAATTTGAAGGGAAAAGTTGTTGATGAAGAGAAAAAGCACATGAAACAACAACCCTCACAATCCCAAAAGACTAACATTACATGCATCATGTGTGGTCTGCAAAACCACATGGCTAAAGATTGTTACTACAATCCTGTTAGCACACATTATGCAAATAATGTTAGAAAAAAAGGAGTTATTGAAGGTTTCTCATTTGGACCTTATCAGATGGTCCAAGTGATGAAAAAGGGAAAGCTAGTTTCTGAAGCCAGGTTGTCTTCGGAAGAAACTCCTTCTTCCAAAGGGAAAATGGCTTCGGAAACAAAAGCTACTAAAGATTGAAAGAACAAGAAAGCTCCCTTGAAACCATCCCAGAAGAAGACTGCCTTAGATGAAAAGGTGGTGAAGGTTTCTTCCGAAAAGAAAGAAGCTTCGGAAGAATGCCAAGCTACAAAAGCTTCAACAAGCTCATCCTCTATGATCAACCAAAGGATGGATCGGAAGATCAAGGAAGATGCTGCAGCCCAAACCTCTTCTTCAAAGACATCCATCGAACCCTCATGCTTAACTTTTGGTTCAATTATGTCACTATCACTGGGAGAAACCAAGACCAACAAGGCTTGGGTTTCCAATCAAAACTAACAATCTCATCTTATATGCAGGGAGATCCATATGACAAGAACAACAATGTCTAGATTGTGGACAGTGGATGCTCCAGGCACATAACAGGGAACAGATCTCTCCGTCAACAGTTTCAACACTATGATGGAGGTCCTGTCCAATTTAGAGGTGAAGCCGGATGATATTTATGGCAGAGGGAGTATATCCAATGGTAAGTTAAAAGTTGACAACGTAACTTTGTCAAACAGCTTGAACACAATCTATTAAGTGTTTCTTAGTTTTGTGATCAAAAGCACCAGATGCTTTTCACAGAGCATGAGTGCATTATCCTCAAACCAGGGATGACAATTCCTCCAGAATAGTGCTTCTTAGATCTCACAGAAAAGGGGATATGTACAAGCTGGATATGAACAATGCTTCTCCAATGGGTGAAGTATCATGCTTTCTTTCGAAAGCTGATAGTGATGAGTCAACACTTCGCAATAAACGTATATGTCATGTATATTTTAAGACAATGAATAAATTGGCTAAAAATAACTAGGTACATGGTCTACCTAAAAAGGATTTTTTCCGCAAAGACAATTGTGTTGCATGCCTGAAAGGGAAGAAACACAGGACCTCTCATAAATCCAAAGTGTTAACTCCATCACTACCATTACACTTATTGCACACGGATCTCTTTGGTCCCACAAGTATAATGAGCATTGGAAGGAAATCATACTATCTTATGATAGTTGATGATTTTACAAGATTTACATGGGTATTCTTTTCAGAACTAAATATGAAACTGCTGAAACATTAAAATCTTTTATTCTTAAAATACAAAATCAAATTGATCTCAAGGTTAAGATTATTAGAAGTGATCAAGGGACTGAGTTTAAGAACTTCATTCTTGACTCATTCTAGAACTCAAAAGGGATTGCCAGAAAATATAGTGCTCCCAGAACTCCTCAACAAAATGGTGTCGTTGAGAAGAGGAACATGACACTTATTGAGGCTGCTCGAACCATGTTAGTTGATTCCAAACTACCTCTAACATTCTAGGCAGAGGCAGTCAGCAGTGCATGATATATACAGAATAGAGTTCTTGTAGTTAAGCCACATGGAAAAACCCCTTATGATATATGGAACAAGAAGCCACCGTTCATTGGTTTTCTGAGGTCCTTTGGCAGCAGGTGTACCATACTAACACAGAGAACAATTTAGCAAAATTTACTAAAAAGTCAAATGATGCTATCTTTGTTGGATACACTTCTAGCTCCAAGCTTACAGAGTATACAACATTAAGAATCAACAATTTGAGGAGTCATCAAATATAGTTGTTAATGAGCACACTCCTTGTGTTAGGGAGAATGGTCCTGATCATATCTTTGATTTAGAATTGTTTCCAAACTATTCTAAACCTTCATATAAGAATGTTTTAGTTGGAACAGGTGCTCAAAATAATGCTAATGCTACTGCTGATGATTAATTGTTTGAGCTACCCAAACCTCTTCCAAGTTCTCCAAGAGCTGTAACAAATCAAGCTTCCACTATTCATAGATCAGACAACATATCCATATCAAGGAATAGTGAAGCTTCAACTAGTGAATCACTTGTTGATCCTCAAAACTCATCAAGCGATCCTACATAACACCTAGCTAATGGATGTGGCATCTTGAAGGAACAGGAAACTGTTGATGCTACTCTACAGCCAACCATTGAAGATGTTTTTGATTCATTTAATCAGTCCTCATTGAATGAATTTGAAGAAACAGCTGGACAAAGTGTTTCAGTTCCTAAGCAGAATATGTTTAACCTGGATCTATCTCTGCAACTCGAAGTGATTCCTCGTCTTAGGATTCATAACACTCATCCAACTGAGAACATCATAGGGGATGTCTCAGAAGATGTGAGAACAAGAGGACAGACTCATCATGAGAATGTCTGTCTGTACTCATGTTTTTTATTCCAGATGGAACCCAAGAATGTAGAAGATGCCTTGAAGGATAGTAGCTGTAGAAGATACCAAATGCAGGATCGTTAAAGGGTGTAGAGTTACAAAACAACAACACAAAGAGGAGATGAACTAAACTTAGATCAAACAGTAAATTGGATTAACCAAGTGGTGATACTAAGAACACAAGTAATATATGAGACAGAACACAAAGAACACAAGTGTTTGGTTTTCAAGAATGCAGTATATTGCCTTCTCTATGTTCATTACAAGTGTTACAAAAGCATATTGAAAGATACAAGAACATGAGATACTTATACAACATCCTACAGCCGGCTATACTTTGAAAGCCAGTTGGATACAATTGACTAGACACACACAAAATCAATTGTAGAGTCAAAAGGCAGATTGCCTTTGACTAGTGACTATGACATGCCATAGCTCACATCCTTATCTATTACAAAAGGGATAAAGTACATAAAGTAGAAAGTTACAGACTCAAGACCTCAATGTACAGTTACCAAAAGCATGGACCTTCTCACCAAACATGTTAGTTGGTGTCAGGATCAGTGATCGCAAGTTCGATGTAATTGAGCGTAGCATAGCGGAATATGAACAAGAATTAGACAAATTGTAGCAGGAATTTGATGCTCGTATGCATTAAGAACAAATACGATTATAACGAGAGAATATATTTCTTTAACAAGGAATGTTTTAATAATATCGAATATTTCTGATCAAATCATTCATCTTATTACATTAGGTTGACACTCCTTATATAGAGTGCAATCGCTGCTATTATCACGGGTAAGTGACAACTGGCAGATCTATTACAAAAATAACTAACTCTTAACAAACTACTGAAATGTTCACAACTACTGAGAACATATCAGAGTGTTAAGTACAAAATAAGAAACTACTGATAAGAAACTACTGAAACTACAACGACTGAAGAACAAGCTCTTCAGTCGTTTTACAAAACTACTGATAAATATAAAACTACTGATGAGCACAACAACTGAAGAAGTATTCTTCAGCTGTTGTGTCAAACTACTGAAAAGATAAAACATAAAACTACTGAAAGGTAAACTGTCATAATGACCTCTTCAGCTGTTGTGGTCTGATACTTTGGTCTTCAGCACTGTGTCTACAGACTTTGTCTTCAGCACTTGTGTCTTCAGACTTTGTCTTCAGCACTTGTGTCTTCAGCACTTGTGTCTTCAGACTTTGTCTTCAGCACTTGTCTTCAGACTTTGTCTTCAACACTTGTCTTTAGACTTTGTCTTCAGCACTTGTCTTCAGACTTTGTAATCAGCTGTTGTCTTCAGCTGTTGTGGTCTTCAGTAGTTGTTGTGACGTCTGTGGGACTTAGGGTTTTTCTGATCCGGCTCATTGGTTCTTTTGGTCCAACAAACTCCCCCTGAACCAATGCAGCCAAAACCTTTAACTTTATTGAGGTCCCACTTATTGTTCGCAGAATGGTTGGTCTTTTTCCTTCTTGATCAGTTGAGAAGATGACCCATATAAGCACTGGCCTGGAAATGAGTCTCTGATGATTTGGTTGGCAATGTATGGATGGGAGCTCTGTATTGGGGAATTGGACACTGAGCTGTTCCCCCATCCATGAGACTCACTTCCCATGTATAAGCCTGTAGGATTCTCTGGTGTATGCTCTGAGAAACATAATTTGTTCTTCCATGGTCAGGTTCTCGGCTTCACCATCAAACAATCCTTCTCGCCCATACAGCTCTGAGATGTACTTGGCCTATTTGCCATTTTTGAGCTCAACTGTTGTAATTTGTCTGTATGCAAACTCATCAGGATGATTCCTTCGAGTAACAGACTGAGCTCATTTTGTTTGAAGTTCTCAAGCCTCTTGTAGACTAACCCCTTTTAATAATCCTGTTCTCTAGCATCTTCTGGGGTGGTTGTTTAGTCTCGTAGGCTTCTTGAAATCTTCGACAATCTCCCAGGGTGATACTACAAGGGCCACTGTGATCTCTTCATCTACGATCCTCCTAACTTGACCCTTGTATCTCGAAGGAATGTCTTTCTTTACAATCCTGTGAGCCACCCTAGGATCAGGCCATACTCTCACCCTTTCCTTCTGATATTGAAATGTGTTGGCGAGAGTGTACAGCCTTATAGCTTCTTTCTTCATGCTGATAATTGATGACGAAGCAGCATAAGTTTTGTCAATGCTTTTCAGCATTTCATCATCATGAAGCTTTTGCTGCTGTTCTTCTTCAATCTTTACTCTCACAACTTCCATCTGTGAGGTGGGAGTGATGGGCATGGGTTTGGCTTTAGCCAATGTTAGGACTGCAGACAGAGGCAGCCTATCTTCTTCCACATCATCCTCTTCTTCTTCTTCTTCTAGCCTCAACACCCTTCTCTTCTTCTTCTTAGGTGCATCATCGGCTGTTGGTTTAGATGGTAAGGGAGTTGGTTTTGTGGGTTGTGGTTGTTTTGGAGAGGGAATGTTGACAGGCTGAGTTAGCATTTTGGAGGTGAGTGTTGCTTTTGAGTATTTGGCTAGCTCAGTCCTGCTCCCTGCTCCTGCTTCATTCAAAGCTTCGACTACTAACCCTTAGTGTATTCCTCAGACGAACAGATCTTGGAGGTTATGGCCAAGATGCTGTCCCTGGTCCATGATTTTACTTCGATCAATGATCTCCCAAGGTATTTGCTGATGAATTAAATCATGATCTCAAGTCTCTCTCTATCCATAGTGCTGTAGCTGGCCCATCTTTGTTGGATCTCTTCGATCTCTAATCTTCTTATTTCAGAATCCAGCTTTTCAGTGTCGAAACCTTGCCTAAATAGCTGATCAATGATATTGTCCATTGATCTGCTGTGTTCAGCATCAGCCTCTTTAACCATTTCGTTCAAGTTCTTCTCTTTCTCAGCACTCTTCTTTTTTTTATATGTGACATGAAAATCTTTTTGACTTTCATGTACTTTTTCAATTTCAGCTCCCTTCTCAATCATATTCTCCTTCTCTTTTTCAGCCTCATACACACAATCCTTCTCTTTTTCCACCTCTTTATCTTTCTCTTTCTCTCTCTCCTTCTCCATCCTCTTTCTTTTAGCTTTCACTGCTAAACTCTCCCCCTTTTTGGGTGCATTGGTTGCAAGGGATTGAGTAGCAGAAAGTTGTTGGCGCAGTACATCCTCCACCAGAGGTTGTAAGACAGTAGAAAGTCTCTCATCAACAGTTTTAATAACAAATTCGGTTAGCTGTGGTGTGATGAGAGATAGGGATTTTGAGGGATAGCATCCATTTGCTCAGGGGGGTTTTGGTCCTGAGAAATGGTGCCAGAAACAGAGGCAGGTGGCTGAGAATTTTGTAGTGGCTGTGTGTTTAAGGGACCTTCAGAGGAAGGTGCCATCTGTTAGGTTAATGTGGTGGCAGATGGTCTTTCTCCTTGAGAGAGTTAGTCAAGTAGTTTTTTCAGCCTACTGACTTCCTCCTCTAGGAGTGTGTTCTGGGCAAGAACATCATAAAAGAAGCCCAGGTCATCATCAGCAGATGCTGAATCACCTGACCTCCTGCTTGTAGCAGGATGTACATGCACTGGGTGTAGACCAGTTGTAGCATGTGCCCCTTTGTCTTGGAACTGGGGACTTCCAGCCTCAGGACTTAGTCCTTCATCAGCTGTTGCCTCTGGTGAGGTCTTAGGAATGTTACCAGCCTCAGTCTGATCATATGCTGATTCAGAAGAGGTGGCAGCCTCACCAGATGTTCTAGTCTCCATATCCACACCAGGAGATAGAACATTTAAACCCTGGTGCTGTGGGTTGTCAGAAGCATGGTGATCCTCGTCCTCAATAGCTGTGGTTCTCCCCTTTGTTGGTGGTTTTGGGGAGGAGGAGAGGCATGCAACTGAGTCAGCACGTTTGCAATGATAAGGGTGGGACTTTGGGGGGCGGTTGCATGGGGAGATAGGGTAAAAGCAGTGTGCACCTGGGGAGAATGGTGCTCTTCAATGGCAATCTCCTCAAATGAGGAAGATCCCAAATTTGTGGGTACCTCTTCTGTGGTTGCTGTAGGCTCCTTTTGAGAGGAATCCTGAGCGGCTGTGGCTGGGAGAGTCCTTATATCCACTAGGGGGTTATAACCAGTGGATATAGCCTGCGTTTGTGTTGCAGGGGCATCCTCAGGGGACTCATTTCCCTGAGTAGCCTTTTTGGTTTTCTTTTTAGTGGGTTTGGTGGGGACTTTTGATTTGGAGGTGGTGGCTGTGGGTTCCAGCTGCGTGGGTTTGCGCAGCTTGGCAGCCATTTTGAGTGATTGGTCAGAGTTGTGCCGGGAGTATACTTCAGGCAGTACAGCCATAGCAGGGACCCCCAGGCCAACAAGTCCCTCAGCTTGAAGCTGGTTTGCAATTATGGCCATTATGAACGAGGATATAATATCCAACGGTTAGCAGTTTGTTTTTGAGCTATATCCTTGAGCTCTGAAAATAGTATTTCCGAAAAATTTAAAGGCTGTTGCTCAAGGATGGAGTACATTACCTGTTGCCACCTTATGGACATTTGATCCCATGATGAGGTCTTTGAGGCAAGGCACACATTTACCATATGAAATATGAGACGTTCAACATCTGGGAAATGTTTCTTCAGTAAGGTAGATGCACTCAAGTCACCCTGGTATCCATGGTGGGCAAATGATTGATCTGTTGTGCCCTTTGGATAACCAGTTGGGAAAGTGGCATCATCCAGATTCAGGGTTTGACGAAGAGTGTCTGGAGTGATGACCACTTTTTGGCCATGGACAAACGATTGAAGAGACTCTGTGTCATTCTCCTCGAAGACTAAAGTGACGTTTGTCCAGAAGTGGTTGAGGGATGCGCCATATATGGTGGGATTTATGAGAAACGCCGTTTTGTAGGGTGATTGAACCATTAAATCAATGGCGTTGTGAAACTTGGTCCAGTATGGCGATTTGGTGAGATGTGCGACACAGTTGTGTCGTGGTTTTAATTTCATGGTCGCCATTGATGAAGAGAGGGTAGAGAGTTTTTGAACGTTAGGTTTGAGAAGAGAAGATAAAAACTCTGAAGGTGGGATAAGGTATTTAAAGGGTCGGGATAGAAATCGACTGAGGGTTTTGGTGTGAGTCATCAGTTGTTGAAACTACTGATGACGTGGTATTAACCGTCAGACGTTGAAACAGCTGAAGTCTCGAATTTAGTCATCAGTAGTTATAAAAACTACTGAAGACAGTTTTGACTTCAGGTGATGAAACAACTGAAGACTTGGTATCAGTCATCAGTAGTGTGAAACTACTGAAGACATGGCTTTGTCAGCAGTTGTTGTAAACAGCTGAAGACTTGGTGTTAGTCTTCAGTAGTTGTAAACTACTGAAGACATGGTTTTGGCTTCAGTTGTTTTGAAACAGCAGTTGTAGAAACAACTGAAGAGAAATTAATCATCAGCTGTTTTCGTCAATTCTTAGCTTTTTAGCTGTTTCATACTGTCCTCAACACTTACTCATCAGACTTTGCATCTGCTTTTCAGGTGTTTCATATGACGTCAGTACTTATCTATTTGTACTGATTTCAGTAGTTGTAACTACATCAGTAGTTTAGAACAGATAAAGTACTTGAGTACTTGTGAGGCATTTAGCCTTCAGTAGTTATAAAAACTACTGAAGGTGAAAGAACTCATCAGTACTTATATGTGACATGGTTACCAATGATCACCAGTACTTATTACTGAGATCATCAGTAGTTGTCACTTATTCTAGCTGCAGCATACCAAGCCTTAACACCAGGTTTTGGAAAGTTGAACTATCCAAAGGCTTAGTAAAAATGTCTGCAAGCTCATTAGCACTAGGCACAAACATAGGATTAATTAGACCCTTTTCAAAACAATCTCTTATAAAATGATGTCTAATTTCTATATGTTTGGTCCTAGAGTGCTGGACTGGATTTTTGACAATGCAAAGAGCTGAAGCACTATCCATTAATAACGGAGTCTTAGTCTCTGTAATGCCATAGTCCAAAAGTTGATTCTGAAGCCAGAGTACTTGGGATGTACAACTTGCAGCAGCAATGTACTCGGCTTCAGCAGTGGATGTAGCAACAGATCTTGTTTCTTACTCTGCCATGAAATCAAACAGTTGCCTAGGAATTGACATCCACCAGAAGTTGATTTCCTGGTCAACTTACACCCTGCATAGTCACTATCAGAGAAAGCAACTAATTTACAAGAGTGCCCAGTGGAATACCATAAACCTAGAGATTGTGTACCTTGCAAATATCTAAAGATCCTCTTGACTGCAATCAGATGAGACTCTTTAGGTGCAACCTGAAATCTAGCACAAACACATGTAGCAAACATAATATCTGGTCTAGAAGCTGTTAAATACATCAAGGACCCAATCATATATCTGTAAAATGTTTCATCAACCACTTTACCTTTCTGATCTGTATCCAGTTGTGTGGTGCTGCACATGGGGGTAGAACAGGACTTACAGTTTTGTAAATCAAACTTTTCCAAAAGATCTTTTATGTATTTGGACTAATGAATGAAAATTCCATCAGCCTTTTGTTTGATTTGCAAACCCAAAAAGAACTGTAATTCTCCCATGGCACTCATTTCAAACTTCTGTTGCATCAACTTTGTAAAGGCATCACACAACTGAGGATCAGAGGATGCAAAAATAATATCATCAACATAAATTTGAACAAGTAGGTTATGCTGCCCAGCTTTCTTAATGAATAAAGTCTTATCAATGGAGCCTCTAGTGAAATCATTTTCCAGAAGAAAGTTTGATAATGTCTCATACCAGGCTCGGGAGCTTGTTTCAACCCATAAAGAGCCTTATCAAGCTTATACACCCAATTAGGATGTTTATTTTCCTCAAAGCCTGGTGGTTGACATACATAAACCTCTTCTTTAATTTTCCCATACAAAAATGCACTTTTGACATCCATTTGAAAAACTTTAAGTTTTTGATAAGAAGCATAAGCTAAAAACAATCGAATTGCTTCCAGTCTGGCGGGGCAAAGGTTTCATCATAAGCAATACATTCTTCTTGTGCAAACCCCTGAACAACCAGTCTGGCCTTGTTCTTAACAATAAGCCCATTTTCATCAGTTTTGTTCCTAAACACCCATTTAGTGCCTATTGCACACTTACCTGGAGGTAGAGGAACCAGTTCCCACACTTACTGTTTCTTGAACTGAAGAAGCTCAAGCTGCATGGCATCAACCCATCCATTGTCCTTTAAAGCAATGTGATAATTCTTTGGCTCTTGCTGACTGATGAAGAGAGCATAGAAGCAGAAATTTGACAATTGACTTCTTGTTGATACGCCAGCAGTGATATCACCAATGATTTGAGACATAGGGTGATTCTTCAGATCTTGATACACAATGAGATCTGTGCAAGTGTTTGCAGCAGGTTCAGCAGCAACAGATGGTGATGGTGAATCATTTCCTTGAAACCAATCAGTGGATGGTAATTCAAAGGAGGTTGAATTTGAAGAAATCTCATCAGCATTTGTTGTGGATGGTGCTACTGAAGCTACAGGAACATCAGGTCTAGCTGAATCAGGCAGTTGATCACTAAACCTGAATAGGTGAGTACTGCTATCATCATCATCATCACCAGCAGTACCACCAGGTGGTGAACTGTTGACAGGAGCAACAGCAGGAGTTTGATAAGGAACATATTGCAGTATGTCCAAATCAAATAGCTCCACAGGGCTTTGTGGAATCTTGTCCTTAGGGGATTCATTAAACTTAACATGTAGAGTCTCTTCAACCATCTTTGTTCTGCAGTTGAAGACTCTGTATGCTTTGCAAGTTATTGAATAACCAACAAAGTACCCTGCATCCACCTTAGGATCAAATTTTTGGAGTTGATCCCGTGTGTTGAGAATGAAACAAGGACACCTAACTGCTCTGAAGAATGAAATTAGAGGGGCCAAATGATGAAGAACTTCATATGGAGTCTTCATCAACCTCTGATTTACTAGAACTCTATTCTGTACATAGCAAGCCGTATTGACAGCTTCAGCCCAAAAAGTCATTGGCAGTCCAGAATCAGCCAACATGGACCTTGCAGCTTCAATAAGGTCCTGTTCTTTCTCTCCACTACTCCATTTTGCTCAGGAGTTCTTGGGATGCTATACTGCCTCTTGATTCCCTTTGATAAGTAAAACTCATCAAGTGTGTGGTTTCTAAATTCAGTACCATTATCACTCCTCACACACTTAACTGGTAGGGAATACTGCTTCTCCATGTGTAACACAAAGTTCATAATGGACTGTGCAGCCTCATCCTTTGAATGCAAGAAGAAAGTCCATACAAATCTGGAGTAATCATCAACAATTACCAGACAGTATTTCTTCTTAGCCATACTCATCACTTTCACGGGACCAAAGAGATCCATGTGAAGAAGCTGTAAGCAGGCAGTGGACTTAGGTTCTTCTATGGAGGGAAATGAAACTTTGTGTTGTTTTCCTTTTAACAGGCAGTGCAGTTATCTTCACACTTGAACTCCTTCATTGGCAGTCCCCTTACTAAACCATGGTTTATCAGCTCATTCATGTTTTTGAGAATAACATGACCCACCTTCTATGCCATAGAATAGATTCTTGGGGGGAAGCCTTGGAAAATAGGCAAGGATGGCTTTGAGATCTATTTTCTTGGAAAGATCTAAGGCATACACTCTTCCTGTCCTGTTGGCCTTTAGGAGAGTGTGTTCATCCAACACCTTATCAATCAAATTTAGAACTTTGGATGACAGAATCCGACAGTTCTGACTGGTGAAAAGAGCAACATGACCTTTGTCACACATTTGACTGACACTCAAGAGGTTGTACTTGAGATTTTCCACATGGTTAACATCATCAAACTTTATTTCCCCATTGGAAACAAAGCCTTTGCCAATGATGTAACCTTTTGCATCATTGCCAAATGACACAAACCCCTTCCTTCCGAGAGTAGTCATTAAGAAGTGATCTGTTTCTGTCATATGCATGGATCCTCCACTGTCTACATACCAGATGCCTCTGAGGTATGTTGAAGAACCCTGCAAGATACAACAAATTAGTTAGATTTTGAGACCCAAACCTTTTTGGTCTTGGGCCTGTTCTCATCAACAGATGGTAAACTAACATGTTTGTTGGAAACAACAGTCTGAGAGGAAGAAGCTGGTGAAGAAAAGGAATCCTTAGGCTTGGACCTCCTTTTCTGTGGTTTCATCATAGGAACATCTAATTGGTTAACTTCCCAATAGATGTTGGACCATCATAACCAGTTGTGTCTGATTTTGGGATAAGGCTTTCAGCTCTTCAGACACATTGGCATTGGAGTTTGATAAGTTCCTATGTTGCACCTTCTTCTTTTGAGCAATCTCAGCTGTTACCTGTTGACCCCTTCCTTTTTGGATTTCTGTTTGGACTTGAGGGTTACAGGATTTGATGTTGCTGGTACAAATGTGGCTCCAAACTCAGTTTTCATTTTAGCCATTTTCTCTTTAATTTCTTCTTTATGTTTGAGTTTGGATCCCCTTTTGTACCAACAATCATCTGTAAGATGATTGAACAAACCACATACTTCACATGGTTTCTTCTTCATCTTATGATGATCATCAACTAAAGAGGATGAAACTACTGAAGACTTGCTCTTCAGTACTTTAGAAGCATTATTTGCATTCTTGACTTCATCTTTAGTAGTCTTCAAACTCTTTCTACTGACAGTTTTCTTCTCTTCAGTGCTGTCATTAGTTGGAGTTTAAACTTCAGGTGTTAAATCTGCTCTCCAGTCCTTTCAGGACTTTTAGAAATAACTCCTGAGTTGATCAACTCTTTTATCATGTGAGTGTCAGCAGTAGAACCATCAATATCAGCTGATGGGTTCTGAGAAGGCTTAGTGCTGACTTCAACTTTTGATGATGCTCTATCAAAAGGTGAATCACATGATGAGGTGGATTGGTTATTGCTTTCTCCATCAGATTCACTTTTGCTCTTGAAGCAAAATCTGTAGGAGGAGCAGTGTGATTGTAACCAATACCAAACTTCACATTGGAAGTAGATTGCTTACTAAGAAGCATTTCGAAACCTTTGCATGATTGTACCCATCGATCACACTCTACCTGGGTGACTGCAAGGGTTTCTTTTAGATTTCTCTGGTCATCCAGAATAACCTCCAGCTTAGCCTTTTCATCATTTAGTTGGCATTTAAGCTTATAAATCTCATCATTTTTACAATTAAGAGCAGACTCAAACTCAGCTTTTCTTTTGGAAATTGTTTTCTCAAGCTCAAGTTTTGATTATTATAATGCTACATTTGCCTCTCTAATTGAGACAAAGGCAGCAATGCATGATTCAGAACATAACTTGGCTTTAGCCTCTGAAGATACCTGAGTTACCTATGAAGATGATGATTTGAGCAGGAACCCTCAGTAGACTCCAGGGCCATGTGAGCCAGATTCCCAAAAGGACTATCACCACCATGTTGACCAGCACCTGTGAACAGTTGTTCATGCCCAGACATGTCATCCGGTAAACTGCTCCAGTCAACACCTCCAGGGGTGAAGAAGCTGTGTTGTTGAGGTTGAGGAGGTTGATGAGATTGAGATGGTTGAGGTTCTGGTAGTGCATGAGGTTGTGGTACTATAGGAACTTGAACTTGATTTGACTGTGGCATGTAATAACAAGGGTAAGGATATGGCATTTGACCCTAAGGAACAAAATATGCAGGAGATTGTGGTTGAGAATGATGACTAGAATTGACAGGATGTTGCCTCTGTGTTGTTGACTATTGCCAGGGAAAGTCACAAAAGGTGCAGAGGAATTAGATCCAGATGATCTGCATTCTCTAGCAAAGTGTCCAAGCCGTGGCATTTGTGACACTTCAACTTACTCTTGTCAAAACCAACTTTGGTTTTGCCAGAGAGTCCTGGGAACTTTCTTCCAGTTCTTTTGTAGAACTTCTGAGATCTGATATTTATCAAGGCCATTTGGCTCAAAATATCCATCTCTTCTAAGTCATCATCAGCAATCCCCTTGAGATCATCCATGATGAAGCATAGATTGTCATTATTACATCCAGTAAACTGACTATCAACACTCACAAATGTAGAATCAGAAGTGTTTGAAGAGAAGTCAATATGCTCATCATACTGGCATTCAGATGAAGCATATTCTAACTCATGACCAACCAAGGTAGTGTTGCCTGGTACAAAGTCTTTAGTGAGCTTTCCAGATGAAGACATTTTTGTTTCTGTTCTATCTCTCTCTCAAATGTGAGCAATTTCCCATGGAGTTGGGTGAGAGATAGTTTGTCCAAATTTGCACTGGAGCGTAGGACAATAGTGTATGTGTCCCATCTCTCAGGCAGTGATCTGAGAAATCTGTTATTCATCTGGCTATCGGTGTACTCATGTTTGACCATTTTTAATTCAGAGATCAAACAAGAGAACCGCTTGAACTGTTGAGTCAGTGTCTCACCCTTCCTATGAGAGAATGTCTCATATTGTTGGGCAAGGATTTCTCTATTATTTGCCAAGACCTCATCTGTTCCTCCAAATTGTTCTTTCAAGGCATTCTAGAGGTCATGGGTAGTTTCATGATGCATTAGCCCAGAATAGATTTCATTAGGCGGCGCCATGGCCAGAATTCCATGGGCTTTTGCATCAATTTCAAACAACTTCTTATCCTCATCTAAGTATTGCTCCCTCCTCTTCGGCACCATTTGATTGGTTTCCGGGTTATTCACCATAGGCTTGTGTGGACCATGTACCACTGATGTCCAACAACCTGCGCTGTTAACAGACAGGTGATGGAGCATTCATTGTTGCCATATGTTATATTCAGTCCTAACCAGCATTGGAGGCTTGGTTGAGGAACCAGTATTGTGAGGATCATTGGAAGGAGTAGTCATTTTGAGTCCAAATACAATTTAATTCAAGCTTTTAAATGTTTTTATAAAGACCACAACAGACTCAATGAAAACAAAGATAAAATCTCAGGATGACCAGAAAACACAGAAAATTCAATCTCTATAACCGTTTCTTGCAAAACACAAAAATACTAATTCAGTCAAACTTGGATCTTGAATAGCAGTTTCAATGATTAATTATTAGATCGATCAATGATTAACCTGCTCTGATACCATTTATCAGGATCAGTGATCGCAAGGTCGATGTAATTGAGCGTAGCACAGCAGAATATGAATAAGAATTAGACAAATTGTAGCAGGAATTTGATGCTCGTATGCATTAAGAACAAATACGGTTATAACGAGAGAATATATTTCTTTAACAAGGAATGTTTTAATAATAACGAATATTTCTGATCAAATCATTCATCTTATTACATTAGGTTGACACTCCTTATATAAGTGCAATCGCTGCTGTTATCACGGTAAGTGACAACTGACAGATCTATTACAAAAATAACTAACTCTTAACAAACTACTGAAATGTTCACAACTACTGAGAACATATCAGAGTGTTAAGTACAAAATAAGAACTGCTGATAAGAAACTACTGAAACTACAATGACTGAAGAACAAGCTCTTCAGTCGTTTTACAAAACTACTGATAATATAAAACTACTGATGAGCACAACAACTGAAGAAGTATTCTTCAGCTGTTGTGTCAAACTACTGAAAAGATAAAACATAAAACTACTGAAAGGTAAACCATCACAACTACTGAAGAAGACCTCTTTAGCTGTTGTGACAACGTCTGATACTTTGTCTTCAGCACTTGTGTCTTCAGACTTTGTCTTCAGCACTTGTGTCTTCAGACTTTGTCTTCAGCACTTGTGTCTTCAGACTTTGTCTTCAGCACTTGTCTTCAGACTTTGTCTTCAGCACTTGTCTTCAGACTTTGTCTTCAGCACTTGTCTTCAGACTTTGTAATCAGCTGTTGTCTTCAGCTGTTGTGGTCTTCAGTAGTTGTTGTGACGTCTGTAGGACTTAAGGTTTTTCTGATCCGTCATTGGTTCTTTTGGTCCAACAGTTGGTGACTTGCAGAGTTGCAGCGGAAAGGTGTCCAGCTTTATGGAATAGTACATTAGATAAAGCATGTTACTAAAAGTCTTCAGAAGAAATCTGTCTTCATAAACTTGAAGCTTCGGAAGACTTTGTCCCTGAGGCTTCAGAAGACTTTATCTTTGGCTTCAGAAGATGTTGGTCTTGGCTTTGGAAGATTTCACACTTAGAGTATTTTTGTTGCACATGTGAAACTTCCAAAGCATTCCACTTTAATGCACTTGTGCAGCATGTAGGAAAGACTAAAGATGTTTAGGTTGCATCAGCCTCTTCATTAATCTCTACAGCCACCTATGCATGTGGACTACACAGACTCCTTCATACAGATGTTTAGGAGAGCTCAACCAGGAACACAAGAACCTATGGATGTGATTAACCTATCCTCCAGCTCACCTACGCAAGTAGGTGATGCTACCAAAAGGAGGAGAAAGTCATTACAACCACAGAACCTAGGACTTCCTCCGAGAGAATGGACATTGAGGACTCACCATCCTCATTTGCAACTGTGCATTCTTAGCAACCTCCTCTAGTTCACATGATGTGGACTACACAGACTCCTTCATACAGAGTCTGTTTGAGGATGGGATACCAAGGGCTGTGTCACCTTCACCATCCTACAATCACATTATTAGGTGGAGGTATGACAACAACATGAAGGCCCTCATCATCATAAGAGTTTAAGGATAGCAAGAAGTCTTCAATTTTTAGAACTTGGACTATTATGAAGTTCTGGATCTAGTCAACATGCCACTTATCAACCCATGCCAGTCAAGACAAGCTGACAGACTGGCTAAAAGAATCCAAGACAGGATCATTGCAGAGTTCAGCCTAAGAAGGAGACTAAGGCAATCAGGCTATGTCATCAGTCAACTGGATGTTAAGGCAGACCCTAAGACTAGCTTCATAGGGGAAACCTTGACTGAAGGCCCAGTGACAGAACCTGAGAGCCTTGTCTCATCATCTCCAACTGCTGTAGAGATCCATATTCCTTCTGAGACACCTGCTGGTGAAGGTGCTTCTCAACCTCTCTCTGGCCTGAGCTCAGATGCTGCAACGAGCAATGAAGGCCAAAGCTCTCCCCATCCTGAGTCACAAAGGTCAAAGAGTGACAATGGGAAAAGAAAGATGACATCTGAGGAGATTGAGGAGGAGGAGAGAGAGAGGAAAAGGAGGCTAAGGGGAGAAAGTTCCTCTACTGAGTCTCCAAGACTCATGGAGTCTGCAATCAGGGCTACCCCCAACCAGATACTCAGAATGATGAGTTAAGGGCAATCAGGATCAACTATCTGCAGACTAAGAACTATGACATAGATAATGTCATTTCTCTGTCCTTTGATGAATTGAATGAGCTGGTTGATCTGGAAAGGTCAAGAGAGAAGAAGGAGGCAGAAGATGCAGAACTCCTAGTACAAGTCAAAGAAGAGAGAAGAAGAAAAAGACTGTACAAAGGTATGCCTACCCTCTCACCAGTTCAAGAATGTCCTGAACAAGAGGATGTGGTTCAACAAGAACCTCAGGTAGATAAGAAAGAAGATAGAATCAAGATAATTAACTACTTGAGTGCCACAAGCCTTTATCAAGCAGATGCACTCCTTCCCTTACCTTATGACTATATTGAGTTTGAGTATTAAAAACAACTTGAGCTTGAGTTAGTCAAGGAAAGAAAGACAACAAAGAAGAAGCTGAGGGAAGAAGCTGCAAAGTCAAGAGCCATCATCCAAAAGAGCATGAAGAAGTCTGCTGATAGGAAGAGAATGATGAGCTTCTTGAAGCTGTATGGATTCTCCGAAAGGAGACTTGGACCCATGTCTCTATCCATTATGGATGAGCATATCAGGGTAATCAAGCAGAAGATTAAGAGTGGAGAGCTCACTAGCTAACACTCCACTCCAAGTCAGGCCCCACCTCAAGTGGAGGTTAAGGTTGAAAAAACAGACACAACACAACCTGGATCTCCTGCTAATGCTCAGCAAGCTTCATCTTCTGATCCATAGCAGGGTCAACCTCCCTCTCCATCTGAACCTGATAGAGAGGAAGTCCCAACTAAGAAAGATAGTGAAGATCAATCTGGTGCTGCAGGCCATTCTTCTCAGTTAAAATTTGGAAAGAGAAGGAAAAGGATGGCTTCTAAACCAAAGTCTAAGAAGAAGAAGAAGCCTGCATCCCCTTTTGAACCTCAGGATGAATCAGGTCAGCCTGAGGATGTGCAGCCAGAGGAAGCTCAATCAACTCCAACTTCAGTAGCTCCTCTAGCATCAGGAAGACCCATCTTGTCTTGGATATACACCACAAATCCAGAAAGGTGGCATGTTATTAGAGATCAAGGCATTGAAGACATCTATACATGGCAAGATATGTTTCAATTGCCTCTGCATGACCTTTTTACATGAGAAGACACTTTGACAGCCTGAAGGATCCTGATGATTTTATGAAGAAAGGAATGGTGATCATCTTAATGAGGACTGTTAATATCTAAAGTTTTCTAAATGTTTTGGTAGCATTAGCCTAGGGGGAGTTTGTAGAGATTAATGAAGAGGCTGATGCAACCTAAACATCTTTAGTCTTTCCTGCATGCTGCACAAGTGCATTAAAGTGGAATGCTTCGGAAGTTTCACATGTGCAACAGAATTACTCTAAGTGTGAAATCTTCCGAAGCCAAGACCAACATCTTCCGAAGCCAAAGATGAAGTCTTCCGAAGCTTCAAGTTCATGAAGACAGATTTCTTCCGAAGACTTTTAGTAACATGCTTTATCTGATGTACTGTTCCATAAAGCTGGATACCTTTCCGCTACAACTCTGCAAGTCACCAACTAACATGGTTTGGTGAAAAGGTCCATGCTTTTGGTAACTTTACATTGAGGTCTTGAGTCTGTAACCTTCTATTTTATGTACTTTATCCTTTTTGTAATAGATATGGATGTGAGCTATGGCATGTCATAGTCACTAATCAAAAGGCAATCTGTCTTTTGACTCTACAATTGATTTTGTGTGTGTCTAGTCAATTGTATCCAGCTGGCTTTTAAAGTATAGCCAGCTGTAGGATGTTGTATAAGTATCTAATGTTCTTGTATCTTTCGAATATGCTTTTGTAACACTTGTAATAGAACATAGAGATGGCAATATACTGCATTCTTGAAAACCAAACATTTGTGTTCTTTGTGTTCTGTCTCATATATTACTTGTGTTCTTAGTATCACCACTTGGTTAATCTAGTTTACTGTTTGATCTAAGTTTAGTTTATCTCCTCTTTGTGTTGTTGTGTTGTAACTCTACTCCCTTCAACGATCCTGCAAAGATGCCTTGAAGGATAATAGCTGGCTTGAATCGATGAAAGATGAGCTGCTTCAATTCAAGAGATAGAAGGTTTGGAACCTATGTCCGCTACCATCTAGTCAAGTACCAATAGGCACTAAATGGGTTTTCAGGAACAAAAGAGATGACAGAGGCTTGATCATCAAGAACAAGGCAAGACTAGTAGTTCAAGGATACACTCAAGAGGAAGGAATTGATTATACTGATGTATTTGCACCAGTTGCAAGACTTGAGGCAGTTAGGATCTTCCTTGCTTATGCTGCTTCCAAGAACTTTAGTGTCTACCAGCTTGATGTTAAGTGTGCCTTTCTATATGGGGATATAGATAAGGAAGTGTATGTGTTCCCACCTCTAGGATTTGAAGACCCACATCATCCTCATTATGTGTGCAATTGGATAAAGCTCTATATGGGCTGCGCCAAGCACCAAGGCTATGGTATGAGACTTTGTCTTAGTTTCTCCTTAAGAATGGCTACACTAGAGGAACCATTTACTAGACTTTATTCATAAGAAAGTCTGGTAAGGACATTTTGCTTGTTCAAGTCTATGTTGATGACATCATATTTGGTTCTTCAAACAACCAAATGTGTAAGGACTTTGAAAGTATTATGAAGAAGTTTGATATGAGTTCAATGGGAAAAATGAACTTTTTCCTTGGAATTCAGGTGAACCAATTGAAGGAAGGCTTCTTCATAAATCAATCCAAGTATGTCAATGACATCTTAGAAAGATTTGAGATGAAGGATTGCAAGCCAGCCAAGGCACCCACACCCAGAAACCATATTTTTGTCCTGACCTTGAGGGGGAGGATACTGATCAACATCAGTATAGGGTGATTGCTGGTTCTCTGATGTATCTTACAGCCAGTAGACCTGATATCATGTTTTCTACCTACATCTGTGCAAGATATCAGGCTGCTCCAAAGGTATCTCACCTAGTTGTTGTAAAGAGAATCCTCAAATACCTCAAAGGAACACCTAAATTAGGTCTTTGGTATCCAAGAAATAGTAATTTTAATCTCTATGGATACTATGATAGTGACTATAGTGGTTGCAACATTGACAAGAAATCAATATCAGGAGGATGTCAATTTCTTGGTGGAAGGATCATCTCATGGCGATGCAAGAAACAATCTTGTGTCTCCACATCAACTGCTGAAGCTAAATACATTGTTGCTGCTAGCTGCTGTGCTCAGTTGTTGTGGATTCAGAACCAGATGTTAGACTATGGATTCAACTTTATGAGTACTCCTATCCATATTCACAACAATAGTACTATCTCCATTACTGAAAATCCGATGAAGCACTCAAAGACAAAGCATATTGACATTAGGTACTATTTCATTAGAGATATCATGAGAAAAATCTGATTAAGCTAGTCAAAGTTGACTCAATTGAACAATATGC
This sequence comes from Flaveria trinervia, assembly GCA_025506515.1. Taxonomy (NCBI): domain Eukaryota; kingdom Viridiplantae; phylum Streptophyta; class Magnoliopsida; order Asterales; family Asteraceae; genus Flaveria; species Flaveria trinervia. The sequence continues at coordinate 27,893,871 of CM046443.1, forward strand.
TAATCTGTTCACCAAAGCTTTTGATGAACAAAGATTTAAGTATCTTATAACAGCTATTGGGATGATAAACATTGTTTAACTTACCTCTTTTGAAAACCTTTTAATATGTAATTTCTTATGTCAATACAATTTAAGCCCTGATACAAAAGATCTCTCTGAAATTTTGTAAGTATAAATTTCTTCCGAAGAGAATTAACCCTCAGAAGTTATCTTAATATCTTTCGAAGCAAAATTTCTCCAAGGATAATTTTCTTCTCGGAAGAATTTTTAGTCTCGGAAGAAGCGATTGATTTCATATCAGATCTACTTTCAATGCTTACAAAATCTCTCCCTTCAGAAAGCAATCTCTACTCTTGGAAGTTACTTTTTACCTTCGGAAGTAGGAATTGCCTTTGGAAGACAAATTACCTTCAGAAATGTTTTTTTATTCGGAAGAGAGCTTTTACTGTGTAACGGAAATGTTGGATCAAGAAGAAGGCTAATGCAACCAAAACTTTGTCACTTAAGTTATTTTGATGTTGCATGCAAAAGGCATCCGAAGCTTAGCATGGAACTTCTAAAGGTTGTAGAGTTCTTCCGAAGACAAAATGAAAGATCAACTTCCGAAGACAAAACTCTACTTCTGAAGACAAGTGCATGCTTCCGAAGTTCAAGACTTAGAAGAATAAAGTAAAGATCACTTCCAAAGTATGATGAAAAGAAGAAGTCTTCAAGCCTTGGAAGAAGCAGCCTCTTCCGAAGTATAAGTGGCTTCGGAAGTAGTAACTCTTCCGAAGCCATTTAACCTTTGAAAGACACTACTATGAACCAGTGGACCAAGTATGATCTCTAACACTCTGCTGCAGACTTTTGATACAGCATGGCTTCTTCCTAAAGAACCATGTTGTTGACCATACTTTATTTCATTGTTCACCTTTTCATGATAGTACATGTTACCAACTTTAGTTGGTGACAAAAGGTAAGTCAGGGACATGTCCTGACTACCAAATCTCAGATAAGACTTTATCCGAGATACCTTAATCTTTAGTCTTGTAGTATAGACTTTAGCTATGGGATCCCAGCCGGTATTAAAGTATATCCGGCTGTAGATAGTATTATATATAGGTTCTCCTTGTAATTCATACATACAGAGAGATCATCTGCTTGTAAGAGTCTTGTATTTTGAGTTGAGAATCAATATATAAAAGTATCTTGAAAATTATTTTTCTGTGTTCTTTGTTACTTTATATATTGTGACCAACTCTTATTGATTCTTCATATATTCGAGTGCTGTTGTAGGTGAGTTTGAGGTAAAATTCTGTGTTTAAGTGACAAACACTGATCCTACAATTGGTATCAGAGCATCTCAGGCTCTTGATTGTGTGATCTTACTATCCAAAACAACCAGCTTTTACTCCTCCCTACCACTCACTCACTCAAATGGCCCTTAACAAATCCGATGTATAGATGGGAACAATGACAAAAGCTCCCTTCATTACCCTTGAAAACTTCAGGTTTTGGAGTAGAAGAATATAAGGCTTCATTAGATACCAAGACAACAGACTATGGAATTCCATTATCAATGGACCGTACAAGCCAAAGGTGGCATCACCTGGTGGAAACGATGCCATGATAGAGAAGGCTGTCGAGGACTATTCTGATGAAGACAGAAAGAAGATGGACATCGATAGCAATGTTATGACTATTCTCATGACTGCAATACCGAACTCTATTATGGTAGGTTTCGAGCATTGCAAGACTGCCAAAGAATTGTTTGATGCACTTGCTCAGATGTACTTAAGCTCCAACGACTCAAAGAAGAACTCACTGAAGCAGCAGTTCGAGAACTTCACTCATATTGCTGGAGAGACCCTCAGCCAACAGTACTTCAGGTATATGGATCTTATCTCTTCCCTTCAGTCTGTGAAAATCACTCCTGAACTCAGAGAACTCAGAGATCTCACCAGAAAGTTCATGAGTGCTCTTCCCAATGAGTGGACATTCTACTGTGTCTCTATCATGAACAAAAAACTTGAACACTCTTTCCATGACTGAACTCTACGGCATCCTTGATGGATATCGCCTAGAGATGGAGAGTAAGAAAGGCCACCAAACAAGCAGACCCATGAGCCTTCCTGCTAGCAACGCTTTAATGGTTGCTGAAGGGTCATTAACCCCTCAACCTCAGCATTTCCTGACTTATCAGTAGCCATCCTACTCTTCTAGACCTTAGATCACTTTTCTTGAGACTCCAAGGTCTCAACAGGCTCAACACAACTCCTTCCAGGAAAGTTGTGCCTTTGTTTTAGGAAGTGGACACTTAGGAGATTTTCAATACTGTTTTGATGATCTTGAGTGTTTCAGTCCAGATGATGTAGAATATGTGGACATTGTCCAGCAGATGGCTCTCTTAACTTACAGAGCGAAGAAGTTCTTTAAGAGAACTGGAAGGCATTTCCCTCAAAAGCCAACTACCAGCAAGTTCGGGTTCGACAAGACCAAGGCAAAGTGTTACAACTGTAACCAACTGGGTCATTTTACAAGGGAATGCAAGGCTCCCAAGACCAATCTGGGAACCCCACAGGCCTCCACACATCCCTCAACCTCAAAGCCCACTACGAGATCAACTGAAACAAGTGCAATGGCTCAAGAAGTCGACTGGAGCTTCATGGTACAGGATGTGACTCCTGCTCAAGCTCTCATGGCCAAAACAGATGATGCCCAGGTATATGAACATCTCTGTACTCCAGCCTATATTCCTAAAGTTAAACTTTATCAGGACTACAATATGGAAATCATATATGATATGAGTCTTTAAATATTTTAAAATCTGATTTTTAAAGAGCTGAATCTGACTATCAAAAGATAATTGATGAGTAAGAGAAAACTTTATATCTTTTAAAACATGAACACACCATCTACAAGACTCAAATCAAGGATCTGATATCCAAATTGTCTGAGGCTCAAGCCCAGCTTGTCACTGCTGATATGTTAGTAGATTCAACACAATAGATGACTAGACCGGTTGGTGATCTCAAGATTAAACTAAAATGTTTGACAAGTTGTGGGAAACACCTTATCCCTGGTTAACACAATCAATAGGATTCCAATAAGGGGTGACGAGAAAAATAAACGCCAGAAAAGTGTGCGTAAGACCAAAGCATGAGCAAAAGCACATAAAAAATGAAAATACAATCAAGCTGATAGCCTAGGTTGTTGGTGAGATTTGTGCTACAGAAGAAAAATTGCTAAAACAAGAAGATAGATTATGTGCCTCTCTGCTGTGCGGTGCACTGACCTGAGGACAAGCATAACCTATATATTCTAGAACTCATTGTTGTTTGCCGCCTCTCTGTTGTGCGATGGCACTGACCTGAGGACTGGCTTCTCTTTGAAAATTCTATGAATAGTCGCTTCTTGAACACTACCCTAAGACCGCTCAAAAATCTCCTAAGGAATGTTCATTACCATATGAGTGTGGGATCCACAAATGCTTGTTGAAATAAACAAACCTTAAATCGATCACCTAACTGTGTTGAAAGTCTGTGTATGGATTTAAGAGGACAAGTATACTGACAATCACTGTGGCTACAATTCTTGAAAGTTCAAATCAGTGTGGAGACCTAATCGTACTAGTATGATTTCCTAAATTTGCTAAATGACTCCGGATGAAAAACAAGGAAAGAGCATCAAAGTTGTTTTCTAATAACTTGTCCTGAATGATTTGAATATCATGTATGATTCCAACTTAAATTGATCCATTTATAGCTTAAATGATTGTGGTTGCTCTCTCAGAATAATTATTCCTAGAACTACATCTTGGGAATTAACTCTCATAAAAAAACAAAAACATGTCTTAATTTATTAAATTTTCAGTATTATTTCTTTAATTTCTGTACAAAGTTTGTCATATTCAGAATGCGTAGTATCGGACTATGTCATGGAAGTTGACAAGGGACCTTATCATCGAAAAGGTCACGTCTGAGGTGACCACATGTGCTTTCAAGTAAATGGGTCACGTCTGAGGTGACAAAAAGCTTTTAAAAGGGTCACGTCTGAGGTGACGAAAAGTTATAAAAAGATCACGTCTGAGGTGATCTAAAGGTTTAAGTCTAAAATGATCATGTCTAAGATGATCAAATGTTCATAAAGTTAAATTAACAGGTTAAAAGGGTTTAAAAGTCAATGGTCATAAAGTAAGGAAAATGTCAAGTGTATGACCCATTCGCACGACTGGACCTTGAGTATGGACCAATCATGCGAATGGATCATACTCATGCGTTAAACAGCCGAATGGACATGAGTATGGACCATTCAACCGAATGACTTATACAAATGAGCCATTCGGCCGATTGAGAGTGGGCGAATGAACAAGTCGTGCGACTAAACTCTAGTCGGACGACTGAAGGTGAGTAACTGATCCAATTGCACGACTAAGGTCCATTCGCCCGAATGAAATGAGCGAATGAGTCCAATCGTACGATTGAATCCAACTTTAGTATAAATAGAGGGGAGTCGGTTTAGTGACTCATCACTCCCAAGTTAACCCTAATTCGCACGACTGTCGTTACTCTGTCAAATTTTCATTAGATCTTTCTATACCACTAATTCTTTTGCACTGACGATTGCCACTGACTATACAGGTACAATGCGGTTCAATCCAACCATCTCTCATTCAATTTGACTGCAAAATCAACAAGTTCAGTCCAAACCAAGAACCGAGACTTGTTTGACAAAATAACCCAATTAATTCAAGCAATCAACCGAAATTAATACTATATATGTGCTAAGTGTAATGATTGCGAGTCCAATGAACCAAAAAACGACATCTAATCATAAGAATTGGTCAAAATTTGAATTTGAATTGAACAGCAGTCTGTCATGCGAATGGATAGGTTGATGAACTTCAATCGCACGACTGAGTAGTGCAAATGGCTAAACCGCACGACTGAACCATGCGTATAAGTTCAGTCGCATGACTGATATACACGAATGTGTGTACATAGGTATGAGCTCAGTCGCATGACAAGTCGTACGTATGAGGTAAGTCGCATGACTGGATTTCAGTCGCACTACTCATTCGCACGACTAGATCGCAGTCACATAGTCTCATTCGCACGACAGATCAAAAGAAATATTTACAAGTCCAAGTGATTCAAGATATTCTTATTCAACGGATACTAACATTTTCTTTTGTAACAGATGACGAGTCGGTGGACAATGAGCACCAAGCACAATATCTGTGCTTATCTGGATCAGTCATCCAGACATGCACTTGACTTTGCTGGAATCATCTCGTTTCTTAGACGCTCAAGGATCTCTCACGCAATCTCAACTCCATGCACACTGTACCGGTCTATTCAGCAGGCCTTCTGGGAAGGTGCTGTAGTTGATAGAACATCAGAGCCTCATCGAATATGTAGTTCGATATTTGGAGAGGCCATTGAGATCTCTGAGGAAGATCTCAGGATAGTACTGCAGCTTGGGGACGATGCTGAATATCCCACACGGCTACACCCCCTGACTGTCAGAGGCTGCTTCCTGCGGGCCAAGTACGTTGGGACATCAATGCAGGGGTGCTCAACAAGAGCAACCTGTGTCCCCAGTTCAAATACCTTGCGCATGTACTGCTTAAGTGCTTAGCATCTCGGAAAGGAGGTTTTGATGAACTGTCCGATCAGATCCAGAACGCATATGCTGCACTGGTGCTAAACCATCTGTTCAGCTTCTCCAGGATGATCTTCACCTACTTGGTGGAGAACATTGAGGGGAAAGGGAAGGAGGGTTTCTGCATGTACCCTCGCTTTATGCAGATGATTATAGACCAGAAGCTCCCTTCCTTGCCGAAGGAGAAAGAAGATACGGTGGTACTTGAGGTAATGGACGACACCACTTTGGCCAGGATGAAGGTTTACAGGGGGGAGCAGGTAAAGGCCCCTGTGAGGAGATTATTGGGCATTTGACCTGGGAAGATACGTGGCGCCGGCTAGGCGTAAATGGCATCACGTTGATAGTGACTCTGAAGAAAAGGAAATACAGCTCCCTGATGATGACTCCAATGATGATAGCGGAGATGCTGGAGATGAAGGACCCACTCAACAAAGGGGTCCCACTACTGCTATTCCATCTCCAGCATCTGCCCCACTGGAGACGGAGTAGAGACTGCTGGGTTCTACCAGGATTTCATGCCTGGGAGGAAGAAGATGAGTCAGATGAGGAGCTGCTGACTCGGACTGTGGAAAGTAAAGTCGTTCCCACAGAACGAGGGCTCCGGGCGGTTGGTGAACGCCCAGGCGGATTGGGAGAGACCACTGATGATCCTACTTATACTCCTAATCTGCCAGGCTGCACTATAGGGGGAGCATCCACCTCGACTAGATCGAGGAAGAAGCGGATGGCTGAGCCCTATGGCTTGAAAAGGAAGAAACGCATAATCATCTTTATCACCACCACAGCCACCATCACAGTCACCACCACAGCCACCCCACCACCGCACCACCATTCCACCTACCACCATTCCACCTCTTACCACTACCACCCTTCCATCCACCACCACATCATTCACTCCTACACCACCACCACCATCACCTATACCACCTCCAATCTTCACCATAGTCACCACCACCACTAGTCATCCTACAACACCATCTTCTTTCTCTCCATATCCATCAGGATTGTCTCTACCTCCAAGTGGGGTAGAGGAACAGCTCTCAGAACTTAATCGAATGGTCCTGAGACTGTTAGCAGCAGATGAAGAGAAGACCAGTCAGATAAGACAGCTGGTAGACCTGATCACTGTCCAATCTCAACAGCTCACTCAGTAGGCTTGATTGATCGATGAGTAGGCACATCGGATGTCTCAGCTCCAGGAGCAACATGCTAAAAGGATTGAGGAGCTGGAGGCTGCAAACAGATCTCTGCAGTTAAAGCTCAAAGGGTCCAAGAAAAGCCCTTAAAAATATGAGAAGGTGAGGGAGATGATGATGCTGATGATGATAGTGATAATGATGATGATGATGGTGATGATCCTTACGGTCATACTGATGTTAGTGATGATGATGATGCCGAAGGAGATGTCGTTGCATCTACATCCGCTCAAGGTCAAGAGAGGCGCACAAAGAAAAATCAAGACCATGGAGCCCCATCATCTTCTGATGATCCTACTAACACACCAGCAATTCAAGACAAGAGTAATACATAGTTATTTATGTTATTGAAATTTTGTGTATTGGAATATTGTATCTAATTAATGTAGTTAATGTTTATGGTTATTATTAATGTTTACAGATCTGCTTGTTGACTAAATGATTGATGTGTTACCTGTTTTGAATCAAGCAGATCCTAACTTTCAAGGAGATGAATATGATGTTGCTCCACTCCAATAGATCAAGACTCAACTCACGATGATTCTTGATCTGTAGGGGGTTGTCAGGAGATCAGTGAATTACACTCTTGAAGAAGGAGAAATAATTCATGATCTCACCGACGAGCAACTGGCTGAAATATTCTGACTCAATTATGATGAAATTGTTAAGGATGCTCCAACTGTGCAAACAGAGAGTGACGATGAGCTTCAGGATGTCGTTGAGATTGAGATAGAGATGTCACGGCTCAACACTATCCTGAGTACACTGACAAGGAGGGAACTGCCATTCCCAATCTGGGAGACACTCTTGTCAGTGACACTTGTGCAACTTTGGACAGGATGGAGAAAGAGTCAGAAAAGGACAAAGAGAAGGCCCAACCCTCAAACGCCGACGTGAAAATCAAAAACTGACGGGCAGCATGTTTTGAAGAAATCAAGCCCAACGCAGAGCTACAACACAACTGCCTACACCAAACTGTATAAGGTCAAGAAATCAAAAGGTGCCAGGCAGGATCATCGCGTGGGCACATTTTGCAGACCTCAACGTTTTAGCGGTTAAACATGAGAAGGGAATAAGTACTCTCAGATTTCCACATGATCTGAAGACTCTTCCAGGTTTTAGCTCAACCAGTTAGCTAAGTTAAACTTGCTATATGCTGGCCCTTGTAAGATGTCAGCTAGTTTGAAGCTGCTCTAAAGAGGGAGTACCATACCAAATGGGTCAACTTCAAACCTCAACAACCAACGAGGTACATTAGAATCTGAAGTTGATGCCATAACTGGCAAATCTAGAGTAGTACTGAAGTGGAGTCCACCACGTACAATGTCTAAAATCCCACTACGTGAGATGCCACAGGACTTCACTCCATATTTCAAATGGTGGTACTACGATTGGAGAACGGGAGATGCCGTAATTGTCTTGAACAAGAATGGCTCAATGGAAACCATAAGGGTGTTTGACCCGATGTGGCTCACCAACTTGTCAGCACAAGATGTTTATACTTTAAACAAGTGGCCACTGTTGTGACCCACAGGATATTGTACAAGCTTTACATTCCAAAAAGTGATAAGACTCTGTTTGTTTTTGAGATAAACACAGGAGTTACCAAGAAGCTAAGTATAAAAAGTTTGAGGAAATCATGAAAGATGTTAGAAAATAGATAGATCTAGATCCAAGGGGGAGTTTGTTGATACATATATGTACTAGATCCTGATCTGAATGTAATACCTTACACTTATGTAACTATTGGGTACTTAATGAAATACAAAATGTTTGGTTATGTTTATAATGTTTAATATTTCATTAATGAGTTGTTTAATGCATATGACTTAATTATATAGGTTTGTGATTGTTTGAAGTGTTTATGATAATGTTAGAAAATTGAATACACTCAAACTTGGTGAAGTGAAGTTCTCATGCGTCCGACTGGACCATGCGCCCCAACAGTAGTCATGCGTCCGAATGGCCATGCGACTGAGTGTCAATGCCCTAAATAGTCCTTACGCCTGAACAACTTCATGTGTCTGACTCAGACGCTGACTGAACACTCAGTTGTGCGAATGGATCACCCGCATGGCTCAATCGCACGAATTAACCATGCTAATGGTTCAGTCGCATGAATGAGCACCCTAACCTATAAATACCACCTAATTCGTGGAAAAACGTATGCAATGATTGCACTTCGGCTCCAGACAACCCTAGCCGTCCAGAAGCCTCTAAGTTCGTACTCCAAGTTCATAGAACGCTGTAGATCGATTCCTAATCGATCTTGATGTTAGATTCAATATGTTATTGTTTCTACTTGCGTTCTCACTGATTGGATCACCAATCAATAGGATTCCACACTATTGGTTGGTTAACACGTTAATCAGTTGGTGTTTGGTCAAATACCAGATCCTAACAAAAGGAATGTAATACCAGCATTCCTGTCCTACCAAAGGATCAGAAGTTGAAGGGAAAAGTTGCTGGTGAAGAATGAAGCCCAAGAAACAAAAACCCTCACTTTCCCAAGAGACAACATGCATGCATCATGTGTGGCCTACAAAATCACATTGCAACAGATTGTTACTACAATCCTACAAGCACACATTATGCAAATAATGTTAGGAAAGAAGTAGTCAAGGAAGGTTTCACATTTGGACCTTTTCAAATGGTTCAAGTAATAAAAAAGGGAAGGCTAGTCTCGAAGCCAGGTTTCTTTCAAAAGAAACTCCTTCTTCCAAAGGGAAAATGGCTTCGGAAGCAAGAGCTACTAAGGTTCAAAAGAACAAGAACGCTCCCTTGAAACCATCCAAGAAGAAGACTGCCTCGAAACAAGGTGGTGAAGGCTTCTTCCGAAAAGAAAGAAGCTTCGGAAGAAGGCCATGCTGCAAAAGCTTCAACAAGCTCATCCTCCAAGGTCAGCCAAAGGGTGGACTGGAAGATCAAGGAAGATTCTGTAACCCAAACCTCTTTTTCAAAGACCTCTATTGAACCCCCATGCATACTTTTGGTTCAATTATGTCATTATCCTTGGAAGAACCCAGACCAACAAGGCTTGGGCTTCCAAACAAAACTAATAATCTCATCTTATGTGCAGGGACATCCATTTGACAAGAACAACAATGTATGGATTGTAGATAGTGGATGCTCCAGGCACATGACAGGGAACAGATCTTTACTTCAACAGTTTCAGAACTATGATGGAGGTCCTGTCCAATTCGGAGGTGAGGCCGGAGGATATATTTCTAGCAGAGGGAGTATATCCAACGTTAATTAAAAGTTGACAAAGTTCACTTTGTCAAGCAGCTTGAACACAATCTGTTAAGTGTCGCTAATTTCTGTGATCAAAAGCACCAGATGCTTTTCACAGAACATGAGTGCATTATCCTCAAACCAGGGATGACAATTCCTCCAGAATTGGTGCTTCTTAGATCTTGCAGGAAAAGGGATATGTACAAGCTAGATATGAACAATGCTTCCCCAATGGGTGAAGTATCATGATGCTTCTTTCCAAAGCTGATAGTGATGAGTCAACACTATGGCATAAACATATGTGTCATGTAGATTTTAAGACAATGAATAAATTGGCTAAAATAAACTTGGTACATGGATTGCCTAAAAAGGAGTTTTTCTGCACGGATAACTGTGTTGCATGCCTGAAAGGGAAACAATACAGGACATCTTATAAATCCAAATATGTTAACTCTATCACTACTCCATTACACTTACTACACATGGATCTTTTTGGTCCCATAAGTATAATGAGCATTGGAAGGAAATCATACTGTCTTGTGATAGTTGATGATTTTACAAGATTTACATGGGTATTCTTTTTAAGAACTAAAGATGAAACTACTGAACATTAAAATCTTTTATTCTTAAAATAGAAATCAAATTGATCACAAGGTTAAAACATTAGAAGTGATCAAGGGACTGATTTTAAGAACTTCGTTCTTGACTCATTCTGTAACTCAAAAGGGATTGCTAGACAATATAGTGCTCCCCAAACTCCTCAACAAAATGGTGTTGCTGAGAGGAGGAATAGGACACTTATTGAGGCTGCTCGAACTATGTTAGCTGATTCAAAGCAACCTCTAACATTCTGGGCAGAGGCTGTCAACACTGCATGCTATGTGTTAGAACAGAGTTATTGTAGTTAAGCCATATGGAAAGACCCCTTATGAGCTATGGAATAAGAGGCCACCGTTCATTGGCTTTCTTAGGTCCTTTGGTAGCAGGTGTACCATAGTTAACACAAACGACAATTTAGCAAAATTTGCTGAAAAGTCAGATGATGCTATTTTTTGTTGATACTCTTCTAGCTCCAAAGCTTACAGAGTATACAACATTAAGAATCAACAATTTGAGGCAAGTTGTTGCATCCAATATAGTTGTTTATTGGCACACTCCTTGTGTTAAGGGAATGGCCTTGATCATATTTTTGATTTAGAATTGTTTCCAACCTATCTAAACCATCTTGTGAGAATGTTTCAGCTGGAACAGGTGCTTAAAATGATGCTGATGCTAATGCTAATGATCAACTGTTTGAGCTTCCCAGACCTAGTCCAATTATCCAAGTGCCACAATACATCAAGCTTCTACTATTCATAGATCTGATAGTCTATCTATATCAAGGAACAGTGAAGCTTCAACAACTAATCACTTACTGAGCTGCAAAACTCATCAGGTGATCCACCACACTAACCAGGCAAAAGAAGTAGTATTTTGAAGGAACAGGCAACTGTTAATACTACCTCACAACCAACCATTGATGATGTTTCTCGTTCATTCAATCAATCCTCATTGAATGACTTTGAAACAGCAGCTGAACAAGTGCGCCAGTTCCTGAGCAGAATATGTCCAACCTAGACTTATCTCTGCACTGGAAGTGATTCCTCGTCTTAGATTCACAACACATCCAACTTAGAACATCATAGGGGATGTCACTAAGGGTGTGAGAACAGAGGACAGACACATCAAGGAAATGTCTGCTTTTACTCATGCTTTTTCTCAAATAGAACCCAGAAGGTAGAAGATGCTTTGAAGGATAGTAGCTGGCTTGAATCGATGCAAGAGGATCTCTAATTCAATTCAAGAGACAGAAGTATACAACCTAATGTCCGCTACCATCTGGCAAGTACCCATAGGCACCAAATAGGTTTCAGAAACTTAGAGATGATAGTATTAGGATCAGTGATCTATGTTTGATTGATTAGAGAGTATAGCATGGAAATCGAACAATGAATTTGCCATTCACAAGAACGAACGATATTCAATGAAGAACAAAGACGGTTATAGAGAGAGAATTCTGCAAATATATTTCATTCAATATTCGCTTTCGTGGTAACAAAATGTCACACTTACAATGGTCGACACCTCTTATATAAGAGATGTGACGTCTGCTGATGTCACTTGATAGTGACATCTAACAGATTTATTACAACAACGAACACAACTACTAGATGTCAAAACAGCTGACATCTCCTTACAAAAATGCTAAGTGTTATCAGTTGTTATAACTACTGAAAAACATAAAACTACTGAAACTACAACAACTGAAGAACAAGCTCTTCAGTCGTTTTACAAAACTACTGAAAGTAAAATATAAACTACTGATATCACAACTACTGAAGAAGTACTCTTCAGCTGTTGTGACAAACTACTGAAACTTTAGTACTTGATCTTCAGACTTGAACTTCAGATGTTTCATCAGCTGATGACTTCAGTAGATATCATCAGCTGATGTCTTCAGTCTTTGTCTTCAGACTTTGTACATCAGTTGTTGATCATCAGCACTTGTAAATTCTTCAGTTGTTTACTTCAGTACTTTGAACTTCAGCTTCAGCACTTGTGTTCTTCAGCTGTTCAGCTTCAGTACTTGTGTTCTTCAGCTGTTCAGCTTCATACTTGTGTTCTTCAGCTGTTGTACTTCAGCACTTTAGTTCTTCAGCTGTTGAAGTCTTCAGCACTTGATCTTCAGCTGTTGAAGTCTTCAGTACTTGTCAAACTGCTGATGAAGCTTTCAGCAGTTGTTGTGATATCATGTGGGACTTAGAGGTTTTCTGATCTTGGCTCATTGGTTCTTTTGGTCCAACAACTCCCCCTGAACCAATGCAGCCAAAACCTCTAATTTATTTATTATCCCACTTATTGTTGGCAAAAGGTTGGTCTTTTTCCTTCTTGATCAGTAGAGAAGATGACCCATATAAGCTCCCGCCTGGGAAGAAGTCTCAGATATTGTTTGGCAAGATATGAATGGGAACTCTGTTTTGGGGAACTGGACACAGAGTTGTTATCCCATTCATGAGATCTACTTCCCGTGTATGAGCCTGTAGGATTCTCTGGTGTAGGCTCTGAGAAACATGATTTGTTCTTCCATGGTCAGGTTCTCGGCTTCACCATCAAACAATCCTTCTCGCCCATACAGCTCTGAGATGTACTTGGCCTGTTTGCCATTTTTGAGCTCAACTGTTGTAATTTGTCTGTATGCAAACTCATCAGGATGATTCCTTTCGAGTAACAGACTGAGCTCATTTTGTTTGAAGTTCTCAAGCCTCTTGTAGACTAACCCCTTTTTAATAATCATGTTCTCTAGCATCTTCTGGGTGGTTGTTTAGTCTCGTAGGCTTTCTTGAAATCTTCGACAATCTCCCAGGGTGATACTACAAGGGCCACTGTGATCTCTTCATCTACGATCCTCTGACTTGACCCTTGTATCTCGAAGGAATGTCTTTCTTTACAATCCTGTGAGCCACCCTCGGATCAGGACATACTCTCACCCTTTCCTTCTGATATTGAAATGTGTTGGCGAGAGTGTACAACCTCAGAGCTTCTTTCTTCATACTGATAATTGATGACGAAGCAGCATAAGTTTTGTCAATGCTTTTCAGCATTTCATCATCATGAAGCTTTTGCTGCTCCTCTTCTTCAATCTTTACTCTCACAGCATCCATTGTGAGGTGGGAGTGATGGCATAGGTTTGGCTTTCGCCAATGTTAGGACTGCAGACAGAGGCATCCTATCTTCTTCCACATCATCCTCTTCTTCTTCTTCTTCTAGCCTCAACACCCTTCTCTTCTTCTTCTTAGGTGCATCATCGGCTATTGGTTTAGATGGTAGGGAGTTGGTTTTGTGGGTTGTGATTGTGGTTGTTTGGATTTGGGCTTTGAGATTGTTTGGAGATTTGAGGGGTAGGCTGTTTTTGAGTGGGTGGAAGGGAAGGTTGTTCCAACATTTGGTTGTGAGTTTAGCTTTTGTAAGTCTTGCCATTTCAAACCTTTTTCCAGCCCCAGCCTCATCAAGGGCTTCAATGATAATCCCCTTGTGGAATTTCTCAGACAGACAGATTCTGGTGGCTATAGCCAGAATACTGTCTCTGGTCCACGCACGAATCTCCATCAAAGATCTTCCTAAGTATTTGGAAATGAAACAGATCATGATCTCCAATCTCTCCTTTTCCATACATCATACCCAGCCCATCGGGTTTGAATCTTTTCCACTTCCAACTTCCTAATCTCACTATCTAATGTAGCTGTATCAAAACCTTGCTTGAAGAGTTGCTCAATGATTTTATCCATGGATCGCTGTGTGTATCATCAGCATCTTTTACCAGCTCTTCCAAGGATTTTTCTTAGCAGTAGGTTGATCATCAGCACTTTTCTTTCATTTATAGGTGATCAGTTATTGCTTTTCTTTTTTCCAACTCCTGGGCTTGCTCTTGGCCTTCTCATCCTCTGTTCTTTTCCTCTTCTTTTCTTTCACTGCGTACTCTCCCCTTTTTGGATGCATTGGTGGTAGGGGTTTGTACCGCAGAAGTGTCTTTTGCACAGCAGCATCAATCAATGGTTGTAAAGTTGAGGAAATCCTCTCATCAATGTCTTTAGTCACAATTCAGTGATTATGGGTGTGATGAGAGGGAGGGAATTTTGAAGGACAGCAACTATTTGCTCAAGAGGGTTCTGTCCTGAGAAATAGTGCCAGAAGCAGAGGCAGGTGGCTTAGTTGTTGGGAGTGGCTCAGTGTTTGAAGACCTTCAATGAAGGTGCCATCTGTGGTTTTTGGAGGCAGATGGTTTTGGTCCTTAGAAGTTTGGCAAGCAGCTCTTTGAGTCTGCTCACCTCCTCTTCCAGGATGGTGTTTTGGTGCGATTACATCGTAAAGAAGCCCAGGTCATCATCAGTAGATACTGAATCACCTACCTCCTGATAGGATCAGGATGACCATGCACTGAGTGTAGCTCAGTTGTAGCATGTGCCCCTTTGTCTTGGTACTGGGGACTTCCTGCCTCAGGACTATGTCCGTCATAAGCAGTTGCCTCTAGAAGGACTTAGTAATGGTACCAAATACAACCTGATCATATGCTGATCAGGAGAGGTGGCAGCCTTACCAGAAGTTCCAATCTCCATTGCTACACTAGGAGAAGGAACATTGTAACCCCTAT